>CM053622.1:381907568-381922618 GCA_028646595.1 Phalanger gymnotis
AGGTAATCAAAAACAAACACTTTTGAAAAGGGACAGGGTCAAGGGAGAAAATTCAATAAAGGGGGATAGGTTAGGAAGAAGCAAAATATAGTTAGTCTTTCACAAAATGAGTATTGTGGAAGGTTTATACATAATGATAGGCATGTGGCCCATGTTGAATTGCTTGACTTCTTAGGGAGAGATGGTGGGTGGGAAGGGAAGAGGGGAGAGAATTTGGAACTCAAAGTTTTAAAAAATAGATGTTCAAAAATAAAACAATTTTTTTTTGTGTAACTAGAAAATAAGATACACAGGCAATGGGGTGTAGAAATTTATCTTGCCTTACAAGAAAGTACGGGAAAAGGGGATGGGAGGGGAGTGGGGTGACAGAAGGGAGAGCTGACTGAGGAACAGGGCAACCAGAATATATGCCATCTTGGAGTGGGGCGGTGGGTAGAAATGAGGAGAAAATTTGTAATTCAAACTCCTGTGAAAATCAATGCTGAAAACTAAACATATTTAAAATAAAAAAAATAAAAAAAAATTACAACTCTATAAATGTCACCTTTTAACAAAAAACTATTTTATAGATTCATATCTAGAAACTAATCCTTTTCATTTTTGAATGAATTACAGATAACTGTTATATTAGCATTACCTAATTATTGTAATGCTTCTTCAGACCCTGCCTCTTCACATGTTCCCAGTTTCCTGTATTCCCATTTAACCTGTATTCTAACTATATGGAATAGTCCAATGCAATGAGACACAAAAGTTGTTTCTTCCCCTATGCCCCTAGATGAGCCTTTGGATTGCTAAGGGAAATTATTCAGATTCTAGGTGTGAAGGCAGTAGAAAATAAATCAATGAAGAAGAACTTCTGGGAATAAAAGTCTTTCTTAAATTTCTCAGAGTCCTAGCATAGGGAACATTGAGCAAGAGTTCCGAGCTTCTTAAATTTCTTTCGCTATATAATTTTGTAAATGTCACTTAAACTGGGCATTAATTTAAGGTCTCCTGCATTGCTGCAGAATTTTCTTTGCCCTACTTAGACAATAGCCTTTGGCAAAGTGCTGTGATTGGTATGGTGGTAGGTGGAGAAAACTGAGGATTACTATTTTTCCTTACCATATAATAATACATACTTTGCATAGATCTTTAATCTACTAATCAGTGTATATATTATTTCCCTCCAGTAGAATGTAAATTTTTTGAGGGCAGGGATGATTTAATTTTTGTGTTTGTTATCTAGCAGCTAGCACAATATCAGACACATAATGGGTGTTTAATAAATGCTTACAGAATTTAATTAAATAGTCTGGTCCATTCTGATGAAATTGTAAGGTCAAAGTTGGTTAGGCACTTAATAGCATAGATTGCAGAGAAATAGTAATAATTCATCATTTTAAAAAGTCTTTAAAGATTCACAGATTGCTTTCTTCACAACAACTTTGTGAAATAGGGCTGGTATTGTTACTCCTACTTTATTGATGAGGGGATTTCCATTCAGAGAGATGAATTGCCTTGCCAGTGTTTGCACAGCTAGCTAGTAAGAGTCTAGAGACTATACCATGCTGCTTTCTTGGTAGTCATATCTTGACTTTTCTATGGTTATATCTGAAGCATCATGAATAGGTGAGAATATATATTTTTTTCATTTAAATCTCTAAATAGAGGGAGATTTTACCAACAAAGTAACCACTCTAATCATGGAGGCAGCATGGTTCAGTGGAACATGTTCTGAATTTCAATCAGAGGAGCTGGTTTCAAATCCTAGGTCTGCCAGCTCCTACCTCCGTGACCTTACACAAATCACTCCACATCTCACAGCTTCAGTTTTCTCTTCTATTCAGGTAAGGGATTGGACTAAGTGACCTCTAAAGTTCCTTGCTAGCAAACCCAAGTTAAATGTCTAGTCCTAGAGTTTACTGATATTCCTTCCTGTTCTGGTTTTAGTAATGTTACACCCTGGATTAATCCCCTTTGAGCCCACCATTAATCCTCTTTATATTTCTGTCTTTGTCCTTGTCCTATACTCTGTAATGGCTTGAAACAGCTTAAGACATAGCTCTGGGTAGATTGCCCAAGGCTAGTCCCCTGACCTCCCCCCCCCCCCTTTCTCCTGATTCAGCATTCTGTATATTCTCTCTACATAAGCATTATGTGCAAGGATCAGTTTCAGGGTAGGATATAAGTTCATCTTAAGGAAGGACTACCCTGTTACTAAATAAGGTCCCCACACTCTGGGTTATGGTGCAACTACTCTGCTGACTAAGCTAGGTTGAGCTAGGTCCTTCCACCCGGTTCTAAGAAGCTGACCACCCTGGGAGGGACCCCTTTGTCACAAGATGGTCGCACCCCTGTATCCTTGCTCCGTATTCCCAAATTAGCTCTGAGCTATGGATCCAACCAATGGCTGATCTTTGCTTCTGTATGTCATTGCTCCTGTTAGCGACCCTCCCTAATTGTGTAATTGTGGTTTTTCCCTTTATAAGCCTTGTAGTCCCTCAGCTCGGGACTGCCTGATTTGAATGTACTTTGAGTATGAACTCCAGGTAGTTGCACACTTGGCGAATAAATCCACACTTAAATTTACCTTGAACACCCAGGTCTCATCTCGCTGTTATTTTCTACACAACAGTAATAATGGAGAAGAGCTTGCCACCACCCTCTATACATGGGTATATTTTCCCTTTCAGAATGTTTCTGAATAGTTGTGTAAATAAAATCACATTTTAAATGCACAAGGCAAATTTACCATTTAACAGAATCCTTTGGGGAATTTTTTTTTTTTGTCATACACACCATTTAAAAAAATTTTGAAATAATCTCAGCAAACACACATTGTTAAGCATAACAAATCTCCATATTAGCTATATCTTAAAATGCACATCTTATTTGATATTTTAAGTCCATTGCCTTTCTGACAGGAGGTGGGTAGCATGATTCATCTTCAGTCCTCTTGACTTGTAGTTTTTGATTGATTAATCAGTTCCAAAGTCTTGGGTGATCCTTTTGGAAAGTGAAGAATCTTTTAGGAAAATGAATAAAAACTTGCTTTATTTCTATACAAAATTAAGATTTTTACTGAGATTTTGGCATTTTAGATGTGATTTACAGAAGGATACAATATATTTTTTTAAAAAAACCGATACTTTGAAGATTCACGACTTCATAGTTGTGCATTCTTCTTCCATCTAATGCAAATCATTTTAACATATGAATTCCTAATTTGTGACTTCAAAAAAGTGGTCAGCCTTGAGCTAATGGACCTCTCTAAGTATAGCCAGGGAGGTTTTCAGATGAAAGTCGTATAGTCCTTTGACTGAAGACTCGATGCCTTTCTGGCTTGATAGACTGACTGGAGCTTTTGTTTCCTTGAAGTAGCATTTGAAAACCCAAGGTCACTTTCATACCACAATGAGGCATTGGAATAGGACTATAGTTAAAAAACAACAACCACAACCACAATAACAATAAATCACCTTCTATAAACTGAAAATTGTGTGTCTCTTAAAATATACTACTCTAAACTAGATGAAATAGAAGGGTCAAAACAATATTTATTAATCTTCGTAAAGTCGATCATGCCCCCCATTTTGAAAATAACATTTCTGTCAAAGATCAAATTGTTAAAAGGATATTTATGTTATTGAAAAGAGGAGAACAAATGTGGCCTCTTTGCTTTTGCTCATACCTTCCAGAAATGGTCTATTTATCAACTGAGCCTTTTACAGACCTGGTCTTAGGAAAAAAGTAAGCTAAACAGCATTCAGAACCTCCAGCCTTCCCTTCTTATGCTCTTCTTGCCTCTTAATGGTTTTACCTTTCCAGTAAACGAGCAAAGAATTTTTCCTCCCAGGCATATGTGAATTTAACATGGGCACAGCTTTAAGACTAAATAATGAATATTTAATGGTGGAATTTCAAGAAAACTGGTAGGAAGGCAAATATCTTGGCTGACCAGAATGGGTGAATCTCACAAATGCCCTTGAAATCCCTTTGTGATCTATTGATTTAATATCCCCTAAGTACAGAGAAGCAAAGGAGGCAGGAGAACTAGTGCCATAAGTGATAAAATGGGAGCAGTGAGAGGCTAGAAGGAAATTAGGTATAATGAAAGATGAGATAGTCCAAGTAAGATTCCATATGGTAGACACAAAGAGAGGAGGGAGGTTTTATTAGTGTATACAGGGTCCCACGGAGGAAGGTTTTGCTTTTGCTTAGGGGTTGGGGGGATGTTAGAAGTGAGAAGCCCCCTACTTGTCAGTTTCCTGTGGCCCACAGACCCCTGGAGAGTTATCACCTTGTTTTAGAAAAACCTGACTTAGAGAGAAAATATTACTCATTTTG
Organism: Phalanger gymnotis; assembly: GCA_028646595.1. Classification (NCBI taxonomy): domain Eukaryota; kingdom Metazoa; phylum Chordata; class Mammalia; order Diprotodontia; family Phalangeridae; genus Phalanger; species Phalanger gymnotis. The sequence goes on from CM053622.1 coordinate 381,911,901, forward strand.
AAGGGTGGGGATTAGGCTTTGCTAAAATTGCTCTGGAATATTGCTGCCCGACTAGATATAATTGAAAATGGTTATTATCCTATAAGTATTTTATAATGCATAGTGAAATGTGCCCTGAACTTAACCTCTCTAGCATAGTCCATACATTTCTTAGCTATGCAGAGCAAAGGACTGAGTAAATTTCATGCTCCTGGGTATAAACAGCACTTGTACAGTATTCATTAAAGAGGGAGACTGGGACAACAGCACTTTTGAAAGATCTGAATTCTATGCCACATGCTATATCTAACATGATAAGAAATCAATTAGTTAATTTGATCCAAAAAAAATCGAGTGACTGGAAAAATATTTTTAAGTGGTGTGGCATCATATAACTAAAGTAACCCATAGATGACTGGTTTTTTTTGGTCAGTGTTTGAGTGAAATAGAGATGCAATAGTATCCTATTACTGAAGTTTTGCAGTCTGTTTCACCTCTCTCAGACAGGGGAATAGTTAAAAAATCATTGTCAAGACCAGCAACTGACTAACCCTTTCCAGGTGCCTGGGATACCTGGTTTCCCATGCTGACAAAGTTAGGAATGGTTGTAATAACTGGATTAATAATTTTATTCGGTTCCCAGTAATCTACTATAAGCTTCCAGGTATACCATCTCTTCAAGGCACATAGTATTATAAGGAAAGTTTATGTCGTGAATTACTTCAGTCTCCTTAATCTCCACGTGGAAGGATCTTTTACTCTGGCTAGGACCTAATATTGTTCAATACAGATTAGCTGTAGTAGTGAGGATAACTCCCAGGGCTTCCCATTTGATTGACAATATTACTACTGGCAAAACATTTGTTCTGTGTGCTTGCACACATCAAGGCAAATCAACAAACATTTATTAAGCACTTACTATGTGTCAGACCCTGTGCTAAGCAAAGGGGATATGAATATAAGCAAAAAAGAAGAAAGAAAGAAAGAAAGAAAGAAAGAAAGAAAGAAAGGAAGGAAGGAAGGAAGGAAGGAAGGAAGGAAGAAAGAAAAAAGGCAATCCCTGTTCTTGAGGTGTTTACCTTCTAATGGGGAAGAGATTACATAAAAGGAAGCTGAAAAGTTTTATGGGGCATGGTAGAAAAGTCAAGAGAATGAAGGATAGCTGGTCTAGTCCCTTGGCCAATATATAGCTAAAAACTCCCAAGAACTCATATTACTCATGTCCATGACAATACCCTTGATTCCCTACTGCAACTATCACCCATATAGGGGTCTTTCACTCATCCCCAATGCTTATCAAAACCTCTGGTACATAATAAATGCTCATTGACTGACTAAAACTGACAGAAAAAGGAGCTTGCCTATGAAACTGATGCCATAACAGTAACTTAACTACTCTTTATGATGCTTCCCCCACCATTGAAGGTCATATGGCCATCTGTTTCTTCAAGTTCCTACAGCTAGAAGACTGGGCCTACTGAAACTTCAGATACCACCCTAAGGGGCCTCTTCCCAATTGTTTCTCAAATCTGTGTACAAACAGTTTACTGGCTCAGAAATGAGGTAAGGAATGGTTTTGGTGATGTCTCAAGTTTGAGTAGGTCAGAAGGAGACTTACCACCCCAATTCTAGATGTTCTAGTAGAATTTTACTAACACACTCATAAGTTGATGGTGGCTTCCTTTGGGTAAGCATCTAAGGTCTAATCATATAGCTCCCTAGGTATACACTTTCTCTCTATTGTGTTGGTGAAAATATTGGGTATGACTTGGTTCTGTATGGCTACAAACTTGGAGCTGGGGGATCTTGAGTAATGTGGCTCGGGCTATGGGCATTTTGTGTTCTAGAGAGAAGTGAGAACTTAGGAGGCTAATGTGGAAGAGAAGCCTGGATGCAGCGATGACTGTGTTGAAAGTGGTGGTGATGTAGTTTCCCCTTCTAGGCCAATAGGGAAAAGAAGAGAAGACAATGGGTATTATTGTAGAGCTATAGAGAGTTCTTGATCTTGACAGCTCACCTGTGTGACTGTCATGAGCCCAAATTGTGGGTGCTCCCCAAGGCTCTGTCCTAGGCCCTTTTCTTTCCCTACAGTTTCTCTCCTGGTAACATCATCAGCTCTCATGAGTTTAATGACCATCTCTGTGCACATGACACAAAGATTCATGCATCTGACAGCTGTCTTTTCCCTAAACTTCTGTCTCACATCGTTAATTTTCTATTTGACATTTCATGTCAAATTTTCTACAGACATTTCAGAATCAACATACCCAAAACATATCCAAAAAAAACCACGTCTTTCCATGTAAATCTGCCTCTTTTCCAAAATTTCCTATTTTTTTCATCAAAGGTACCAATATCCTTCTAGTCTCACAGGTTTGTAACCTCAGTACTAATATGAACTCTTTAGTCTCAGCCCACAAATTCAATCATTTGCCAAATCTTGTCATTTCTTCATCCTCGAAATCTCTCAGAGCTATTACTTTTTCTTTACTCATACAGTAAATGATAAGAGTCTAAACATTGCCCCCATCTAGTTACTTACCCATCCCCAATATCTCAACTTCCTCATATCATCCCTCACTGCCTCACTAGAACAGCAGGTGTGTCAACCACATCCATCTAGTTTTAGACAATACCACAATAGCCAGTCCATCCATCAGATATCTTAGGACCACAAGAGCCAGCCAATCACAAAGTAGCACCAGCAGGACATAGGACAGGTTGTTTGACCACTAAATCATAGCCTAAATGGACACCTGCACAACAATAGTAAAGAACTGTCCTAAGGTGAACTTATGATGTAGAGAGGCTTATTATAATATCATTATTATACATAAATACCCCCCCAGTGGGCTTTTCTGTATGAATTTTGGGTAGTTTCATGCACAGTTCCACCAAGGCTAGGACCCTCCTATATCAATAAATCTTTTTTATATTTTAATTTTCATATATTCTATAATGATGAAATGCATCTTTTGCTCTATAAAAATCTCCATCTTGCTTTGCTAGCTTCTGGTTCCTTCTTAGAGCCTAGCCCACTTCCTGAGAGGCGTAATTCTTAATAAGTGCCTTTGTTTGGGTTGGAGATGGTCTGAGTGTGGATTCTTTCGAGATGACCCCACAATACACCTTGAACCTCAACAGTAAACACCTTAGTTCAGACCCTTGCTATCTCTTGCCTAGATTATTGCCAAAGCCTCCTGATTGGTCTCATTTCCTCAAGACTCTCCCTACTCTAATCTGTTCTCTACATTGCTTCTAAGTAATTTTCCCTTAAGTACAGATCTAACCATGTGTTTTCCCTACTCAATAAACTCCAGCAGCTTCCTATTGCTTATAGGATAAAATACAAACTCCTCTACTTAGCATTTAAATCCCTTCATAACCAAGCCACAGTATATCTTTCAAGCCTCCTAGACTTCTCTCTGCCCCTTACACACTACAGTCCATCTTTCATTCCATGCTTTTATATTGCCCATCCTCCATGCTTGGAATATAATCCCTCTTTGTTGTTGTTGTTCAATCATGTCTGATTCTTCTTGACTTTTTATTGGGGGTTTTCCTGGTAAAGATGTCGGAGTGGTTGGCCTTTTCCTTCTCTAGCTCGTTTTATAGATAAAGAGTGGAGGTAAACATTGTCTAGTGACTTTCCCAGAGTCACACATTTAGTGAGCATCTGGGGCCAGATTTGAAGTCAGGAAGATCAATCTATCTATCCACTGTGCTACCTAGCTGCCCACCTGTCCCATTCATGGATTCCTTTTTACCTCTACATCAAAGAATCCCTCTCTTCCTTTAAAAGGAAACTCAAGCACTACCTTTTACAAGAAGCCTTTTCCTGATTCCCCTAGCTATTAGTGCCCTCCTTACCTAACTACCCTATATTTGATTACTTATATTTGTGTTTATTATCTTTATACATATTCTAAATATATCTGTATACAGATTTGAGAAGCAATTGGGACAAGGCCCCTTAGGGTGATGTCTGAAGTTTCAGTAGGCCCAGTCTTCTAGCTGTAGGAGCTTGAAGAGACAGATGACCTTTGATGGTGGGGGAAGAAGCATCATAAAGAGTAGTTAAGTTACTGTTATGGCATCAGTTTCATAGGCAAGCTCCTTTTTGTATCAGTTTTAGTCAGTCAATGAGCATTTATTATGTACCAGAGGTATTGATCAGCATTGGGGATGAGTGAAAGACTTCTAAATATATCAGCTTAGAGGTGCAGTGGATAGAGTGTTGGGCCTGAGTTCAAATCTGGCATCAGACACATGATAGCAGTGGGACCCTGGGCAAGTCACTTAACCCTGTTTACTTTAGTTTTCTCATCTGTAAAATGAGTTAGAGAAGGATGTGGCAAAACACTCCAGTTTCTTTCCTAAGAAAACCCCAAATGAGGTCCTGGAAGAGTAGGACACAACTGAAATGAATGAATTACAAAAAGAATTACGTATGTACTTATTGCTCCCATTAAAATGCAAACTTCTTGAGAATAGAGAACTTTGTTTTTTGTTTTTGTATCCTCTGTATCTAGCACAGTGATTGCCACATGATAAGTACTTAATATGCACTATAATCTTTTCTGTTTTTTTAGTCACCACCCAGTGCTTTTGAAGACTACTACTTTATAATAAAGCTTGAGATATATTTTTTCATTATTTTCTTTATTATTATATTTCCCTCATCAGAATAAAGTGGTAGAAACAAAAAAAAAGAGGGTTTTCTTTTTTTTTTTTTGAGATTCTAGGCCTTTATTTTTGTCAAATGAATTTTTTTCTGGTTCTGAAAGATATCCCTTCAATAATATTGCATATCATTAAATATATAAATTAGTTGGATAATATTGTCTTTTTTGGTTGTAATGGCTTGACAATCTTAAGAAATAGCTGATTCTCCCATTATTTAAGTCCTCTTTTGTTGATAATGAATCTTTTCTAATTTTTTTAGAACTATATCACATAATAGCAGGGAAGATGGCATCCTTACTTTTATATATATTTTTTGTTATTAGTTTATCTTTAAAAATATTTTTATCGATCTTTTTTGTTTGTTTGTTGTTAGATCACCTAGGAATGGTAGTGCCCTAGAAGGTAATAAGGAAGTTGAGGGGAGAGATAAAAGATAACGAATTTTGTTTAGAACATATTGAGTGTCAGATGTCTATGAGATGTACAGTTCGAAATGTCTGAAAGGGGAATGCAGGATGTTAACTCAAAAGAGAGGTCAGGGCTGGATAGATAGTTCTGGGAATTCTCTATCTAGAGGTGATAATTTAATCCATGGGAAATGATGGGGTCACCAAGCACTAATGAGTACAATCCTTTCCACTCTTCTCTGTAGTTATTACTTTTATCTTTCCTTACAAAACTATAACTTTTTCCTTACAAAACTATAACATTCCATTGCAGTCATATACCACAGTTTGATGTGTAATTTTCCAATTGATCGACATATATTTGTTTCCTGTAAAGCTTTCTAGTGTCTCTCCTCAATCAAAACTTTTTTCCACCATGAGTGAGATTGGTTTTCTTCATCTGCTTTTTCTTTCCCTTATCAAAGTATCTGGGCCATATTTATCCCATTACAAAAGTCAGACTATCTTTTTCTCTATTTTTGAGAATAATTTTGTAGCATAGCTATTATTATTGCTCATTAAATATTTGGTAGAATTTACGTCAGCTTGGAGGTGCAGGGGATAGAATGTTGGGCCTGAGTTCAAATTTGGCATCAGACACATGATAGCTGTGGGACTCTGGGCAAGTCACTTAACCCTGTTTGCTTTAGTTTTCTCATCTGTAAAGTGAGTTAGAGAAGAAAGTGGCAAAACACTCCAGTTTCTTTCCTAAGAAAACCCCAAATAAGGTCCTGGAAGAGTAGGACACAACTGAAATGACTGAATTACAAAAAGAATTTACTTATAAATCCATCTAGGCCAATTTCTCTTCCTCTACCCCTCCGCTGTGCCCCCTTTGGAAATTGATTTGTGGCTTGCTTGATTTCTTTTTATGATGTTTTGATATGCCCATTTATTGTTTGTTAATTTGGGTATTTTATGCTTTCGATCAATCTGTCAATGAACATTTATTAAGCTCCTTCTATGTGCCAAACACTCTGCTAAACTCTGAGGATACAAAAAGAGGCAAAAGATAGTCCCTGGCCTCAAGGAACTTAAAATCTAATGGTGGAGACAACACGCAATCAATTTGATCAATACATGCAAAGCAAACTGTATATAGAACAAATAGGAAATAACTGAAAAAGATAAAGTATTGGAATTAAGCAGAGCTATGGAAGGCTTCCTGTAGAAGGTGAAATTTTAGTTGGGACTTAAAGAAAGGCAGGGGTTCAGCAGCCCCAGAAGGAAGAACTTGGGTGGAGGGAGGGTAAGAGAAAATGCCTGGAGCTAAGAAATAAAGTGTTTTGTTTGTGGAACAGCCAGGAGGGCCCCAGTGGATCAAAGAAAACATCTAGGAGTAAGGCATAAGAAGGCTGGAAAAATAAGAGGGGGGCTAGATTATGAAGAGATTTCAATACTACTGGAGTTTATTGAATAGGGGCGTGACTTGATCAGACCTGTATTTTAGAAAAAAATCACTTTATTGAGTGAATGAAGAAGGGATTGGAGTAGGTAAAGACTCAGAGGACCTACCAGCAGGCTATTGAATATTCAAGATGTGAGAATTCACTGGAGTGGTGGTGGTGTCTGAGGCTAGAAGGGGTCATGTGAGAAATACGGCAAAGGTGAAACTGATAAGCCTTACTAATGGCTTGGTTATGGGGGTTGAGAGATGGTGAGGAACCTAGGATAATTCCTAGATTGTGAGCCTGGAGTACTGGGAAGATGGCATTGCTCTCTACAGTAATAGGGAATTTAGGAGGCAGGGGAGGGTTTAGGAAAGATAATAAGTTCTGTTTTATATACATGAAACTTAATATGTCTACTGAACATCCAATTTGAGATGTCTGAAAGGCATTTGGAGATGTGAGGTCATCGGAGAGATTGGGGCAGGAAAAGTAGATATGAAAATTATTAGCCCAGAGATGGTAATTAAAACCATGGAACTCATGGGATCATCAAGTAAAATAGTATAGAGGGAGAAGAGAAGAAGTGTCAGGACAGAAGTCTCAGTTCCCCCCTGAGGGATACCTACAGTTAGAGGGCATGATCTGAAAGAGAATCCAGAAAAGGAGATAGAGAAAGAACAGTCAGATAGGTCAGAGGAGAACAAGGAGAGGGTGGTATTCTAAAAACCTAGAGAAGAGTATCAAGGAGGCAAGAGGGATCCACAGCATCCAAGGCTGCAGAGAGATCAAGGAGAAAGATGACCAAGAAAAGGCAATTGGATTTGACAACTTTTGTAGACATTCATCAATTGACCTTTCATTCCCATTTATTCTGGTATGTAATTGTGTGTAGTTGTTTATTATAATTCCTCATATTTCTTCTCTGTTGTGAAACTGTCTCTTTTACCTTTGTAATTTTTTTCTCTCCTTTAAAAAAAATCAAATTAGCCAATTGTTAGACTTTTTTTTTTATTCTCTCAGTTTTGTTAGAGTTATGGCATTTTTATTTTTTGATTTCATTTCTTCTTGAAATAAATTCTCTTTATAAATGGAAGTTAAACCTTCATAAAACACGACATTCTTCCTAAAAGGTGCCGACATTCTTCCTAAAAAGGTGCCATGGTCAACAATCTGAAACAATTCCCTATCAACTTGAATCCAGACTATTTAACCTAGAATCAAAGGCCTTTTGTCACTTTATCCCTCGCAGGTATTATCACCCTTTACTTTCCTTCTCCAATCAAACAGATCTCCTTTTTAATATGTTTACAATCTTCTCAAACAAATATTTTCTCCTCTATGTATATTCAAATGCCAGCCACCTTCTCTAGCCCAGCATGTTTCCTTTTCCATCTTTTTATCCTTACTTATATTCCCTCGTTGATTTTTCCATTTGCAGAACTCTGTAGCATCAACAATCTATATGATAAATTCAGTACTTGATTATGTCTTCTAGGGGCAGCTAGTTGTAATGGTAATCAGGGCAGTGCTTTTTGCTGTTCTTCTTTTAAGTGCCTTTAATGATTCTGGCCTTTGTTTGAATGGGACAGACAAAGTGGGATCTTTTTGTCTTGGAGTATTTCTCAGCACTAGGGTAATTGGGAGTCATTGATTTGTATATGATCTGATACTGGGAGTGGGGAACTTTCCCACACCTGGCCTTAGTGAGGTCCAAGCCCTCAGGACTCCAAATAGGATATAATTGAGGGGAGCTTGGTGTTTGACTTTTGGGGCCGACTCATGGAAGGAGTGTTGAGACTCTGGGCAAGCCATAGCTGTTCCCCTGGTTTTGTAACTCAGACAGATAAGATGTTGGTGCTTCTCTGGTAACTATGGATTGTGATTTGGATCAGACAAGGTCTGTCTGTTGATGTTTGTAATTTCTGTTTGTATTTGCCTCGAAGTTCAGGGGGCTGATCTTTCCCACCCACCCATCTAAGTAAATGATATATATATATATATATATATATATATATATATATATAAATCTATCTGTCTATCTATCTATCTATCTATCTATCTATCTATCTATCTATCTATCTATCATTAACCCCTTAAAGTTACTTTCATTAGTAAAGCAGATCAAAGAACCTGTGTTGGTAGGTCTTACACCCCTACAGAAGCTGCTAGCTGAATCGTTGTTACACTAGGTCATGCGGTAATAGAGCACCAACCCTGGAGTCAGGAGGACTTGAGTTCAAATCTGGCCATACTAGCTGTGTGACCTTGGGCAAGTCACTTAACCCCAACTGCCTTGCCTTCCCCCCTCCAAAAAAACAAACAACCCAATTGATTACATCTTCTGTTCTTCGCTAAGTATTTCCTATGTATAAATCTTACTTCTCTGGCAAGATTACAGACACCTTAAAGACAAGGACTATGTTTTACCTATTGTTCTCAAATGGTATATATTTTTGAACTACTTATTGAGGGGATTTGTTATTTTCCTCACTTTGCTTTCTTCTCATCAGAAAACTTAAAAAAAATCTCTCAATAGTTTTCATCTTGGGAGAAAATTTTATTTAACTATTTACAAATTGATGTACCTATTTACAAAAAGGCAGGTTTCCATAAATAGCCTGTAATACATTTTTATCACATGGTATTCACACACGCACACACACACACACACACACACACACACACATATTAGATAAACTATGCCAGGAATCCAAGGGGCATGATAACAATATGGACACATGGTTATAATTGGTTATCATACTTGAATGAATCTGTAATTTCATCAATATGGATACTCTTTCCAGCAATGTAGCTCTAAACTTATATTTTTCATTCTGTGTACCTCTGTAGTGTTAATGTGATTAAAGATCTTCCCCACTCACTCAATAGAGCCTTTACTTACACCCTTTGCTTACTAGGTAAGCACCCCAGGCACACACTTTTTTGCTATTTAGGTCATAAGAGGTGTGAAACCCTCAGGGCCTTAAGGCGAGGTGCTAAGGCCAGAGACAATTGTATGTGCACTGAGTTCTAGCCAGTCAGATGTGCATGAATTCAGCTAATCTGAGACCTCAGTTCTAAACAATCAGATGCTGGCTAGGACTGAATGTAAGAGAGCCCATAGTGAGACAAGTGGAACTGAGAACAGCAGAATTGAGATGGAGAATTGAGAAGCAGACATCAAGAAGACATTGAGGCAGCCAGTGTTGGGAGAGCCATGGAGATCAAAGAGCTGAGAATCTACAGCATTGAGAGACTGGAGAAGGGATCCAGAGAATCCAGGAGACTGTAAGAACTCTGAGAACTGCAAGGGCTTTCAGAATTTTGAGAGAGGACACAGGCAAGCAGACATGGTGAGTGATTGTTTACAGGAAGGTCCTAGCAGGGAGGAAGGTTACTGGATGACTTGGTTCCTTGCTATAATACTGTATTATAATTTCCTTGTTGCTACTTTGAGGTGGGCTTACTGGTTTTGGAATATAATTACTGCTTATCAGATTGGGGTTATTGATCTTGGGATTGGATCCTCTGGTATCTAAATAAATGTTATACTTCTACCTAGAGAGATTTTCATACTTTGTGATTCTGAACCATACAGGCATGTTCATGGTCATCCTTGAAGTCATGAATCTTGCCTCACTGATACAGCCTCTTTTCTATGTTCTCAATAGAGAGTTCAATCAGTTTCGTGGGGGCCCTTTTTCTGGATTTTTTGGTATTACTTAGATGCCGGTGGATTATGCATATTATTAATCATTTTTCCTCCTTCCTGTTGCTATATGAAAAGGTCATAACTTTTTGTAGTCATCCATCTCTTCAATAATATTCTCTATGCTGTTTTACTCCCATCAAAATATTTCAGATTAGGGGGCGGAGCCAAGATGGCGACCGGAAAGCAGTAACTGGTGTGAGCTCCCCACCAAGTCCCTCCAAAAACCTATAAAAAAATGGCTCTGAACCAACTCTAGAACTGCAGAACCCACAAAGTGGCAGAGGGAAGCAGGGCTTCAGCCCAGGACAGCCTGGATGATCTCGGGGTAAGGTCTGTTCCGAATGGAACTCCCAGCCCCCAGCTGAGGGGAGCAGAGCTGAGCCAAGCAGAGCCCAGCACGCGCGGCGTGGCGCAGCAGACCGTGGACCGACGAGACCAGGAGTGGAGCGGAGAGTGCCCTAGCATGCTGAATTAATGAGCTGTGGCATGTACCAGACCTCACAA
>CM053622.1:381923118-381966521 GCA_028646595.1 Phalanger gymnotis
GAAGGAAGGAAGGAAGGAAGGAAGGAAGGAAGGAAGGAAGAAAGAAGGAGGGAGAGAGGAGATGAGAGGAGAGGAGAGGAGAGGAGAAGAGAGGAAAGGAAAGAAGAAAGGAGGGAAGGAAGGAAGGAAGGAAGGAAGGAAGGAAGGAAGGAAGGAAGGAAGGAAGAAAGAAAGAAAGAAAGAAAGAAAGAAAGAAAGAAAGAAAGAAAGAAAGAAAGAAAGAAAGAAAGAAAGGAAGGAAGGAAGGAAGGAAGGAAGGAAGGAAGGAAGGAAGGAAGGAAGGAAGGAAGGAAGGAATAACTGAGCAAAAAGCATTGGCTTCTTCTTGTAGGAGACAAGCCCACCATTTGTTTGTACCCTAGTAATTACAACTGTCAATGTACTTCTATAACAAATCTACCTTCAATTCGGCTAAATATTGCTTGATTCTTTATTTTTCAACCTCTACTCTGGCATCATATATAATGCAAATATAATTTTAGTATCTCTGTTGATTTTCCAGCTACCAAATTGCCTTATTCAGATGATACCTACTTCCCAAAGAAGTTTTAAGGACCTAATTTGTATTAAGGTAGGTAAAGGGTGTACCAGCGCAATGCAATTGAAAAATAAAATTAAAAAGTGAATTGGATTAGGTGACATCTAAGGTCCTTTTCAGGTCAGACATTTTTGTGATCTTAAAGAAAAGTCAAAAAATTCATGAAAATATAATTATTTCTCATTAGTTAAGACAATCACATGAGATCAAGGCATGGGAATTTAATAGAACAACTTTATGACCAGGGCTCAACTTCCATTAAACTGCTTTTCTGGAATCTTTTCTTTGTCATCTGAACAAATGAACTAATTTTTGTGTATTAGAAAACAACTTTGTGTGAGATGAAAACAAGACAAAATTCAAACAAAATAAAGAAGGCAAAATCAAGTTTCTCCATATTGGAGTCTAGTCCATCCTCCACTCAGCTATGAAATTTATCTTATTAAATCCAAATCTGACCTTGTCACTCCCCTATTCAATAAATCCAATGGTTCCCTATCCATCACCTCCAGGATCAAATATAAAATCTTGATTGGCATTCAAAGCCCTTTGCAATCTGACGCTTACTGCCTTCCAGTCTTCCTGACTTTACTCCCTGCTCCATCCTGCCCCATGTATTCTGCTACACACTAGCACTGGTCTTCTTCATGTTCCTCAAACAAGATACTCCATCTCCTGACTCTGAGAATTTTCACTGGATGTGCTCCATGTCGGGAATACCTTTCCTCCTTATCTCTGGCTCCTAGCTTCCCTGGTCTCCTTTAAGTTCCAAATAAAATCCAGTCTTTTACACAAAGCCTTTCCTATCCTCTTTAATGCTAGTACCTTCTTTCTAAGCGTTACAATTCAGTCATTTTCTTGGCAAAGATAACGTGGAAACTAAGGCAAACAGAGTGAAGTGACTTGCCCAGGATCACACAAGTGTCTGAGGCCAGATTTGAATTTAGGAAGATGAGTCTTCTTGACAGAGAGTCGAGCTCTCTATCTACTGTGTGACTTGGCTTCCTTTTATTCATTATCTCCAGTTTATATAGTATATATTTTGTTTGTTTACATATTATCTCTCAATTAGATTGTAAGGGTTTCAAGAAAAGGGGTTAGGTTATTTTGTTTTGTTTTCCTTTGTGGCCCCAGAGCCTGGCACATAAGAAAGCATTTAATAAATATTTACTGACCAGTTGAATAACTAAAATAAAAAGCAAAGAAAGAAAAGCCCAACCTGGGATATTCATTTTGAAAAGAATAGTATATTAGTCCAGAGATCATTGATTCAAAGTCATAAGTCTTGAATGTAAATTCTTCCTACTACCTTTGTTACCTTGGGAAAGTCACTTTTCTTTTTGTCAGTTTCTTAACAGAAGAGATTAGACCAAGTGATATCAACACAGGTCTAAAATTATGATACTATGTACTTGGTCAACCTACAGTCATACATACTCCCAGACTACTTCGTCCAGACTTTAGAAAAATTCCTTATCTCTTCCTCTTTTTCTCATGATTTTAATGATAGAAACAAAGGAATTAAGACTCCCTTTCCCTCCATAATGTCCAAGGTGTTTGTTTCTTTATTTCCTTAAGGGAAAAGAGACCTAAGATACTGCCTGATTTAAGGCTGATTTTCCCCAGGGAGCAATTCAGTTCTTCTACAGGATAATGAGGCATATTATTCACAGGTATTAATGGTAATTAGTTATTGAGATGTTCATCTGCAAGAAATGGCAACATTCCAATGAACTGAACGCAAGTCTTTTTAGGTCCAAGTAGTTTAAAGAAAGTCTTAGGAAAATAGTCCCTGGTAGCATCATATTCCCTCATCATCCAAAGAAATCTTAATTTTAGAAGTTAGTGGAGCTTTAAGCCTAATAAAAGTGTTATGAGGTTGAAAAAAATACTGAGTTCAGCTAGATAAGTCTAATCCAGTGGTTCTCACACTTTTTAGTCTCACAAATTCTTATACATTATTAAAAATTATTGATGATCCCCAAAGAGCCTTTGCTTATGTCGATTTATAGCTCTCAATATTTGCCATATTACCATACAATATTTACCAATTAAAATACTTTAATATTGTTATTTGTGGAACTCCTGAAAGGGCCTCACACACTCCTTCCAAGAGTCCCTTGACCACACTTTGAGAACTGCTGGTCTGTTCCATAGTTTCTTCCCTCTTCTAATTGTCACACAATGTACAAGTATATTCCAGGCAAGAACATAAATGAGCTCCATCATTAAAGGCTGAGGGGGAGAGAGGAGGAAGGAGAAGGAATAAACCTATTTGCTATCAACTGCTATACTTGTCTGTGTTCCCTTATAAATAAGAGATTCATAAAACATTGCAAATGAAGGTCATTCACTTTAACTAGAATGAAACACAATAGCAATGTAATTTTCTTAATCTCCTGTATGACTTTCCTTGCATGCATTACATTTCCATCCCTCATTTCTTTTGTCTCATTTCATGTCTTCTATTATAATGGTTTTAATATGCTTATCCTCCAGTCTCTCGTTGGCACTGCTTCAATTCACTAACTGTAGGTAATTAGCCTCAGTGTTTCTGAGCCTCTGTTATTTCAGCCAGTTGTTTGTGGCTTAGTTGTTGTTGGTTTTTTTTTTTTTAATTAAACCAGTCCTTTTCATAGTTTAGAATTTAAGAGTCAGGATAAAGTCAATGTCAGCTGAGATCAGGATGGCTTAGTTTGGTCCTAATTTGAAGCAACTAATTGCTCTGCTTCAGTTTCTTAATTAAAGATATATGTCCAATGTCAGATGTCTTGTTTAAAAAGATGGATGACTAAACTGATGATGACTAACTGAGACTAAAATAAAGTGGGGTCCACCATGCAGATAACCCTCAAATCTAAATAGTTAATACTCTTCAACCACAGGCTAAACAAACGCAAAAGGCTCTTTGCATTCTTTGAAGGAAGGTGCTAAGAAAATTGGTGGGATTAATATCATAGTTGCTTCAAAACCATATGATTTCTTCCAGAGAGGCAATGAATTCCACTCAACTCAGAAAAGACTCTGTAAATTACTACTCTGTTCGTAATGCTGTGCTAGGCCCTTGGGAAGATACAGTTACAAAAATAACAGACTGCATTCCCTCAAGGAATTTATAATCCAGTGTGAAAGAATAGAGACTATACTATGAAAAGATTTGTGATTTTCTCCCTCTTAGGAATTCCCAGTGTGGGAATCCCCTTCATAAGGCAGATCCATTCCAAGTAGGACTTAGTCATAATGGCAAAGCTATGATTTATTGAGTTGTCTGAGACTCAGAATAGCAAAGTCATTTATTCAGGATTACACAGAAGCAGACTCATAGGCAGGTTCTAGAGATTCCAAATCCAAGTCTGTACCATCCTGCCTCTGAAAGGGTGGAAGAGACATTATATGGGCAAAAACAACTCAAATACAAAATAGAGAATGATCAATGCATACTAGAGGTACAAAGAAAAGGAAGAGAATTTCTGATGAGAGGGATTCAGACAAGGCCTCAAAGAAGGAATGGCATTTGACCTGGGTCTTAAAGGGCAGGTAGGATTTAAAGAGACAGAGATTTGAGATCCGGGATATGGATAAGATTTACTATATTCTCATTACTTAATCCATTCATACACTAAAAATTTCCCTGGCTTTTTGTGCCTGACACATGTGCATCACCAATCCTTCCTAACATTTCTCACTAAAAATATATCTGTTTGCCTTTGTATCAGTTCTCCTCTCTGACTGTAATAAACTCCCTCACCATCTCATCATTTTCAAGCAACACCTGCCTTTCTTATTCCTAAAATACTCATCACACACACACACACACACACACACACACACACACACAAATTGCATTTATTTTGTATATGCCAATATATGTGAATGCTATCTCCCCTTCAAAATCCTCCTTCAGAAGTATCCAAGAGTATTTCCTTTTATAAGTGGGGGTGGGGTGGTGGAATGCAGAGAAAAAGCAGGGATTTGCCTGAGCTCTCCCCAACACGCGTACAAACAATTTTAAATAATGCCTCAGAACAAATTCTGAGATGGCAGAACCCACAATAGGATGGGTAAAATAATTTGCCAACCCAGGACAACTTGGAAGTTTGGCAGGAAAGGTCTGTTGCACCTGTCTGGTACAATCCAGTGCAAGCCCTGCTCCAGCAAACCAGCAGCAGGCCTTGAGGGTGACTGAATCAGTAGCAACAGTGGCAGTTTCTGGGTTTCTCAGCCCACACTCAGAAAGGGAGTCAGACAACTGGTCAGAAGGAGATTACAGCGATCCTTTTGCTGGCACTAAGGGCAGCACTCTGTTGCATTGCCTATATTTGGATCTTGGTCACAGTCCTGGGTGTCGGTCCCAGGATGAGAAGAAGCACTAGCACACCAGAGCTTATGGCCACAGGGGAGCTGGGACCCTGGTCACAGTTCCAGAGCAGAAAAGAGTGCTTATTCTTTTATTCAATGAATTTTTGTACTTCTTTTTCCATTTGGCCAACTAGACTTTTTAAGGCATTCTTCTCCTGATTGACTTTTTGAACCTCTTTTATCATTTGGCCTAGTCTGTTTTTTAAAGTGTTATTTTCTTCAGTATTTTTTTGTTCCTCCTTTACCAAGCTGTTGAATCCTTTTTCATGATTTTCTTGCATCATTCTAATTTCTCTTCCTATTTTTCCCCTCTACCTCTCTTACTTGATTTTTAATATCCTTTTTGAACTATTCCATGGCCTAAGACAAATTCGTATTTTTCTTTGAGGCTTTACATTTAGGAGTTTTTACTTTATTGTCTTATTCTTAGTTTGTCTTTTCATCTTCCCTATTACCATAGTAACTTTCTATAGTACAGATCTTTTTCTGCTGTTTGCTCATTTTTCTAGCCTATCTCTTAACTTTTAACTCTGTGCTAAAGTGAAGCTCTACTGCTGGAGTTGAGGGGACACTGTCCCAAGCTTCAGGTTTTTTGTGCAGCTGTATTCAGAGATAATTCAGAGATAAACCTGTATGTTTTTGGTTCTTCCAAGGTGGTATCATCTAAGCAGAGGTGTGGTCATTGCTCTCCTGGACTATGCTCTGGTCTGTGAGTGACCTCAAGCACACTTGGAGGGGATGTACATCAATTGGGGAATGGATGAAGAATTTGTATTTGATTGTGATGGAATACTGTTGTGCCATAACAAATAACAATCAAGATGTTCTCAGAAAAACCTGGAAAGAATTACATGAACTGATGCAGAGTGAAATGAGCAGAAGCAGGAGAACATTGTATATAGTAATAGCAATATTGTATGATGATCAATTGTGAATGACTTAACTTTTCTCAGCAATACAATGATCCAAGACAATTTTGAAGGACTTATGATGGAAAATGCTATCAATCTCTAGGGAAAGAACTAATAAAGTATGAATGCAAATTGAAGGATACTTTTTCTTTATTTTCTTGAGGCAGGGGGGATGTTTGTGATTTTTTTTCATAACATGACTGCATGTGCACGACGTATCAAATTTCTAGTCTTCTCAATGATGAAGGGAGGAGAGGGATGGAGGGAGAGAATTTGGAACTCAAAAAAAAAATTTTAATGGATGTTAAAAATTGTTTTTACATGTAATTGGTGAAAAAATAAAATGTTAAATAAAAATATATCTAGCCCAGCGGCCTCAAATTTTTTGGTCTAGTGAACTCGATACACTATTAAGAATTATTGAAGATCCCCCCAAAAAGCCGCTAGGGTCCCATCTTGTTTATGGTACCCTGAACAGAATGGTGATATAAGCTTCTTTCAAAGAGATTCTTGAGGACAAAAACTGTTTCCTTTTGGATTTCATATCCTCATTATATAGCATAATATCTGACACAAATTAGGTGCTTAATAAATACTTGTTGATTGAACCATATGGGAAAGAAATGGCCCCAGGCACACCTTACTGGACATTCCTTGGTAGGAAGATGATGTCTCTATCAAATATAAACTTCTTTCAGTCACTTTAAGCACAGACTGCTGATAATTCACTCTCAAACTGGGTAAAATTGGAGAGGGTAGGAAGAGGGAGGGAATTCTTCACTCTGATTCCCCAAGGTATTCAAGCATAGTCCATCGCATAGATTAATACAGTCAATCAATCATTCACTATGCATTTCTTAAGTGTCCGCTATGGGATTTGTTGCTATGAAAAGTAACGTAGATGTAAAGAAAGGCAAAAAAAAAAAAATTCCCCGCTCTCAAGTAGCTCAGAGACAACTGGAGGAGACTATGCAATCTATGCATGCATGCATGTATGTATGTATACACACATGACACGAATGTTACAGATAGATAGATAGATAGATAGATAGATAGATAGATAGATAATCTCTGATGGAAGATTAAGGACTGGAAAAGGCTTCTTACAGAAGGCGAGTTTCAAGCTAAGACCTGAAAGGAAGCCCAAAAAGCCAAGAGATGCAAATGAAGAAGCAGAGTGTTCCAGGAATGGGGTGTAGCCAATGCAAATGCTTTGAAATGGAAGATGCAGTGTCATTTGCAAGGAATAGCAAGAAGGCCAGTGTAACAGAATAAGGGGGAGGGAGGAATGGGGAAGAGTAAGAAGTGAAAGAAGAATGAAAAGGTAGGAAAGGGCCAGATTATGAAGGGCTTTAAAAGAAAATCAAAGGATTTTGTATTTGATCCTGGAAGTAATAGGAAATAACTGGAGTTTATTGAATGGGGTTGCAATTTTTGTCAGACTAGGGACTAAGGAAGATCAATTTGATATCTGAGTTGATCAATTGAAATAGAAACTTGAGGCAGGAGTCCAACCAGCAGGCTATGGCAACATTCAAGGTGTGAGGTGACGGAGGCTGGAATCAAGGTGATGGCAGTTTGAGAGGAGAGGTGAAGATGTTATAAAGATGTATAAAGATGAAGATGTATAAAAGAGATGTTATGGAGATAGAAATGATATGATTTGGCAGCTAATTGGATGGGGGCATGAGAAACTGAGGATTGAAGGGTGACACTTAGGTTGCAAACCTGGGTAACTGTGAAGATAACAGTTCCCTTGACAGTTAATAGGGAAGTTAGGAATAGAGGAGGGCTGGGGGTAAAAGATAATGAGTTCAGTTTTGGTTATGTTGATGTCTAGGATACATCCAGTCTAGTAGGTAGCTGGAAATGTGAGGCTGAAGGTCACGAGAGAAGTTATGCTGGATAAATAGAGCTGTACGGAGATGATAACTGAATCCATGGAAGACGTTAAGATAACCAAGTTAAATCATGTAGAAGGAGAAAATAAAAGGTCCTGAGACAGAAGTCTAGGGTTAATAAATTTGTACTGGATAAGGATCCAGCAAAGGAGACTAAAAGATAATGGTCAGCTAGGTAGGATAAGCAGGAGAAGGTAGTGACATGAAAACCTAGAAAGAAGAGAATATTAAGGAAAACAGTGTGATTAATAGTTTCAAAAGCCACAGAGATTACAAGAAAGATAAGCATTGAAAAAAGGTCCTAGATTTGAAGGCAATCTGCTGATAGGATGGATCTGCTTGTGTATGATAGAGGGCTTTGCTGTCAAAGGGAGGAAAATACCTCTTCATATGAGATGGGGTTGAAGGAGGTGATAAGTGAGGGACACATCTGAATGATGTAAAATGATGAGGAAGAAAGGAGAGGGAGCTCTCAGTGAATGTTCCCAATTTCTTCAGTAAACCATGAAGTAAGGTTCTCAACTGAGAGAATGAGTAAAGGGAAAAATCTAGCAGATATGAGGAATAACTAAGTGGTTTAGAAAAGCTGCTCTGGTAAATAAAATAGTGAATTGATTAGAGGGGGGCAGTAAAAAAAGAATTCATTGCCTTATTGTAGTGAAGGCCCAGCTGAGATTATGTACTATAAATGTAGAGTGATCCAAGTCAGTCTGGTTAAAGTGACAAGGGAAGAGGACATCATAGAGTTGACTGGTATGTCAAAGTGTCAAGATATGGAATGGAGAAGAATGTTGCCATTGCAGGGGTGATGGCTTAGGAAAGAACTGAAAGGTCAAAGAATTGGAGGACCTGGTGAGGACAAAGAACAGTGTTTGGAGTTTAAAGGTAGAGAGAGGGAGAGGTGGTATGACAATAGACTGACATCAGATAGAGTTCATGAACACAGAAGTAGTTCATTTGTGGGTGACAACAATCAAGGGTATGACCATCTCTGTGTATAGCTGAGGTGAGGTGGAGGAGGAGGTAATGGCAAATGACTAAATTGAGGAATTAGGAAGTTAGAATGTTTACTGGAGTATTGATGTTTATGTTAAGGTCTCCTAGTACGAGGACATGAGTTTGGGGAGGAAAGACCATCAGTCAGGCACTAAACTTGAGGAAAGAAGAAGAGTGTCCAGAATATGAGTAGATAACTACTACTAGAATTTTAATTAAGGGGTAGCTACAGATTGAGCAAACTTCGCAGGAATAGAAGTCATTAACTGATGGTGGTAGAGAAAGAGTCTGGAAGTATCAATGAGAAACAAGGAGTATTCCATCTCTGTCACCATGACCAACAAGTTAGGAGAGATGAATGGAAGTGTAACCAGTGCTAGAAAGGGCAGCCAGAGAAGTTGTATCATTAGGAGGTGCCTGGGCTTCAGTAAGGGCAGGAAGATGGAGAAAGCAAGAAAGAAAAAGTTGTAAGATGAAAGCAAGTATGTTTCCTATAAAAGTTTCCTATAAAATAGAATGGCAGAAGAGGTGAGTGATTTCAGAGTGGGATGTTGGGGAGAAGGGTTGAGTTGAGGGAGACTGAAATAAGGGAGTGATCAATGGAAGACCAAGAGTGGGATGTGAACAATGAAAGCCAAGGTTACAGAATCACTGAGATGAATATGTTATGGTTTATGTTTGATGTATGTTAGTAATTGAAGAATGAGTTCAGGTAATTTATCGTTTTACATAGAGGTTCGGCCTGAGGGTAGAGTTGTCTCAGGATGTAATGCAACTAAGTAAACTGGAAAGGGAGTGTGGGGTGGGGAGTAGGCAAAAGGAGTTATTAGTGGCCAGAGAGGGTGTTTGGAGCAGTTAGAATACATTGTCTATGTGTTGAATTTTCAGTTATGTAGGACCACTCTGGTCCCCAAATCTCCTCCACTGACCTTCGACTGTCCATGGAATTCTGACCATTAAAGTTACTTTGGGGGGTTAAGGTATTTATTTAGAAGATCATTGTTAATGTCCATGTGTTATTTAGAAGAGGCAATATACTTTCTCATCAACACCAATTAATTAACACCTTAAGACAGAATTAATAATCAGATTAGCTAGCCTCAAATAATAAGTCTTTTTAAGAACGAAATAGGAAAATTTTGTTAATGGTGAGGAAGCAAAGAAAGGTCTACAGGGGTATATTGAAAATATGATGAAATGATGGACCCCTGACTTTCATTCTGGAGAGGATCCAAAGGATTGTAAAAGACCTTGAGAGTATGCCATACGACATTTAGTTGAAGGAAATTGAAGTGTTTGGCTTTGAGAAGAAGAAAAGACTTGAAGGGATATGATTGCTGTCTTTAAGTATTTGAAGGGTTGTCAGGTTGAAGAGAGACTAGATTTATTCTGCTTAGACTCAAGGGACAGAACTAAGAACAGTGGGAGGGAGCTCCAAAAACATACATTTCTATTTGATGTAGAAGGGAGAAGCTCATAGCTTAGGACTTGCGATTCGAATCCACGAAGGGAATACGTGCACCAGGGAAATCATAGATCCTTGAATTATGGAAATATCATTATTATTATAGACACATTTAATAGGGAAGCTGGGTGGCATAGTGGATAGAGCTCCAGGCCTTGAATCAGGAAGATGAATTCAAATCTGTCTTCAGAAACTTACCAGCTGTGTGACCCTGGAATCTTGCTTATTCCTGTTTGCCTTAGTTTTCTCATCTGTAAAATGAGCTGGAAAAGGAAATGGCAAACCACTCTAGTATCTTTGCCAAGAAAACTCCAATTGGGGTCATGAAGAGTCAGAGATATGACTAAGACAACTGAACAATAAATACAGACCTCTAATCAAAGTAATCATGTAACTCTTCCATACATTGTTCTTTGGTCTACCTTTAGACCACATAATTTCCAACTTCGCTCAAAAACACCCTAATTCTATTATCTGCACTCATTGAGGGTAACAGTGATTATTATCCAAGAAATACACATAATTTTAAAACAATTTATTTGGTTTTTTTAATGCAACATTTTTATGGTAGCATTAGTAGATGCACCTTTCTAATCATACATAGGTTAATATTAAAAATCAGTTTTCATTTTCTGAGCACGCATTGATTGTGGAGGAGTTCTAAGTGTAAGAATGCTAAATGGAAAGTTGAGATTAAATTATTTTGTGCTTAATCACTCAATCAATAAGCATTTATTGAATGCCTACTATACGTCCTGCGGCATGTTGGGGATACAAAGCAAAAAAATGAAATTGTATTTGATCTGAAAGAGCTTAATTTCTGTTGGGGGGGGGCATTGTTAACTATTATGTAAATACAATGCTGTGAGAATTATTTGGAACAGGAAATTATTTTTATATTATTTCATATTTTGACAGTGATAGTCATGTGTACATGTTTCTATTGACACTAGACTATCATTAACCAAAGAAATCAGATTGAGCTGGTTCTCCAAGCTTTAATTAGTTCTCTTGCAGTTTAAAAGTAGATATTTATTCTACAGTAGAAGCAGGATACAAATAAGGCTAATTTTTCTTCAAAAGGCTATGGAAGTCACTGCTTGGCCACCTGAGTATAAAACGGCCATGAAGAAAAGTCTCTGATGTTTGGCTGATAGAAAAAGATGGGCAATTCAGCCAGTGGAGCTCAGCTATATCAGCTGAGGTGTCCTTGATACATATCTTTATTAAATATCCTTCTGCTATGGCTAACTAAATATCCTTTTGTCAAATGTTAAACTTCCTAGGCATGTCTCATTTGGTTCCAGTATCAAATATAAACTAACAAGGAACTAGATTGTGGAAGGCCCAGTCAAGAGCAGTGCCATACCCATGGGTTTCACTGGTCATATTTTGGTTTTAATTCTGCTATTTTTAAGAATAGATATTACTCTAATGAAATGTACAGATGTTGTAGCTCTTAAAGATGTCTTTCAATGACTGTTATAAATATTGAAGTAGCTATTAGTGTGGGGAGGTCAAGTATCTTAGAGATTATTCTAGCCCACAATGAAACAGGATCAGTCACACAGAAGAGCAAAGGAAAGTGAAACAAAGAACATGTTTTTTTGCTGTAAAACAGCCTAATTAAGCCTCAGATAACAAGCAAAAATCTTCAAAAGAACCTGGCGTCTAGAGAAGTTGTTACTTATTCCTCTACAACATATTATAAGCTTCTGGAACTTGGAAGAACAGTGAGAAGACAGTTGTTGGTTTTGTTTTGGTTGGTGTCACTACTATTGTTTTAAACAGCTGCTAAGTGTTCTTCTACAGAAAAAATAAGTCATGGACAAGACAATGCGAAGACTAGGGGTTGGGGGAAAAGTAATTTTTTTATGGATTTTTTATGGATTAACCTCACTCTTTCATGGAGGTCTATATAAAAAATTATTACCAGAAGAAGTCTATATAGTAAGACATCTGTGCCCCTACCAGAAAAATCTGGGGATTATTTATTTGCTATGAGCCTGGAAGTCATGCCCCCATTGAGGGAATGCTAAACTCTGATAAATGCTCTAACGCCGAAAAATTGGAAACCTTCAGTAATTACAGAAATTCCCAAATGAAGATAGAGTCTTACACCAAGCCACATGGCAAAAAAGTTGAGAAATTTACCCTAGAAATGCAGAAAGATATCCTTTAGTGCCTTGGGAACCCACTTGATTTTAAATCTTATTGAAAATGTATGGACTATAATGGCATATTATTTATATTTGCTATATATCATCAAGGCTAGAGTTGGAAAAAATGGACTGTTTTTCAAAGGTATGCTTAATATTGATATGATAAAACTGTGGTTTCATAATAAGAAATTAGATAATATATATCAAAATTTTATGAACTCAATGCCAAATCATATAAAACAAGTGACTAACACAAAAGGAGAGTATTTTAATAATTTAAGTTTTTAAAGATGAGAAAAGTTGTAAGGTTTATTGCATGTCAATAAATTGAACTATTTTACTCTCTTAATTTTCATGCTATTATATGTAAATACAAATTATATAAAATGTTAATATAAAGTAATTTGGGAGTGGTAGGAGATATTAGCTGGGAGGATCCAGAAAGCCTTGCATGAGATGGCATTTGAGCTATTATTAGTAAAGGTTTGTAATAGCTAAAAGTGAGGAGTGTATTCCAGTCATGGGGAGAAAGGCAAAGAAGGATATTGGAATCTCCTATGTAAGGAACAATGAGTAAGACAATTTAACACAAATATAGGGTGTATTAAGGGATAATTTAAACAATTCGATGATCTGTAGTGACAATGCCCTTCAAAGATGTTAAAGCACAAAATTCATTTAGGAAGGAGGGGAGTTCAACAGTTTGCATTTGCTTCTAATTCATCTTTAAGTGAAATTCTAATCTGAAGTTGGGGTACTTGTGGCTCCCTAAACAATCTCTAATTGGAAGAATAAAATACATCTCACAGTTGCCTGCACATAACATTTTGGCTTCATTTTGTCAGCCAAGGTCAGACCTTCTGTTTAAAAATGCATTTTTTAAAAAACATCAAAGCTATGAAGGTTCCTATAAAATACAGTGCCCTCTTCAAGCACAACAGAATAAACAGAGCTTCCTGCCTCCTCTACAAACCACCTCCACCCCTGCCCCTACAGGAGGACTAAGGTGAAATGAGATGTCAGAACTGTTCCAGCACTCCTGTGATGATTCATCCCTCCCAGAACCACATGTCCTTTGCAGAGATTCTTTGGTATTATTTTCTCTTCATTTCTCTGTAAAACTGATGCTTAATGGATATTCCCTCCCCCCACCTTTTTTAAAATATGTTGTCAAATCAGCAAAAACCTATGAGCAAGGCAATGTAAGATGAGGAAAAGGCACCTAGTCATCCATTCCAAATTAGACTACAGAAGATTAATTAGCACTGCTTGTACATACTATAGATCTGGAATATGCCTTCCAGGTTGTTGTTGATAATGATGATGTTGTTAAAAATATCTCTTATAGACTGGTAAAAAATTGACTTTAGTATTAAAACTTTTGTGGAGAAAGTCATGTCTCTAGGTTCCTATATTTCATTTTTGGTTGACAGGAATGATACCATATTCTGGCTTTCATTGAATTGGGGAGAACTCCATGCCCATTATATTGTTTTGAATGGGTTGTCTGTTTTATGGGTTACCCAGAAACAGATAACCCAGCTCCTGTACCAAGTTAAAACACATAGCTCCACAGTTCTTTTAGCAATTAATTATATATATAAAAGAGATATATATATCTCTTTTAATGAACTATTATTCTACCGAACTATTGTATTGACCCATTACTTAAGTATGCTATTGTTATGTAGTTTTTCAGGTAATCTATTAAACTATAATCTTCTTAAGATCAAGGATCGGGTCTTATTCTTGCTGATATTCAATAAATATTCAAGCAAAATTAAAACTAATGTGTTCAACATATAACTGAACCCTTGTAATATAAGTATACTTTAATGTTAACTGAAGTAAACTAAGAAATTAAAATCTTAGTTGGGGAAAGGAAAGTAGGAATAAAGGTCATAGCATCATAAATTTTTTCATCTCCTTCATTTTCTAGAGGAGGACGCTGAAGCTCAAGATTAAGTAATTTGTCCATGATTACAGAAGTAGTAAATGTCAGAGGTAGAACTTGAACCTGACTTCTCTGACTCTAGAGGTTTAACATTTTAAGATATGTTAAAGGCAGTTAGGTGATAGAGTAAATAGAGAGCTAGACCTGGAATCAGGGAGACCTGAGTTCCAATCCATCCTCAGATACTTAATTACTCGGTGACCCTGGACAAATAAATTACCATCCATTTGCCTTAGTTTCCTCATCTATAAGGTAAGGATGGTGATAGCACCTACCTTGAAGGATTGTTGTGAGGATCAAATAATATAATAACTATAAAAAGTACAGTGCCTGGTACACAGTATGTACTATATAAATGCTTGTTCCTATCCCCCTTAGAGATCAACTAGTTCTCTAAAGGGCATTAGACCAACTCATTTTGCAAATACAATTTAGATCTACAGAACAAGAGAGCTGAAATGACTTGTCCAGTTGGATCTATGGAAGAAAAATTCAGCTTGTTCTTATAAATTATCATTATTACTATTATTTTCACTTTTGCTGTTGTTATTTTTAATGTTAAGACATGGATTCAGCGAGGTCATGTACTGTAGAGGGCCAGCTCTGAGAAAGTCCATCCTGGGATGAGATATAGGCCAGAGGCCTGTTCTTGCCCTTGGGCTGATAACTGGGCACATGGGCTCTCCATCACCACCTCCGCATACACGTGCTGCTCAGGATGAAGGCTCTTCAAACCTCCCTGGTACATACATGCTGTCTCCAAAACCCCCATGGCACACACGTGCTAAATACCACCTGTGGGCTATTAACACATATTATTTACAGCGAAAGGGAACAAAAGCACGGAAGTCGTGCATTATGCAAATGCCTCACATGTGGATTTGTTGATTCTGCTTGCCTAAAAGGTATATAAGCTCTGTTCCTCAGTTAAATAAACGGAGCTGTTCTTTACTCTTCTACCTGGCCCTTGTTTTCTTTTCTGTTTCCATGGCATTCAGCCATCTCTGGCTATTTCAGCACCACAGCCACTGGCAGCAACATACCAATCTGTGACACAGCCACCCAAGGCCTTTGTATTCTATTCCAAGACTTCCAACAATATAGCTGAGATCCATCCAGGAGCTGGTAGCAACTAGGTGGTGCAGTAGGTAAAGCAGTGGACTTGGAATCAGGAAGATTCATCTTTATGAGTTCAAATCTGGCCTCAGACATTCACTAACTGTGTAACTCTAAGCAAGTCATTTAACCCCTGTTTGCTTCAGTTCCTCATCTATAAAATGAGCTAGAGAAGTAAATGGCAAACCACTCTAGTATCTTTGCCAAGAAAACCCTAAATGGGGTCATGAAGAGTAAGACATGACTAAAATGACTCAAAAACAAAAGTGGCTCCTGAACATTGGATCTTTCACTTTTATATGTGAGAGAACAAATTAATCTATCAATCACCAAACTTTTGTTAAGTACTTCTTATGTTAGGTACTTAGTCCATGCCCTCAAGAAGCTTACATTCCCACCCATATGGAAAAGGAATAGGTGAGAACAACCTATACCCAGACCCTGTCAAGGACCTTCCCCTGGCTGAAAACCAATACAGCATTCCCACAGTCTCCCTTCACCTCTCCTCCAAGGAAAACAGGAGGAACATACTGGAGTGACTAAGGCCTTACACCCTGACCCATGCCCAGCAACATATTGTTTTTGTTGTTTTGACATTTGCATTGTTGAAGTCAGGTATATGATTTTCCTGCTTTTGCTTACTTCCATGTAAATTAGTTGATATATATTATCTCATGCTTCTCTGAATTCATTATCTTCATAATTTCTTATGCTGCAATAATCTCATCATATTCATACACCATAATTTGTTTAGTCATTCTACAGTCAATGGGTATCTACTTTGCTTCTAATATCAGGGTATTTTTTGTGTTCTTTTGTTGTTAGCTTTCTTACTATAAAAAGTATCTATTATGAATATATTAGAGGAGATGAGACATTTCTATCTTGAATTTCTTAGGGTATGTGTCTAGCAGTGGAATCTCTGTATCAAGAGCATGGATACTGTGTTTACTTTCACAGCTAATTCCAAACTCCTTTCTTGGATGGAAGAATTCACAGCTCTAACAACAGTCTATTGGGATGCTTGTCTTTCTCCAAAAGACTCATGGTGGAAAAAGCTATGCACATCCAGAGAAAGAATTATGGAGTCTGAATGCAGATTGAGGCAAACTATTTGCTCTTTTTTTTTCTTCTTTTTTTGCTTTCATTTCTTCTTTCTCATGATTCATTCCATTTGTTATAATTCTTCTTTACAACTGGACTATTACGTAAATAAGTTCAATGTGAAGGTATATGTAGAACCTACATTGGATTACATGTCATCTTGGGGTGGGGAGGGGGAAGAGAGGGAAGAAGGGAAAATTTGGAACCCAAAAACTTGTGGAACTGAGTGTTGTAAACTAAAAATAAAAAAATAAATTTATTTTTTAAAAAAGATGCTTGTCTTTCTATAATCCTTCCATCATTAATGATTTCCATCTTTGGTCATGTTTGCCGGCTTTCTAGGTATGAAGTAAAACCTCAGAACTGTTTTGATTTACATTTATCTGATTATTAGTGACTTAGAAAAATGTTTCATATGGTAGTTAATTGTTTTTCAAATATGTTTTTGAGAAGTATTTGTTCATATCCTGTGACCATTTATTCATTGATTCATTCATCTATTCATTGTGCAATGCCAGGTAACAAGCTAAAAAAAAAAATCTATCAAGCACTTACCATGTGCCAGAGGAATGGCTCTTGGAGACATATATATATTTTTTTTTCCCCAAATTTATAGTGTCCCTTTTTATACTAATTACATTGATTTTTGTTTAGGCAAAATCTTTTCAATTTCATGTAATCAAATTTATCTATTTTATATTTTAAAATTGCCTATTTCTCTCATTTTTAAGAACTCTTCCCCTTGCCATAGCTCTGAAATTTCCCTCACCTAGTTCTCCTCTAAATTTTTCTAATGACAATTTGGCTTCTAACTCTACCATTCAACTGAAATGTCTTTCTCCAAAGTTAGCTAACTATCTTTTAATTTCTAAATCCAAAGATATACACTCTCTTCTCATACTTCTTGATTTCTCTGCAACTTTTAACACCGCTTATCACATCTTCCCCTTGCATGCTTTCTCTTACGCTAGATTCCTACCTGTGTTATTTCTCAGTCTTCATTTCAGGACAGTCATCTATATCCTATCCACTAAGTATAAATGAGACATAGAATGCATCCTAGGCCCCCTTCTTTCTATATAATCTCCCTTATATACTCCTATGGGTTCAATTAATATCTCTCTGTTTATGACTCTGTAAAGGCAATCAGTAAATGAGAAGATCTTTGCCCACCCATTTGAATAGGCTCCAGGTGGGGCCAATGAAGGGAGGTCTGATTATGTCTTCGCTCCCAAGTAGGCCCAAAACCCCTAGCTACTAGGTGCTAAGCCTATGTGGGTAAGCCCTCAGGGTCCTAAGGGGAGTTGCTAAGACCAGAGCTGATAGTAGGCCCCTAAGTTCTGGTCATTCAGATGATATTCTAGTTGTTTGGATGACGTCTAACAACTGTATAAAAAGAGGGAACACAGTTTGGAGATTGAGACTTGGTGTTTCCACAATCTGGCTAGCAGCTTCTGTGGGGGTGCAAGATCCACCCACAGCCAGCATCCAGAAAGCTGCCGGCACCTGCCAAAGCACAGATTCTTTTGATCTGCTTAACTAAGGAAAGCAGGGGGAAGGGGTTGACAAGCTTACTTTAATTTAGCACACAAATACCGTTCACTTAGGTCAGGTGAAAAAGACCAGCACTCTGAACTTCAGAACAAAACACAAACAAATTACAAACATCAACAGACAGACCTTGTCTGATTCAAATCCCAATACATAGTTACCAGAGTTCAACAAAGTCTCAGCATCCTGGTTTACAAGCTGGAGGGTCCTTAGCTACAGCTGCCCAGAGTCTCTTCATCAACACCATCTCCAGAGCCCTAAACAAATTACAGACAGACCCAATACAATTCATAGTTACCAACATCTGGGATCAGCCCAGGAGCTCAGAACAAGGGCTGGCCCAGAGTCATGCGCCACCACTGCTACAGCAAAGAGCTCCAAGGAAGAAGAGGCCAACCCCTGTGAGTCACACATGCGACTCACCCACGTGACCTAGAATCGTCACAAAGAGGTGGACTTAAACTCACATGGGGTCTAAGAGCCTCTGCTGTCCCAGACATGTAAACTAGTCCTTTTCTGGAGTTAACCCCTCCTTGGGCCCCACCTTAGTTGCCAATCCACGCCCACATAGGTTTTATGCCTAATAGGGGTTTGGGCCTGGGGCTTAGCACTTAGTAAGATTCAATGAAATAGCTGAATTACTCAAAGCAAACAAAAGCCAAACTCTTCAAGGGCACTTGTTGAACTAAGTGCTAAGGAGCCCATTTTGCTTACCAACACACTTGGTGGAAGCAGGCAAGGAGGATTGATGGAAGCAGAGCCAGCAGAAGCTGGAAGTAGAAGAAGCCAAAGCAGCAGGCACTACTGAAGCAGGACTGACCTGTGTGCCGACCAGAGAGTACTGAGCAAGAACTTGAGGCCAGTGGGTAATCTTATCGGAGGGCCCTAGCATTGGGGGAAGTATGAGTATGATTTGGCTTACTGACATAATGTTTCTCTGTAAGTTCCTGGTTACTATTGTGAGGCAGACTTATTGGACCTGGAAGATTTTGGCCAGTACATCGAATTGGGGACGTTGGTCCCTGGGTCTGCTACTTTGGAGCTTGAATAAATGCTTTAATTCCTTTGCCTTCTATTTAGAGAATTCCTTATATCCTGCAATCCTGCCTGAACCATTCAGGCACATTCATGATTTTCTTCGAAATCATGAATTCTGCCTTTATGTTATAAATTCCCAATATACATGTTTCTCTACTGAGTTGCAGTTTCACATCAGTGGTCTGCTGGACAGTTCCAGCTGGCATCTCAACTTAATTCTAAAACAAAACTCATTGAACCATTTGACAAGTGCCAAGGACTTTGGTGAGAGGACTTTCCTTTCCCCCCAAAACAGTCCCTCCTTCTAATATACAATAACGTCAATCTGAATGTCAACTTTGTCTCTTTCCTTTCTTTCAGCCCTCATAGCCAAGCCATTGCCAAATCTTGACAATTCTTCTTCCACATTATCTTTTCATCTTTCCCCTTCTCCTCACTCATGCAATCATCTCCCTGGTTCAGGCTTTTATCATCCATCACCACAACTACTATAATATCCTCTTAATTAATCTCCCTACCTCAGTTCTCTCCTCACTCAACCTCATCCTCTACACAAATGCCAAAACCATCATTCTAAAGCACAGGTCTGGCCATGTCATTGTCTTACATAAGAAGCTTCATTGGCTCCCTATTGCTTCAAGGGTAAAATATAAACTCCTTTTTTTGCATTTAAAAATCTTTAATGATTTGATTCTGGCCTATGTTCTTAGCTTTATTTCATATTACTCTTCTTCACAAACTCTACACACTAGCCAAACTGACCTACATGCTGTTCCTTGTATGCAACATTATATTCTCCACTTCTGTGCCTTAAACAAGTTGTTTCTCGTGTTTAGAATACTTCTCGCCTCAGCTTCTTGGAATCCCTAGCTTTCTTCAAAGTTCTGCTCAGGTGCCATCTTCTATACTAGTGTCCCTGATTTCTCCCTTCACCTTAATTTTTTTTTTTTACAGTTACTTCATACCCTCTTATCTGCATATAAATGTTGGATTCCCCCAGTAGATTATAAGCTCTCTGAGGGAAAAGACTTGTTTTTGTCTTTGTGCAATGCCAGGTAACAAGTTAAAAAAAATTTATTAAGCATTTACTATGTGTCAAACACTGTGCTAAACACTGTAGATATAAATACAAGCAAAAAGATTTATTTCCTTCCCTCAGCAGCTTACATTCCAATGGGGGAAGGCAGCATGTAAAAGAAACCTCAAAAGGGTAGGTTGGGGGGAAGGTATCACTGATGTCCAGAGAATTAGAAGCAGATCTAGGACTAGAATGGGGGACAATTGTTCCGTCATTCCTCAAAATGAATGTTCCGGGAGGAATTCACTAATGGGAGGAAAGGGGCAGAGCCACAAAGGAGGAGAGATGTTCCAGGGGGAGAAGGCAGTTGAAATACAGTGATCAAGTCCAGAGAGTCAGAAGCAGAGCTGGGAAGAAGGAAGGCCTTCTGGTAATAGATACTTACTAAACATACATTGAATTGAATTGGATTTTAATTATCTTTGAAATGTGAAAAGGACTTTGTTAAATGATAAAGCAAAGAAGTATATAAAGAATCATAATAATTTCCCAAGTGATAAAATGCAATTTTATTAAAGAATCAGAAATATGCTCCTTACTATTTCAGGGTTGTCTGATATTGTGTGCATAGATGAGTGGGTGTATGCGTGTGTGTACATGGCTGAGAGAGTGTATGTGAGAGTGTGTATGAGTACGAGTGTGTATGTGAATGTATGTGTGTGTCTGGGGAGGGACATTGAACAGCCATGAGTCCTAAAATTTTTGATTTTCTAAAGTGTAGCAACATGACTGTTAGAAAAAACAACAGAGCCACCTATTGGTTAAGCAAAGGAAATGACAGCTACAACGCATTCGGGAAAGATGGAAATGTTTTCTTAGTTATTAATACAACTTAGCACTATTTTCTAAGCACTAACTCTTGGGATTTTTAAAAGATGGTAAAATTCTAGGTAATCTGACTCTCCTTTTCCTTCCCACCTTCATTACTACTAAGAAGGAGACATATTGTTTGAGAAAGGCATGTCTCCTACAATCTGGTTTCTTCCTCCTCCTCTCTATCCTCCTCCCCCCCCATTTTCCTCTCTCTCCTTTTGCCCCACTCCCTCATCCTACTCCTCCCCTTCTTTTTCCTTCCCTCGCCTCCTCCTCCTCTTTCTTGTCTTCCTCTGTGCAGAAGGTCTCTGACTGACGAGATTTCTTTTCTTTTGACAGGAAATAGGCCCGCTATACCACTTTCCAGACATCTCTAAGCCATGAAACTGAGCATCTATCCCCAACCTCTTTTGAAAGTTTACTTCCCCATATCTGTTGTCTCCTCCTATTAGAATATAAACTCCTTGAAAGCAGGGATTATCTTGTTTGCTTGTATTTTTATAACACAGAGACTAGTATACTATAAGTACTTTAATAAATGCTTTTTTAGTTAATTCATTTATTCATTTTATGAAGACTAAGAAGTATATTGACTCTGGGGGATTTCAAACTCAATACAAACATGAGTCCATAAAAATGACTTCTACAAATTTAAAGTATAATTCTTAAGAGTGATCTTTAAAAATAGGAGAGACAAACATTTTTGAAAACATAACAGAATTTGATTGCTTGCCTTCTTTAACATGAGGTCATTTGGTTTTATATCTCCAGGGAGGACAAAATGAATTAGGATTTGAGTAAAGAGAAGGTGAGGGAAATGAAGGGAGCAGAGGAGAGATGTTGTCTCAATATATATTTCACCAAATTATCTATGACAAAATTTTATTCAAACCAGGAATTGAAGAATGAATGAATGAAAAACATTTACTAAGTAGCTACTATCTGCCAAACACTGAGCTAAAAACTGGTGACAGAAAAGAAATATATAATCCCTGCCTTCAAGGAGCCTATATTTTAGTAGAGATAAATAGAGATTGGCAAGGCAAGGGAGTTTTAGTATGGTGGTCACAGGGATGCAAGTGGATCCATAGTGCAATCAATTGACATCTCCCTTCCTAAAGCAATTTAGAGTTAGGGGATACTTATCAGGTTACTGTAACCATAACAAGATGTGGAGAGGGGGTGAGGGTGGGAGACAGGGCCAATGGTCAGGTGGCTGGGGCTATATAGGAGAACTCTCATAAGGACAGTCTCCTGGTGGGAGCTAGAAATTCAGAGTTTAGCAAAGAGCCTGGCACATAGTAGGTATTTAATAAAAGCTTATTGATTGAGTGACTGGAGTAACCAACTTATGGTAGAGAGATCAATCAATGGTCTATTGAAATATTTCAGGCATGGCCTGAACCAGGGTGATGGCAGTGCCAGCGGACAAATGGGGCATACACAAGAGATATTATGAAAATAAAATTAATAGTCCTTGGGAACAGATTGGATATGGGGGGTGAGAGAAAGTGAAGAGTCAAGAATGACACAGAGATTTGGGCCTGGATGGCTGATGGTATCTTCAACGGTAATAGAGAAGTTGGGAAGAAGGAAGAGTTTGGGAGCAGAAAGAAAGAGTTCACATTAGGATATATTGAAATTTATGTCTAGAGGACATCCAGTTTGAGATATCCAAGAGGCAGTTGGAGATGTGAGACTAGAGGTTAGAATTAGATGAGTAGAGTTGAGAAACATCAGCATAGGCATGATAATTGAATCCATGGGAACTGATGAGATCACCAAGTGAAATGATATAAAGGAAGAAGAGAAGAGAGCTCAGGACAGAACCCTGAGGCACACCCATGTTTAGCAGGTATGCCCTGGATAAAGATCCAGGAAAGGAGATTGAGGAGTGGGCAGATAGATAGGAGAACTAAGAATAGCATCGCACACACACACACACACACACACACACACACACACACACACACACAAAACTAGAGAGAGGTGAATACCAAGAAGACGGTGATCAACAGTATCAAATGCAGCAGAGAGGTCAAGAAGGATGATGATTGAGAAAAGACTATTAAATTTGGCAATTAAGACATCATTAATAACTTTGGAGAGAAGATATTCATTTGCATAATGAGATCAGAAGCCAGACTTCAGAGAATTAAGAAAAGAGTGAGAGGAAATGAAATAGAGGCATATATTCTAGATCACCTTCTCAAGGAATTTAGCTGCAAAAGGGAAGAAATATAGGAGACAATAGCTAGGTAGAAGCTGGATAGATCAAGTAAAGGTTTTGAGGATGGAAAGAAAAGGGCATGTTTATAAGCAGTAAGAAAACAGGCAGTAGACAAGGAGCAATTGAAGATAAGTTAGACAGTACGGATGATAGAAGGGCAATCTGATAGAGAAGATGGGATGGAATGGAATCACCTGTGCATGTAGAGGGTTTACCCTGACAAGGAGAAGGGATATCTAATTACGTAAGGGGTGAAGGTGTCAAAGGACATCAGGGGGATATAAGAAGAAGAAATAATTTCAATTTTTTCATTAAAGTATAGAACAAGGAACTCAGCTGGTAGGGTGATATAGGAGAGGAATTGCAAGGCAGGGGGAAAGGTAGAATGACAAAAGATTGTGGTCAGACAATAGAATTTCAGAATTCATGAACATGGAAGTGGTGCATTTGTGGGTGATGGCAAGATCAAGGTCATGACCTATGTGTAACTAACATGAGGTGTAGGAGTAGGTAATGGAAAATGAGTAAAGTGAGGAATTGGGAAGTTGGAATGTTTGAGGGAGTATCAATATGTATGTTAAGGTCACTTAGTATGAGGACATGAGTTAGGAGAGAAACGCTGTCAGCCAGGAACTGAAATTGAGGAAAGAAAAAGTGTGTCCTGGAGGTGCATAAATAATAGCTACCAGAATTTTGAGTGGGTGGTTGATATGGATTGAGTGAACCTCAAAGAAGGAAAGGTTACTTGAGTGATGGAGTTAGAATGAGAACCTAGAAGTGGTGATGGGGAGCAAGGAGTATGTCAGATCTTCACTTTGACAAGTGAGTGAGTCAGAGAGAATCAATAAAGGTGCTGGAAAGTATGTCCAGGGAGATTGTGTCATCAGGAAAGAGCCAAGTCTCAGTGAGAGCCAAAAAAATTGAAAGGAGAGGAAAAGGAAAAGATTTTAGATGAAAGCAAGCTCATGGCTGACTGAGTACACATTCCAGAAAGCACAGCTTTAGTGTGAGTCATTGAGGGATCGAGAGTGAGGAGGATGGAATTTTAAAAGTGGACGGTTGGGGAGGTGGG
Organism: Phalanger gymnotis; assembly: GCA_028646595.1. Taxonomy (NCBI): domain Eukaryota; kingdom Metazoa; phylum Chordata; class Mammalia; order Diprotodontia; family Phalangeridae; genus Phalanger; species Phalanger gymnotis. Next base: position 381,947,407 of record CM053622.1, read on the forward strand.
GAGAATTAGGGAAAATGAGATTTGTATAAAGGTAACTGGGATGCAGGATCACTTGCATGAGGAAGGTATGATCACGTGGGAGTTGTTAATTATTGACAAATTAATTCAGGAGAGTTATTAGCAACACTAGGTGTTCAGTCTTAGGATGGGGTTCTCTCAGAGTTTTAAGAATCTCAAACAAGGTGCCCAGTATAGGAAGCTGATGGAATTGTATTTCTCTCTTATCCCCGTAGGCAGGCCAAGCCAGCAGCTAGTCAAAGGTAGCTTAGGAAGGGATGGCATCTCTGGCCCCTGTAGGCAAGAAAGGCCCCCTAAAAGTGGGAAGAGGACAGCCCAGTACAGCATCAGCTTCACATGATGATGTGTCATCTCTCTGAGAGTGCTGTCTTTTAGAAAGAGTCCCCTGAAAGAGGAAGGATAGCCCAGGGAGCCAGAGTCTTTCTAATCTCCTGCAAAGTACCATCACAGAAATATCAGCAACAAAAGCCCAAACACCCTTCTCTGGCTGGTAGGATAGTTAGTATATCAACTAGCTGCCATTTCCCCAGGACTCTTCCTTTCTCCCATTAGAGTGAATTAATAGCAATCCCCAAGACTCTTTGCTCCCTTCTTCTGGTCCTGCCAGATTCATATAAGAACTCAACAGACTTTACTGGTTTAGGGAAATAGTGACCCATTATAATAGCTAATAATAAAAATAAGAATAATGTATGTAATACCTATTCTGTGCCAGGCACTGTGCTTGAATGCTTTACAATACTATCTCATTCGATCCTCACAACCTTGTGAGATAGCTAGTTTTATTATTCCTATTTCACAGTCAAGAAAACTAAAGCAAACAGAGGTTAAGTGACTTGCCATAGGTCATTCAGCTAGTAAGTGTCTGAAGTTAGATTTGAACACAGGCTTTCCTGACCCCAGATTTAATGCTTTATTTTCTCTATGGCCCCAGTGCGCACATGTTACTCAGTCCAGGACCCCAGTGAACTTCCTTGTGTTCATCGTCCTATACTGCCCCTTGATTTTATGATTATTTCCCAGTATAAAGCTGGCTTGCTTTATTATTTTGTTCTGTGCTTCAAATATCCTTGTACAGGACTTCCCAAGTCTGCATTAAGACTCCAAGTCACTCTCCTGTTCAATAATCTTTGATAGTTCCTTATTGACTCAGATAAAATATGAAATTCTCAGATCAATAGAGTTCTTAACAATCTAACTTCCACCTACCTTTCATAATTATTTCATATCACTCCCCTTCACACACTCTATCTTCGAGGCAGACTGTATGACTAGCTATTCTGCAAAATTGATTTTCTATCTTCTATTCCATGCATTCACACCAGCCCATCCCTTTGCCTGAAATGCAATTCCTCTTAATTTCTGCCTGTTGGATAGGTTAACTTCCTTCCAGTTTCCTCCACAAAGTCTAGTCTGACATCCTTCCCATCCAGCCTAGTGTTAGAGTTCTTTACCTCCTCAAACTACTTTATTTATCAGTATTCATACACAAAGACAGACAGCGTGGTATAGTGAATGGAGTCAAACAAGATGTATTTCAAGTCTCACTTCTGACACACACTGGGCATGTGACTCTAGATAAATCCCCTACCTTCTCAGTGCTAAAGGCAGCTTTCTAAAGTTTTAAGTTTCAGAGAAGGTACTGACATGCATTGGTAAAGGGAGTTGCCTCACCTAGGATTTCCCTATACCAATTGACTCACAGGTCCAGTTCCTATCCTTACTTGCACTTCTGTTGTATTCCTACCCACTCATCTACCTCAGGATAAAGAATGTTTCATTTTTGTGTTTGGGTTCCCAGCACCTACTACAGTGAATTGAACTGAGTTGCTCAGAAGATCAAGTTATCAAAATTGGGGCGGGGCAGGGCCAAGATGGTGACTGGAAAACAAGGACTCGCTTAAGCTCTCCCCCAAATCCCTCCAAACACCTGTAAAAAATGGCTCTGAAAAAAATTCTAGAGCTGCAGAACCCATGAAATAAGAGAAGGAAGTAGGTCTCCAGCCCAAGATGGCCTGGATGGTTGCTGAGAAGGGTCTATTACACCATGCATGGGCCACACCAGGACAGACCAGATGCTGAGGAGATCAGATAGAGCAAGCCATAGTGCCATGAATCACCAAGCTGTGGCAGATACCAGACTTCTCAACCCACAAACACCAAAGACAACCTAGCAGGTCAGTGTGAAAATTGCTGGATCGGCTGAGAGGAGTGTGCAGTAGACTCCAGCCCTGTGGGTGGCGGAGGTGGTGCAGTGCGGCGATAGCTGCAGGAAGCTCCTGCAGCTACTTCCAGAGCTCCAGCAGCCATTGCTTCCAGCCCCAGGACCACTCAGTGGGAAGAAATAAGTGGCAGATCAGAGCAAGAGGCCAGGGAGCACTTTGCTGGTGCAAAGGCAGGGTTCTCTTGCTTTGCTTTGCTTGTATCTGGGTTGTGGTCCTGATTGGTGGTTCTTGGGGGAGGAAGAGCACTGGTGTGGCAGAGCTTGCTGTGTAGAAAAAGCTCTGAAAACAGCAACCTAACACCCATGAACCTTGGAACAAAGCACTTGTCATTCTGAAGGCAGTCATACTCTGACATACTGAAGGGTCAAGTAGTTGGCTGGGAACATGAACAGGTAGTGAAAGACTCACACTATTGAATCTTTTTTGGTGACAAAGAAGATCAAAACATACAGCTGGAAGACATCAACAAAGTCAGAGCCCACATCAAAAGCCTCCAAGAAAAATAAAAATGGTCTCAGGCCACAGAAGAGCTCAAAAAGGATTCGGAAAGGCAAGTAAGAGAAGTAAAGGAAAAATTGGGAAAAGAAATGAGAGTGGTGCAAGAAAGTCATGAAAAACTAGTCAATGACTTGCTAAAGGAGACCCCCAAAAAAAAATACTGAAGAAAATAACACCTTAAAAAATAGACTAACTCAAACAGCAAAAGAGCTCCAAAGAGCCAGTGAGGAGAATGCCTTAAAAGGCAGAATTAGTCAAATGGAAAAGGAGATCCACTGAAGAAAATACTGCCTTAAAAATTAGAATGGATCAAGTGGAAATTAGTGACTTTATGAGAAATCAAGAAATTATAAAACAGAATGAAAAGAATGGAAAAATGGAAGACAATGTGAAATATCTGATTGGAAAAACCACTGACCTGTAGAATAGATCCAGGAGAGATTAACTTAAAAATTATTGGACTACCTGAAAGCCATGATCAAAAAAAGAGCCTAGACATAATCTTTCAAGAAATTATCAAAGAGAACTGCCCTGATATTCTAGAACCAGGGGCTTAAATAGAAATTGAAACAATCCACTGATAGCCTCTTGAAAAAGTTCCCAAAAACAAAACTTCTAGGAATATTGTAGCCAAATTCCAGAATTCCTAGGTCAAGGAGAAAATATTGCAAGCAGTCAGAAAGAAAAAAATTGGAGTATTTTGGAAACATGATCAGGATAACACAAGAACTAGCAGCTTCTACTTTAAAGGATTGAAGGGCTTGGAATATGATATTCTGGAAGTCAAAGGAGCTAGGATTAATACCAAGAATCACCTACCTAGCAAAACTGAGTATTATATTCCAAGACAAACTATGGATTTTCAATAAAATAGAGGACTTTCAAGCATTCTCAAAGACAAGACCAGAGCTGAATAGAAAATTTGACTTTCTAATACAAGAATCAAGAGAAGCATGAAAAGGTAAACAAGAAAGAGAAATCAGAAGGGACTTACTAACTAAAGTTGAACTGTTTTGTTTATGTTCCTACATGGAAAGATGGTATTTGTAACTCATGAAACCTTTCTAAGTATTAGGGTAGTTGAAGGGAATACACACACACACACACACACACACACACACACACACAGAAGGCACAGGGTGAATTGAATACAAAGGGATGATATCTAAAAATAAATACAATAATAGGGTGAGAGAGAAATATATTGGAAGGAGAAAGGGAGAGATAGAATGGGGTAAATTATCTCACATAAAAGTGGCAAGAAAAAGCAGTTCTATTGGAAGGGAAGAGGGGGCAGGTGAAAGAGAATGAGTGAATCTTGCTCTCATCAGACTTTACTTAAGGAGAGAATAACATATACACTCAATTGTATATCTTACCCTACAGGAAAGTAGGGGGGAAAGGAGATAAGAGAGTGGGGATGATAGAAAGGAGAGCAGAATGGAGGAGGTGATCAAAAACAAACACTTTTGAAAAGGGACAGGGTCAAGGGGAAAAAAATTGAATAGAGGGGGACAGAATAGGAGGGAGGGAAATATAGTCTTTCACAACATGACTGTTATGGAAGTGTTTTGCATATTGATACATGTGTGGCCTATATTGAGTTGCTTGCATTCTCAAGCAAGTGGGGAGGGAAGAAGAGAGAGAATTAGGATCTCAAAGTTCTAAAAACAAATGCTCAAAAACAAATGCTCAAAAAAGGTTAGGTGTTTTTTATATGCAACTGGGAAATAAGATATACAAGCAATGGGGTATAGAAATCTATCTTGCCCTACAAGAAAGTAAGGAGAAAGGGGATGGAGGTGGGGGGGAAGGAGTGCGATGACATAAGGGAAGGCAGACTGTGGAAAGGGGCAATCAGAATATATGCCATCTTGGGGTGGGGGAGGGTAGAAATAGGGGAAAAAATTGTAACTCAAAATCTTATGGAAATCAATGTTGAGAACTAAAAAATATTAAATAAAGAATTGAAAAAAAGAAAAAAAGTTATCGAAATTTTGCATCTCATCAACAGAAGATTGGCTAGCATGTAACTAGTGAAGTCACACTGAGTGAAGCAGAGAGTAGTTGTAATCTGCATCAATGATGGAAGTGCTTATCTTGATTAAATCAAATCTTTTGGAGTTCTAAAGCATCAAATAACATACATGTAAGAAATTTTCTTATTACAAAATATCTGAGATTCCTAAATATGTAAGTAGACTGTTCACCTTCAAAAGAAATCACCTTTCAGCAAGATAGTTTCCTTCCTTAACTCTTAATCTATTTTTGCTTTTGCTTTGTCTGAGATCATGATTGCTACCCTTGCTTTTTTTGTTTCAACTCAAGCATAACAGATTCTGTTCTATCCCCTCTTACCTTTATTCTGTGTGTCCCTATGATTCAGATGTGTTTCTTGTAAATAACATACTATAGGATTGTGGTTTTTAATTCATTCTGCTACCTGCTTCCATTTTATGGGTAAGTTCATCCCATTCACATTTCTAGTTATGATAATTATGCATTTCTCTCCACACTATTTTTCTCTTACTTATCCTTCTCTTTCCTACCTTCACCCTGTCCCTCCTCACAAGTGTTCTACTTCTGATCACCACTTCCCCCAATCTGCCCTCCCTTCTATCAGTTCCTCCCATCCCCAAATACACTCTGAAGCATACTATTTTTCATTTTTTTTATTGTTATTGTTCAAGTTATCTAGTACGAAATGAATAATATGGTAATGTTTTACATAATTGCATATGTGGAACTTATACCAGATTGCTTACTGTCTTAGGGAGAGGGGGAGGTGAGAGAGGGAGGAATAGAATTTGGAACTCAAAACTTTTTTTTAAATGTTAAAAACTATTTTAACATATAATTGGGTAAAGAATAAGTTATCAAAGAACAATTCACCACAGGTCCATTCATTGTAAATAGCAAGCTATCAAAGTGTGGTTGAAATATGACTTAATAGGGCAGCTAGGTAGCCCAGTGAGTACAGCATCAGCCCTGGAGTCAGGAGGACCTGAGTTCAAATGTGACCTCAAACATTTGACACATGTACTAGCTATTTGACCTTGGGCAAGTCACTTAACCCCAATTGCCTTGCCAAAAACAAGCAAAAAAAGAAATATGACAATATAAAAAGTTGAGAGAGGTGCAGAATTTTCTGGGTTACCAGACCTAGTATTTTATTTTTTCCCTGATGGACTTTCTATAATGCTATCTCTTTGTTGCAGCAGTTTCAAGGCAATCTATTCTAAAATGACATGCAAATACCCCAAATTCTTGGACACTTAATGGTCTTAATTATATAATTATAACTTAATAGTCATAATTATAATCTGTGATTCACAGAACAGTGGTTATCTAAGTGCTGTTCAGAAATCCCTGCACATCCCTGAGACCCTTTCAGTGCATCTACAAGGTGTTTTCATTTCTAACGTGGCAAATACTGATACATATGATCTAAACAAAAGTTTTCTGAGTTCCTTGGTAAATTTAAAAGTGTAATGCCATCTTGACATCAAAAAGTTTGACAACTGCTTAATTAAAGTAACTATTTCATGATTATCTTTCTGATATGGGGATAATGCTGTTATACACACACACACACACGCACATGCACACGCACATGTGCATGCGTGTGTGCGTGTGCATGTGTGTAGCTAATCTTACAAATTCCTTGCCATTGTCATTGAGATTTTTTTTCAAGGCCCATAAAATACACTGAAAATTTCAACACCAATTCCATTGTTTCTTACTGAGATATTGGTTCATGATATACATGGTGTATAATCCTGATTTTTTCTTATTATCCAATTTCAAAATATTTAAATTATTGTTGGCAGTATTGTGCCATCCAAATAAAGGAAAAAAAAATATTTTGAGAGTCATTTCTCACAAAAGAAATGGCACACAATTTTAGTCTCAAAGTTTTTTAACTGAGAATGTCTTCCTAACAAACAAGAGATAGGTCTTTTTGTTGATTATGTTGAATCATCTGAATATTTTTACAAAACAACTGAGATTGTGTCTCAACTGTAGAGTATCATCTTAATTAAATAATAATACATAGATAAAAACAGTAGCCAGATAGTTTTTCTAAAGTTGATTACTCTGAAATACAAATTTTCATTTACAGTATTTTGAGATGAGTACTTTCTGAGTATTGCTTCATTTCATGATTCACAGAGAAAACAAAAAGCAATGCAGAAAGAGTAATTGTTGCAATTATGTCTTTGGACAGTTTATTGAACAACGGGCCATTTTCAGAAATGCAACAGTAATTACATTTGTTGAAGAAAGATTAAGCAATTTAGAATTATAATCTCTAGTAATTTAGAAATGAAATTTTTTGAGTACATGGAATAGTCTGGGAAAGAAGTGTCCGTCAGATTATATATATGTGTGTATATATATATATATATATATACACACACATACACACACACACACACATATATATATGTCCAGACATATTGTATGACTATAAAGTAATGAACCACCTACTTACTTAACAAACATCAGATTCCTTGTGTTGTCAGAAATATCTTGCATGGTACCCATATTTAAATGAACAACACATTCAGTTTACTAGTTATACATAACACAAAAGTTATATCAAATAGAGGAATCAGACATTGCTCAACATTTACGTGCACTTCATTCAATATTTTTTAAAAAAGAAATGCTTCCTCCTCTTTCTATATGTAACAAGGGGCTTTTAGCCTTCATAGAAATACAAGAATTGAACTATCACAAAAATCAATACCTAAATCCCATAGGAAGACAAACTTTTTAGCTAAAAATGTTTATTTAAAATTATATATGTTTATTTTGTGTACCTACAATGCTTAAAAAAAAAAATGATGGTACATGAATATAATGGAACTGTACTGTGTGAAAAGGAATGAAGGATTCAGAATAGCATTTGATGACATGTTACAATGAAGCATGAAATAACCAGAATCTGGAAAACAACATAACTAATGATGAAAGCAATGTTAATGGAAAGAGCAATAAAATGAAATTGACCACTGTGCAATTACAATGACCAAGCTTGGTCTTGGAAAAGAGCTGAGAAAATGAACGAACCTCTTTTCCTTCTTTGAAGAGACAGGGGACTACTGGTGGTTAATACTGCATATGATCTCCAACATGGTTGTGTTGGTTGGCTTTGTCAATCTGCTCTTCCACCACCCCCCACCTTTTTTTATTTCTTTTAAAGGATACCTTGCTTTATAAAACTATATTCAGAAATTATGTGATGTACAAACAACACGTATCAATAAAAATAGGACGTGCAAAAAAAAAAAATCCCTGATTGCACAGCCCATTCCCTGCAGACTATACTTTTGTGGCCATCCACTTTAACTGCTCCTCATCCTGGCTATGTTTGCTGTGATTTTTATAGACAAATAGTCTTAAATTTTAAACTACAGTTCATTACCAAATGTCTTCTTTTTCCTTTGTGGATTAAATATGAATGATTAACAATCATTTAGTCAATAAAATATTTATAAAGTGCATTTATGCTAGGCACTGGTGATTCAAAGACAAAAACAACTGTCCCTCACTTCGAGGAACTTACTTTCTACTAACGGATTCAACATGTAGACAGAAAAGTAACTGCAAAATAATAAGGGCAGTAATTAGAAGGGGCACCAAGAAAGGCTTCCTAAAGGAGGTGGCAGATATACTCTGCCTTGAAGGAAGCTACAAATTCTATGAAATGGAGATGAAAAGGAAGTGATTCCAGGCAAGGGGGAAAGCCTTCACAAAGGCATGAAGACAGAAAAATTGAAGAAATGGAAAATAGACCAGTTTAGTTGAAACGAAGAAAGCACAAAGGGGCCTAGTATAAAATAAGTCTGGAAAGCTAAGTCGGAATTTTTTATCATATTAAAGAAACAGAAGAAAAATGAAGGCCCACTAATTGGGGAATAGCCACTGTGACATATGAATATATGGGAATATTATTTCACCAGAAATGAGAGATGTAAAACATTCAGAAAATCTTGGGAAGATCCATATGAACTGATGCAGAGCTATAACACAAGAGCTTCTGGGCTCCAGCCTCTAGCAGGTTCACTCTGGATCCCAGCAGATAGAAGGACAGCAGCAGAGACATGATAAGGGGTTAATTTAGTTTATTCTTCCTGATAGCAACAGCAATAGTTTGGGAGGTTATGGGAGAACTCAACTTCTACAGCACCCACTTACTCACTCTTCTCAAAGGGGCCAGTGAGAGTCAAAGTAAGAGCATCAACTCCTACACAGGAGCACCAACTCCCACAGCATTCCCTAAATTTCAATGTGAGCCAGTCGAGACAAGTACACACATTCCACAAATCCCCACATACTGACCAGTGCTCATGTGATTTATAGAGGAGCACACAAAGAAGGCAATTTGGCAGCAATAGCCTCACAAGTTTACATCAAAGTTAGCAATATCATGGTAATTCAGCATAGCACAGGAGCACTGGGCTGTTTACAGGCTAAACTCAAATGTTTACATTATCTTGATTACATAATGATACCTAACTTCAGTGAGATTATTTATGGCCACGAATCCTGGAAACTAGTATCTTAAAAAGAAAACAAATCCACCTTACATACAAGAGCAAAGTAAGCAGAATCAGGAAAAACAATTTACATAATGGCCACAATTGCACAAAGAAGAACAACATAGAAGGGCCTCAAAACTGATCAATGTGGTAGCTAAACATGATTTCAGAAGTCTGATGGTGAAACATGTCTTCTGCCTTTCAATAGAGATGTGATAAACTAGTGTAATGAAATGAAGCATACATTTTCAGGCATGGCCAATGTGTTTGTTTTTCTTAATTGCACTTACCTGTTAACAACAGAGGGTTCTATGGAGGAGAGTAATCATTGGAAAATAGTAATGGTGCCAAGAAAAAGAAAAGACTACAAATTAAACGTTTTCAAAAGGAGGCCCAGAAACAAATTATGCAATATTTTAAAAGTGAAATGGTTGGAATTTTATAGTTTAGAGTTTAGGAGCACTGGAGAGTCAATGAAAGATTTTGAGCAAAAGAGAGACATTATTATATCTGTGCTTGAAGAATTTTTTTTTTTGGACAGTTGTATGGATAATGGATTGAAGAGAGGAAAGGCTCGATATAAGCTATTGCAACAGTCCAGGTGAGAAGTGTTTAGAGACTAAATAAACTGGGGTGGGGGTGGTGCTAAAATGGGGAGGTGATGAATGAGTTGGGCCTGGTGGTACATGTTTGTAATTCCAATTACCAGGGAGGTTTAGGCTGGGGGATCTCTTGACCTTGAGAGTTCTAGACTGCTACAAGCTGTGCAGATGGAGGAGCCACACTAAGTTTGGTATAAATATGGTAAGTTCCTGGAATCAATGGAGGGGACTGAAGGGGAGGGGATGAATCAAGGTGACTAAGGAGGGGTGGCCTAGCCTATGTCAGATACAAAGTAGGTCAAAACTCCCATGCCAATCAGTGCCCATGAGTAGCTCCTGCACTTCTAGACTGGAAAAGATGCAGAGACCCAATAAGGAAGGAAGGAGGGAAGGCAGGAAGGAAGGAAGGAAGGAAGGAAGGAAGGAAGGAAGGAAGGAAGGAAGGCAGGTGAAAAAGATGTTATAGAGGTAGAATTGCTAAGACTTGGCAATTAACTATATACAGTGTGACAAAATAAAAAACAAAGGGTAACTCTGAAGGGCACAATACAAAGTCAATGGAAAGATGTTGGTACATTCAATTGAAATAGGAAGTTTTGAGATTGGGAAGATTTAGTGGGGAAGCTAATGAGCTCTGGTTTTGATATAAAGTCTATCATGTTCAATTATGAAGTCCTTACATTCTAAACTTGTAGTTTTTTAAAGATGTTCTGCAAATTTACATGCACTTGGTACCAAATATTAAACTGAGTTTTCTGATAAAGAAAATTTAAAATATTGTATGCGTTGAAAATAAGTATTTTCCTACAAGTGACTACTTCTTTATGGTCCCATTGTTTGATGAAGATAATTTACCTCAATTTCATCTTTTTCAATTAACTATAAGAGGGAACTCTTTTTTAAAATTTTGTCAATAACTCTGTCTATTGATTCTTCCAGTGAATTCTAAAGTAAGTGTAGTATTTATTAAGTTTAATACATTTCCTAATATATCAAAAACCATTGAACATGTCAAGTGGTTTCCCAAGTAAAAAGAATATTTTCCTTTTGTAAAAAAATAAATTTGTATTTATAAAGCAGCTTGGTTAAATTTTAATAATGTCGATTTCAAGTAGATAAAAGAAATTTAAATAGTTGATTTTAAATAGCCCTACGATATACCCCTGCTTAATTGATCAACATATCAATATTCTGGTATCTTAATCTATAATATATTTTAAAAGTTGACTCCTCAGATATTTATAGTTTTATATGATTTGCATAGCTATCATAATTGTTCATACTTTACACATGTTAATTTTACTTCATATATTATAAACATAATCTCGATACTCAAAAGTCTAAGCAATCCAATACTGCACAATTATATTAAAGAATAACAAGAGGGCAACTTCTGTATTGAAGTTTCATATATATAGTGAGAAAAATTTTCCTTTTAAAAGTAATTCACAGCTTGCAATTTGCAACTCCTGAATTGAAGAGATCAAAGATTCATCTGAGTATTAACACTGCATTCATCTAACATCACTGAGGAATGAAGTGTTTCACATAAATGAACTTTCCAAATAACTTAAGCTTTCTCTTTTAAACATTCTTCATGTGTGTGTATGCATGTGTTGGGTAGAAGAGCAAGAAAAACATTTTTTGGTTTCTAAAATATGGTAAATATTTCCTTGCTTTCTGAAACAATATATGCTGTGGACTCAGTGTCTTCATCATGAAGATCAGTTAATGAACTATGATACAGGACAGTGATGCCCTACTAAACTACCGAGGTATATAGTGACATTCGCCCCTCCCACAAATGATCTCAGACTTCTGGACATTTATAGTTTTTCTGCTTTTTTTGCTGTTGTTTTTAAATCACTCTTTTGCCCCCTTTCCTGATGTCATTCGTATTTCTCTCAGAATTTCTGTCAAGATCTGTTCTTATTTTCCACCTATGTACTTCCTCTCAAACAGGTGCAACTATTCCCATGCTTCTTTCTACCTTAGATATACTAAGCGCTCTCCATTCCAGTAGGCAACAAAGAATAGTATTTTGGCATTTGACTCAGATTCGAAGTCTCTTTGGTACTTAGGCCTCATGTTTGTTTTGTAGCTTCCTTTGTCCTGGCACTTTGGTTCCTGTAAATCTACATCCTGCTTGGTATCCAAGTTCTTTTCTCTCCCTTCCATCCTCCACTGTTTTCTGGTCCTCAAATAGTTATATGTGACTTGACTTTGGTTTGCCTTCCTGGTTCCTAACCTTCTGCTTACTACTCTCTGGCATCTCCATATATTTAATTATATTAATTAATTTTAATTTCTTTAAACTTAATTTCTGCTTATCTGTCTGGTTTTTGAATCTTGGTTCTAGCCTCACATTTGATCTGTGTATTCTCCTGGGCTCCAGAGTAGTTGGTGGACTTTAAGATAACCTAGCTGCAGACTCTCAATACTGTTAATTCCCTATTCCAGCATATGACTAGTTCCCCTGGTTCTAATCTTACTTCTACACTCTCTGCATGTATCACTCCACAGTTCCATGGCTGACAGTGTTCGGCTCTACAAGGTCTCCACTCACTGCTATTAGAATACTGCACATCAAAGGTATTGAACAGATCTTGTGGACTTTCTGAGTCTGGCTGGAACTAGATTAAAATGTAATTGGGGAATGTTAAACAAAATAAATTAAAATATAATGCAATATAATGTTAATTTGTGGTTTTCTAAATCAAGACATGATACACAGGATCCATTTCTATTTAAGTTTTGATACCACTGCTGTACATTATGGTTTCCTAAAAAGCAAAAGGTAGTAGAAACTGCTAGATAATAAAAGTTACTAATCAGTAGTATTATTTTACACATAATTCTTAGTCAATTGGCACCAAAAAAGGTACTGAAATTGGCTCTACATCTCAACTATGGAGTTTGTACATGGGCTTTGTATTATTTTCTCTGATTCTGAAAAAAAGGTCTTAATCCTACGTTCTAAATGACTGAGGCTCCTGAAAGCCTGATTCAACCGCATAAGGTTTTACTGTACAGTTTTGTCTTGTCAGTGAAAAATTTTTACTTTTAATCACATTTTCAAACTGTGTTAAAAATAGAATTTTTAATATTTCATCCATAAGCAACCTATTTAATGGATACTTGCTACAGGTAAAGATTTGTGGTAAAAGTTATAGGCACTATTTTGAGGGTTGTTTGGGAAGGGGATAATGAGGGGAAATAATAGTTTAAATATATTCCAATGTCATTAGGCATATCAGTAGGTATCTCTTCAGGAATACTTTTAAAGTGAAGGCAAACATACATACAAAAAAGTAGATAAAGCACAATTTTAAAATGACTCACAATCCAGTAGTTTTTTTTGATAAAGGGGTATCTAGGATAAAAGTAGGAAAACTTAAAATAAAATATGTTCCTCTAATCTTGTCTCCTACATAATCAATGCAGTCCTGGGCCTATTTAAAAATAATGCTACAACTACCTGAAAACTTTGAATATGCCTTTGAATAATCATTGACATATTGAAATTAGTTAATAAATAATAATAATTAGTTTTGACTTTTTTAAGCTATCAGAGAAATTGAAATGTCTGTAGCTCTTATAAAATGGATTAATATTTTACTAGTACAGTGCTAACAGTGTTAATTACCTTTGTTTATAATGTTTAGTTTGGAATTTAGTTTATTTTATTTTTTTGAGGGGGGAAGGCAGGGCAATCGGGCTTAAGTGACTTGCCCAAGGTCATACAGCTAGTAAGTGCATGAAGTGTCTGAGGCCATATTTGAACTGAGGTCCTCCTGACTCCAGGGCAGGTGCTCTACTCACTGCACCACCTAGCCACCCCTGGAATTTAGTTTAAACAGATTGTCTTTGTTTTTATGTTTAGTTTGGAATTTCAGGCACCTGAAAATGAAAAACAAGTATATAACTTTCATGCTCCAAGTTTTGGAGCTTTTCAGTGAAATTTTAAAACACAAGTATCTGCTTCCTTACTTTTGAAGCTGCAAAAGTAAATATTCATAAACACCTGAAAATTGAATTCAGTTCTTAAATCTTTTGACCATACCAAAAGTATGATTTTTCCATTTGATGTGGATAATGCTGCAATGGCAATTTACAATTCTTAAAAAAAAAAAACTAGTTGTCTGCTACTGAATGTTCTCTTGTTTTCTCTTTTATCCATCATGTCTTGTTTTGCTGTAATCAGGTTCTCCTGGGACAGAAGCCATGACTACATTCTCACTCTGGAATGTGACATTCGTGCCAGAAGGAGGAGGCTTGTACAAGAAGAGTGCAAGGGTATTGAAGAGCATAGTTAATGTTTTACAACCAATACCTGAAAAAAAAAAAAACAAAAATAAAACCATAGGTTTTAGTAACTTAGAACACAAATGTACTCACTATAAGTAATCAAGGATGTTAGTAGTTAAAAAAGTTATTTCTTCCATTATGAATTTTTTAGGTGAAATACGTTTTATGCATCAAAAGAAATAGTAATAAGTTTTTATGCAAATTCTAATAAAGCAACTACTATGCACCAGACACTTTGTAGGCACTCTATAACTACTAGCATATTTGGCCTAGTTCTCAAATTTTGCCCAATACAACTAAATGAACCTAACCTCCAAAGCCTCCTGAATAAGTGGAAGAATGGGTTATCACAATTATTCCTTAGTATGTGGATATGTATTACGTTTTCATAGAAAAAAAGTAAATATCACTTGGATCAATGTCTAGCTTATATACTATAGGTTGCTACACGTGCAAATATAAAAAAAGCTATACTTAATAGAAAATATAAATCCTGGCACCTCTATTGATATCAAATATAAATTTTAATTTTTTTTAAGATTTGTGATTTTCAATGAAAAATCCTTTCATATTTGGTGGGGAAAAGTTCCTACATAAAGATATCAAATTCAACATCAAGGCTTCCACTTGTGAATGTGGGATATCAAAGCATATTTGATACAATTCAAAGAATCACGGATTCTCATAGGTAGCAAGGATCTCAAGAGGCCACCTAATCTAAATTACACCCAAATACAAGTTCCAATTATAATATCCAGCTCCACTGAAGACCTTCAGTGAGAGGGAATGCACTACCTCCCAAAGTAGCCCACTGTACTTTTGAGCTGCTCTAATTACTTGGAAGTTTTTCCTCATTTCACTCTTTTACAAATTCCCCTTAGCCATCCTATTCCTGACTTCTGGATCTAGGCAAAGCAAGTCAAATCCATCTTCCAAAAAAAAATCTTCAGATCCTCTTCAGCTATTATATCTCCACTAAATCCCTTCTTACTTAGACCAAACATCACCATTTCCTTCAACTTATTCTCTAGCATGGATACTAGGGACCATTACAACTTTCAGCTCCCCTCCTCTGGGTTGTCTGCCCTTTTCAATATCCTTTCTAAAATGTGGCAATAAAAATGAATAAGATTCTAGATACATTCTGAGCAGAAAAAAAGAAAGCAGGATGAACAAACATTATCCTAGTTCTGAATAACATACCTTTGTTAATGAAGCCCATTATTTGTCTTCTCTGCCATAAAACAAACAATTTTGAGTTTGTAGATCAATAAAACCTCCAGATTTTTTTGTAAGACAAACTACAGTCCAGCCCCTCCTCTTCTGCTTTTATACTTGTCAGGTTTATTTTTCAAACTCAAGTATAAAGTTTCATTATTATTCCTATTAAATTTTATCTTGTAGATTCAATCCAACACTAGCCTGCTGATGTCTTTTTGGATATAGATTCTGCCGGCCATTGTGTTATCTAGCCCTTCCTTCACAAAACTTAAATTTAAAAAAGTTTAGATTTTTATATTATAAATATCTAATCAGTTACCAAATCTAGGTAATCCTATTGCCACGACATCTGTTGTTTTTTTCCCCTTCTCATTTATAGGATAGCTTAGTTCAGGCAAACACTGTGTAACAGAAATTTAGATTAGAAGATCTTTCCCACCCATTAATAGGCCATTCGACCTGTTTACATCACGGGAAGCCTAAGTCATGTTCGGTGGGAGGAGCTGGCTTAGAGCAAAGGGGAATTATGTCACAGGAAATGCTGAGGGAGCAGTTACTGCAGTTAGAGCTGAGGGAAAGAGAGCAGATGTGTAATAGCTGTGCTATAAGTTTGCTTGTTGGCAGCAAGGCCCCAGCAGGGGGTGGAAGGTTGTGGGATGAAATGGTTTTCTGCTGTGATGCTGCAGACTTTTTGGTTTCAGGACCTGGTTCTTTAGTGTCTGAATAAATGGTTTACTTCTGCCTTCTATGTGGAGAATCTCATATATTTTGTGATACAGAAACACATAGGCATTTTGACAATTATCATCTATATTGTGATTATTACCTTGCTGATACACACTGCTAACCTAGACTATTGAAATCAATAAACATATATTAAGCATCTACTATGTACAAGGCACTATGCTAAGTGCCTCCTAATTGGTTTCTCACTCTCCAGTCTTTGACCTCACAAAGCTATCTTCCATAGAACTGCTAAAATGAAATTCCTGAAGGTCAGATGTCACCATCATATAACTCCAACCTCCAACTCAAAAACACTGACAAAACACAAAATACTCATCCTGGAATTTAAAAGCCTTCCACAATCTAGTTCCCATCTTCCTTTCTAGGCTTTATTTCTCTTCATTTATTCTCCATCCTAGTCAAATTCCCCTGCTAGTTGTCTATATATGGAACTCTCTGGCTGTCAAATGTATCTTTGCACAAACAATTCTCGTATTGTGAATACTCTCCTGTCTCACCTGAGGCTCATAAATCTCTTAGCTTCTTTCGAAGCACAGCACAAATTAAATCTCCTACATGCAGCCTTTTCTGGTTCCCCATTCTCTTCCTCTTGAGATTACTTCATATAACTTCATATTTTAAAAGAGGAAAAAAAGTAATATCGTGCTCTCTGTTTTAGGTACAAGTCTTGACAGAAACAATTTTACTTAATTTAGCATTAATCTAATAGCCAAGCTACTCTGGGTGAGAGAGAGACAGAGAGAGAAAGAGGTCCAAAATGGCATGGTTCTCCATACCCTCCAACATACCTCTTGCTACCCCAAGACAATTTGAAGTAACACTTTTAGGACTCTTAAACAAGAAAAATCACAGCATATAAAAATACAATTTTGAGTTAACTTTTCAAAATGATATTTACTGCAGCATTACATAACTGACAATTTCCTCCAGTGTTTTCTAAGAGTAAACAATGAGAATTCCTCCCTGTGATCAATAGAAATGGGTCATATCCCCATCAGAGAATGTGGAAGAGGAGATAGACCTTCGATGGATCGATTTATTGCCCAATCGCCCCAGGAAGGCAATATTATTAACAAGACAAGAAGTGTGCTTAGTTCTAAGTCCTAGTTATTCTCCTTAATCCATTTCTCTAAGCCTTTTGTCCTCCACCTAACCCACCTTCAAACAAGAAATCTGGAAAGTGTTATTTTTTTAGACCACAGAAATATTACAACTTAATATTTCTAAAGAAACTAAAAGGGAGGTTTTTGATATGCTTCCCCAGTATATACTTTGTAGTTATGTATGTTGTTTCTCTTCCCCCACAAGCCCTGCCACAACCCTGTAGAATATAACTTCTTGGAGGGGAGGCATTACTTAGTTTTTGCCCATGTTTTACATCCCCAACACTTAGCATAGGTCCTTTTACATAGTAGGACCTTTATAAATGTTCATTGAATTGAAATTAAAAATAAACATGTTAGCCACATAGTGGTATGCAGTAGGTACTTACTGAATGAACAAAATGACACAATAGACAATTTCAGCAATAACTTATTTTCTACATCACCACATTTTAATTATTTTAAACATAAAACCTCATACTCAAAAGATTAGTGATCTCATTTTTTACATTATGATTTTCTAGAGATTTTTCATTTTTTAATAATAATGGTATCCTTAAATTGATAATAAGCTTCTTCCATCTTATCTGTTACAAAGTAATTCCATTATCTAATATGGCAGCAGTATGATATGTATAAAAAGGTTAAAAGTAGAAAATAACTAAAAGAATAGAATTAAGGAAGCACTAAAGCAAGTTACTGTATTTTTATTTTCTAAAGAATATAACCTAATTAAAATCAATGTTTGTGAACAGAACTAACAACCTTTCCCCTCTTTACCCTTCCACCACTCTCTTACTTCTTCAGTACGCTAGCTATTATATAGAAGGTATAAATAATATGTAACATTTGGTATGCGGAGACATGGTTTGATCTCTAATATAATCAAATATGAGTAATCACAGACAATGATTTCCTATTGTATCATTCTACTAAATTTTAAAGATATATCATTCAAAAGGCATCAGTGACATTACAGAGTTTCCATATTTAACTTGATAATTTTTTTAAAACTTTCAACTATACTATTATTTTCAGGAAATACTATTTCTTATAATAATTATAAGCCTGGAAATGAGAGCAAAGCATCATCTATAAGCTTCTCTGTCAGTAACAGAATAAAGAAAAGGCAAATGCAAAAAAGGGGGAGGGGGGGGAGACACATTTTGAACACCTGATTAAGTTCTCTGATTAAAAGATCTTTATAAGATGTTTGCTGCTCAATTTATTCAGACACTGATTCCACTGCTTTTGTGATTCAGTTACTCACTAGATTGACACTGAACTCTCATATCATGATAAGTTCAGACACAAATAGTAATAAGGGTTTCCCCACACTGGGAGCTTGCTAGGAAAAACACAGATCCTTTGCCCCACTTATAATTCCTGTGGTGTTGTGTAAATATCATGGGCATCAAGAGACCTGAGTTTTATTTTCAGCTCTACTATGACCTATCAAGTCACCTAACCTCTTTCTGCCTGTAAAATGAGTACTCTACTTCCCTCCTCATAACAGGATGAACAAAAATGTTCCTATTTTTCCCACCATCTTAGAGATTTCCTGCCAATACAGAGAATTCTGATAAACCCAAATACCAAGAAAAAAAAGAATTTCCCATAGGAACAAACTTGACATTTAGCAACTCCTGTGACTCCAAGGCTCAAATACTTCACTCTATTTCTTTAATGCAGCAGAACATCTGTGTACTCTAAGTGAGCCTAAAATAATACAGAAACCCAGTATGTATCCTAAGAAGCAAAGGAGGGGTGGAGCCAAGATAGTGGCTGGGAAGCAGGGACTGGCGTGAGCTCC
The DNA here is from genome assembly GCA_028646595.1 of Phalanger gymnotis. Taxonomy (NCBI): domain Eukaryota; kingdom Metazoa; phylum Chordata; class Mammalia; order Diprotodontia; family Phalangeridae; genus Phalanger; species Phalanger gymnotis. The sequence continues at coordinate 381,966,490 of CM053622.1, forward strand.
CCACCAAGTCCCTCCAAAAACCTATAAAAAAA
>CM053622.1:381967021-382003708 GCA_028646595.1 Phalanger gymnotis
GGGGAGGAAATGGGGAGAAAATTTGTAATTCAAACTCCTGTGAAAATCAATGCTGAAAACCAAACATATTAAAAATAAATTAAAAAAAAAAAGAAGCTAAAGAAGCTAAGGGGTCATTACCAGCCAGCAATCTTCCTTATTGCACTCATGATTTTCTTTTCCTTTCAGTTTGGCTACTCACTTTTATTTAATCTCCACTCAGGCAAACCCGATGGTGATAAGACTCTCAAGAAAACCAAGGTAAAATATTTACATAAATTCTGGTCCACAACTAGATATGCAGGATAGCATGGAATACCCCTAGTAATATAGTATCAGAAATGTGATGTATCAAACACAAAATGGACAATCTAAGTGGCACAGTGGATAAAGAGTTGGACCTGGAGTCAGGAAGACCAGAGTTGAAAATCCAGCCTTAGCAATTATGTGACTCAATTCCTCATCTGTAAAATGAGCTAGAGAAGGAAATGGCAAACCACTCCACTTATCTTTGCCAAGAAAATCCCAAATGGGATCATGAAAAGTCAGACATGACTGAAAATGATTCAACAACAATAAACATAGAACTAGGAAAAAATGATTGCCTACTTCCTTCTCCTGCTCTCTCTTTCCTGATTCCTTTTAAATCTCCATTAGAGGCCTGGGAAAGAGTTGTTACCGGTAGAGTCCACATCTTACCAAGGCTGAGACTTAGCCTCTTTGTGTCTTTGTGTTTGTTTTTTCAGGGCAATGAATCCTTTATTCCTGCTATCCAGTTTCTATTCTAAGTCTGGTTGGCAAGGTCTGGGATTCCTTAAGAAGAAATTTGTTTTATTATCGCCACTAATTGTAGTGGGTGTATTGGAATTTCTCTGTCTGTCCTCAGAGTTAGAGTTTCTGGCTTCCCAGTGAAGAGAGCTGTTTAGTTATAAAACCTTTCCTCAGCTGAGCCGTCTCACTTACAGAGGGGCTGAATCTCCTACTCCCTCTAAAAAATGTACCCCTATGCTCCTTATTTTTCTTTCCAATATGTGTCTGTGAAGGGAACAGTTCTATTTAGTAAGTTCCAATGAAGTAAATCTAGTAGCCACATAAAATACTATTCTCTTGAGATTTAAATGGATATGATTATATACTTAAGAAAAAAGCACATCTAGATGGAAATCTTGATTTCTTTTATTGCAGAATGCTCATGTGTGAAACCATGAAAATGCTTCTTTTGTTTTCTTAATGTATAAGTGTGTGGGGGAAGTTGAGGAAGGTTTTGTTGTATTTTTATCTGGGCCTGTTAATATGTGATAAACTGAAATGAGAGCCTTATCTGAGCACAAATCTTTCTTACCTCAGCCTGAGCAACCTAGAAAACAAAGAACTGCCCCTTTCCCTAAAAAATACTTGTGCTACCAGTGTCTCCTTGCACATACACAGCTTTATAAACATTAACTAAATTAGTTGTTGTTAATTTTAGCTTTTCAAGGAAAAAGGTATTTCTAAATGTCTACATTTTAAAGCTCAATCTGGGCAACTGTTAATCTCCTAAACTAGGCCACTTAGGGTCAAGAGCAGAAAACAGAAGAATGAGTGGAGGAAGGTTCTCTCTTCCCCATCTCTTCTGAGATATTACTGCTTTGAAAAATAAACAAAAAGAAATTCAAAATTACCATGAGCAATTAGCCTCGAGTAAATTAAAGTTCTTGGGAGTCAATTTTACAAAATATGTAAAGGTATTATATATCTTCAGGTTGGTTTCAGAATGGATTATTTTCACTGGATGAAAGAGAAATTTTTAAAAGTTTCAAAATTTTACTCAGATTTCTTTTCTCACATAACTATAAGAATTGGAAAAATAAAATACAGAATTTCTCTACTTAGCTCTTACGTGATAGACAAATTTCTTTCTTTATCATGTTTCCTCAGGATGAAGAAAGTATTTTTGTTCAGAGTAGAATGGTGGATTGTTTTTAATTATGCTAAATGAGTTCTTAAAAGAGAAAGCAATAACTTCAGACTGCCTTCCCCACACTTTACAAAGCCTAGGTCATTTACATGTGCTGCCTTCACCTATCTGGAATATAAGCTCCTGGAGGTTAAGAGATAATGCTGAGATTGCTTTTCTTTGGAATCACCTACATGGAGCCTTGCACATAATGAGTGCTTAAGAAATTCTTTTTAAACTCATTCAATCATTGCTTTATTATGTTCAAGTGATTATTAGAAGCAACTAGCCGCTTTGATTGTCCTCATTTTTCTGAAACAATAAAATTAAACTTTCCCTAATATGACCAAATGATATTTGTTAAATGGAGAAAAATATCATTTTTTGTGTTCTAGAGATTCTGGGCCTATATACCACATGATGTTTCAAAAGTGTTTGAATAAGATTTTTTTTGGTAAAAATGTACAACTGTAAATGGACCTTCAAAAGTTCATGGCTCCACCCACAGATCAGAGGAACAATGAGTGGTGATAAGGTAGAGTACAAAAGACAGATGGAATCCTGCAGGATGGTGAGGTTTTCCCAATAACGAGCTTCCTGGGGCCTGGTGGAAAAGTCAGAGAGGGATACCAAAATGGAGTAGCCAGGTGCTACAAGAGATTTCTGGAGGAGAGGAGCACAGAGAGAAAGGGGTAGGACATCTGTTTGGGCTTGAAATAGAGCTGAACACCACCCCCATAACACCTTCCTGCTATAGCCTCAGACACTCAAACTACATAAATCAACTGGTAGAGACAGCATGGCAACTCTCTGACCAACTGTTGGTGCCTTGCCAGAGGAATGGGGAACAGAGGGACAGGACACTAGAACAGATAACTGTGTAGAAGTCATATTAGACAGGTAAGAAAACTGGGGGGCAGAATGGAGGAGGGATTTTAGAGGAATTTGGGAGGGTGGGAGGAGAGAATGGAGAGGACTTGTGGAAGGGTATGTGGATTGAGATTGAGAAGGAATAGGGAAGGACTCTTGGAGGGCTAAGTGAAGTGTGGGAGTGGGGTAGGGAAAGAAAATAAGGTAAAAGGGATAGGGTAAAAAGAGAGGCTGAGAAATGAAATAGTGAGTAAAAAATAAGATGGCTGGAAATTCACAAATAGTAATAATAATTTTGAATCTCTTTGTGGTACCTAAGAACTGGAAATTGCAGGGATCCCCATCAATAGTGGAATGGCTGAACAAGTTGTGGTGTAGGGTTGTGATGAAATACTACTGTGCTATAAGAAATAATGAGCTCAATGATCTTAGAAAGGCATGGAGACATTTGCACAAAATGTTGAAGAGCAAGGTGAGTAGATCCAAGAGAACATTGTATATGATAACAGTAATATTGTTTTAAGAATGACTTTGAGCAATTAAATTATTTTGACTATTATAAATACACAAATTAAAAATAAAGGACACATGAAGATGCTATCTGCATGCAGAGAAAGAAGTGGTAATACAAGCATGTATAGAATAATTGTACGTATACATATATACACACATACATATATACATATAAGTGTCTAAAAATAGCCATCTCTGGGGGGAAGGAGGAAAAAAAAGAAATTTGCAAGATAACGTTGTTGTATCTTTGGAGGGAAGAGCAAGTTGTACATGGTAGATTTGCAGTTTCATGTGCAATCATCTTTTTTTTTATTGTACTGTTTTACAGAAATGCTTGTTTTGTTTCATGAATTGAAAATAAATTTTTAAAAAAGGAATTGCACACATGACAAAAAAGGGTGGATTATATGCCATTAATTTTAAATAATTGGATATCACTGTCACTAATTATTAGTCATTGACAATTAAACATTGTATGCTAATTATGGATTATTGATTGGGATTAGATTATTTGTATTAATTACTGTTGGTTTCTATTGCTGGTTATCACTAACTAGTTAATGATTATTCATAATTGTGGATCTTCAATTTTGGATACTGTTTTTGATTATAATAACTCCTGATTTGGGATTAATATTAATTTTCAAAGAGTCTCTTGAAAATTATTTTTCCTTGAAGAAAATTATTTCTCTCTGCTTTGGGCATGAGCTCCTTGAGGTAAGGGAGACCTGGCTGATATAATCTAAAGCCTTTTACATAACTCACTTTCTAGTCATATAATTTTGGGGAATAGGTGAAAAGAAATGAAATGACAGACCACTTTTACACATTTGGATATGTTGAGCTTTCAAATGGCTGTTAACAATGGACATTGTGTGAAGGCCAGAAACTAGGACCTCCATTCCAAGTCATCTAGAAGAAAAGAGAAACACTGGGCGCCTCAGCCACTAACATTATTATTGAAAAGGCTTTCAAGCTGGGAACCATAGAACCTCCCTTTTAAGATTCTATAGGTTGAGAATAAAATAGAAGGACAGAATCAATGTGCTAACCTACAAGGCAAAATGGGTTCACTTTGGCTTGTTGGAGATCAGTTTGTAATGTTCAAATCCATATCTGACAGAAATATATTCTTCTAACAAAAATACTCCACTTTCCCTCCTAAAGTAAATATCTTTCACTAATGAATGCCTTAAGACATATTCAATTTCACCACATATCTTTAAACCCACAATAATAGAAATATAGGGATAAAATAATTTCCTTGTAAAATCAGCCATTTCATAATTGTATTCTAATTGTATCCCTGACTTGTATTCTAAATTCTAATAATAAAGTGGATTTTCTAACCACGGCAGGCGGGGCAAAGAGAGAGGGAGATGGTGGACTGAGGAAACTGTGGACTGAAATAGAGGCAATTATTCTGATTTTTGTATTTTAAAAATTGTCACATGTATATAATGTTACATAAAATTTAAAGAATTTGGTTCATTTTGTTTTTTCCCTTCATAGAACCCATATTCTTGGCATAAGGAATGCCAAGCTTCCATGAAATAAAACCATCAAACAAACATTAAACTAAAAGATCTCTTGAAGTTCCTTGAAGCTCTAACAGTCTTTGGATCCATGACATTTATTCTAATCTATTCTCAATTAACGTGCAAGCTCATCATTAACCAGTAGTTGAGTCAGGCCCTTTATGATCTTTTAAAGTTATGAATTTCTGATTTTAACTGACAAATGTATCCTCCTAGGTCAGGGCACATTGATAGCTCTATTACACAATCACATCTTGACCCTTTTCTGATATTTTAATCAGGGTGTTATGGTTCACCAAATAAAATATTCCTCATTTTCGTACTCCTCTACATATTAAGATAGTCTTCAAATCTCCACAGGCAAGAATATATTTAATAGTATCTCTAGTACTTAGGAAACAATATGTTCTTGCTAGGTCTGTTAAAATACACAATACAACTTCGGCAGTGATCAGAAACTGATGAGCATGTCTGTATACTCTAAGATTTGTTTTATATTAAAACCTATTGATGCTCTATTGTTACTATAAACAACATCACATTGGAAGTTGATAATTCATAATTGCCCCAAACAAACCAATTTACTTTATGTTCAAAGATATCATTACTTACTTATTCCTACTAGCATGAAGGTCATTCTGGTGTTGTCATATATCCAGCAAGCTCCTCTAATTCCACGTTGGTTAATGTCCCAAAGCTTACAAGAACTGTCTATTGCAGAGCCAAATACAATTGGTCCAGGAATTGTACCTATATGTGGTATAATTATATATGAAGAATAGATACAGACTATAATTAATTTTTTTCTGTTTGTATGTGTACATATAACATTAATTATATATACTTTAAACACACACACAGATACACACACACACACACACACACACACACACACAGTCCACCAACCACATTTGCGTGAGTCCTATCTGCCAATGCCATGAAACAACCAACCTTTTAGCAGCCCCTAGGGGGCACTAATGTCTCAATATATTATGTATTTATAACCTGGAGCTGGATAAGTATCACCTAGGTGGTTTCGCATATCTACATGTCTCCTTATAATGCCTCTAACAAACTTTTAGCACTATTTTTCTCTTTTTCTTGTGTCAATCTTACATGCAGATCCTTCTGTACTTCAACTGTACTAATTTCAAATAGAAACAGAATAGGAATAAGGTGTATTTCACTGGTGCAAGAGGGGAGAACCTGTGGCCTCAAGGCCACATGTGGCCCTCTAGGTCCTTGGGTGAAGCCTTTTAACTGAGTCCAAGTTTTACAGAACAAATTCTTTTATTAAGGGGATTTGTTCTGTGAAGTTTGGATCCAAAGGGCTGCACTTGAGGACCTAGAGGACAACATGCGGCCAGCAGGTTCCCCACCCCTAAATGGAATTGTCACGTGAGGAAACTCCCTCTAGCAGTGTTCAGCACTTGATCTGTAACTTAAGAGTTTTAGAGAGTTGTCTAGAACTCTGATGGGATAGGTGACTTGTGCAGGTTCACATAGCCAATGGGTGTCAAAGGCAGAACTTGAACCCAGTTCTTCTGGACTTCGAAGCCAGATCTCTTATCAGCTACATCACCCTGTGACTCTCTAAATATAAAAAATAAAAAATCAGCTACCTTTTCCATATCCACAAGACCCTCTTTTGTTCAACCCAGATCTAGCTACCATTGTACAAAGGAAAGAATTATTAGAAAGGGAATTAAAGTCGTCCATTTGCTGCTGTTGAATAGTTAAAACTGTATGTAAATAGCTTTAAAATGTCTTTTAAGGCTAATTTTTTTCATCATATTCAGTTAATCCATAGATAATTTTCTTATATTTCCTTTAACTGTATCACGTAAAAGTAGTACATTGGTACACATACATGAACATTTCTCAGAATTGTTTTAGACTAGTTTTAGATTTATCAGTTAGTAGTAAAATAATTCTTGAATTTTGTTATGAAACTTTCAATTGTCTAAAATTATTTATTTTTACTATATAGCTTCTTTGGTTAATTTTTTCCTTAGTGTCTAACATAACTAACATCTTAGTGACCTTCCAAAGAATTAAAAATATGCTTACCCAATAATCGGACCAAAGCAAACTGTACACCAAGGGCTAGAGAGCGTTGATGGCTATTTACACACCTAAAAATAATAGTCAATGATAAATGTCATAAGAATATTTGTCAGTAATAATTATATATTGTGAACAGAAATTATTCTTTAAATTCAACATCACTTTTACTTCATGTCAAATTGGATATTTAAAAAAAAGAAGTGAAAATGGACAAAATAGTTGTGAATCTCCATTTTGACACATCTGGACTAAAACAGATAAGAAATTAGTGCTTACTCTTTGATTCAGATTTAATAATTTACATTTACAAAATCAATTTTTAAAGGAGCCTACAGATATATTGCCATATTTCATTTTCATGGCATTATTTCCACAAGGCAACAGCATTGTTGATTTCTTAAAAGCTGTTGAGATCATCAAAAAAAAGAAAATTGGAAACATGTTAAACATATTGTTTGTTTAGACTCTGCCTAAGATAATGTTGACTGTCTATACTTGAAGTATTTTACCCTCCAAATTTTCTCCATTCTATAAACATTTTCAAATTTCATAAAGCTATTACTTATAATCTTTATTATATACCATGATTCAAAAGCCTCTGAAATCTAAAAATTATCCAAAAGTCTAAATCGAATGTCATTTCAAAAAAGTTAAAGGTATGTTTACTACCCTCTGACAAGATAGAGTGAATTTTAAAACTTGTAAGTTGGATGCTATGTGATGATGGCAGAAGGAGCATCTGAAGTAGCAGTGGAGAGCCAAACAGTCCTGTGTGTTAAAGAGTATGAGAAGTAATTATCCTTAGAGTGCCAAGAAATAAACTTAAGAGAAAGATGAATTTCAGTACATAAAAGAGATTTTAGATTCAGAGAGTAAAGGGGACCCTAAAGGTCATCTCCTCCACCCTTATCCCACCCCCACAACTCCTTTTTTTAGAGATTAGAAAAATGAGGCCAAGAATGCCAGTGACTTGCCCAAGTACCTACACAAGCACTAAGTGAGAGAGCCAAGATTCAAATCCTGGTGCTCTGACTCAAAATCCTGTCATCCTTCCACTGCATCACAACAGAGTAAGGTCTGCAAGGGCACAACAGAAAATAACAAATGGGCAGTGTTATCCCCCAGATAGAAGGCAAGATTCAGAGTCAGAGGGCCTATTCTTGAATACAGTATCTGCCTTTCACATCCATGTGTCCCTGGGCAAATAATTTCATCTAGCCATGCCTCAGATTCTATCTCTGTAGGGAAGCTGGGGGGGCCAAGACTAGGTGACCTTCAAAAATCTCTTCTACCTTGGGATCTATGATTCTCTGTAAGTTTCTTGAGGGAAGACATTGTATTTTTGTCTTTGTGTTCCAAGTGACTTAAACTGATGATAATTAGTAATCACCATAGATGGGGTAAAAGACACACTATAGAGGTGGCAGCAGCAGCCACTGCTAGTACAGCAGCTTTTACCTTCATGACTATCATTAACTCCCTTAAAAGTAACACCCTACCCCACCTTACCCTCCTCCAAAAGAGCCGACACAGTGCTGATCTCGAACGCTGAACGGCAATTACTCAAGACTTGGCAGGTAAGCTAGCCAAGGTGTGTGACAGCAACAGGAGGAAGGGGTGCTGATTGGTGGCAGGGGTGGAGTGTGCGGAACAGCCCTTAGCCATCTCATGTTTTTTCTGGTTCTGTGTGGTGTTGTAGCAGAGGTGCAATGGGGGCAACATGTTTTTCCTTCCTCTTGATTTTAGCCAACAAAAATTCACTTATTTCCTCGCATGCATATTTAACATTAAGATGGTTTCAGCTTTCAGGAAAAACTTCATACAGGGTGCAAAGATGAAGAAAAAATACATACCGAAGGATAGCTACGGTAACTGGAGCACCAGACATAAAGGTAAAAACAACGACAGTGAAGAAAAGACCAAGAAATAGAGGCAACTTTGTACAGCCAGTTTGACACTTCCCAGCTTCGGCTTCAAAGTTCAAACTTTCTGCAGAAGACATCATTTGCTTTGTCGTCCCAATACAGGAACAGTTGTAGTATGCCTGTGAATATTGTGAACAAAAATAGCCTTGAAAAATTTGAAAAGATGATTGAAAATGTATTTTTAAAAATATTTGCAACGTTAAAAAAAATTACAGACTAGGTTAACTTATAAACATGAAAGATCATCTTTATACCAAATCAATCACTCAAGAGTTGGAAAAAAAAAAGTGACGAGAATATTAAGACTTCATGAGAAATAAAAATATACCAATTTTTAGAGAAAGAAAATGATGGTCTACAACATATATAGGTTGATGAGCTTGATTTTTCTTCCTTTGAAAATACTAGAATATATCATTAGATTTGTGATAAAGTGAATATTTAACAAAATAAATGGATTTACAAAGAAGCATTACAGCTTCTTCAACAATAGGTCATGTTTGTTTTCTTTTTTTGACTGAGTAGCTAAACTAGTAGGCCAGGAAGATGCATAGATAGAGTTTAGTAATAGTGGTGGTAGCAGTAGTAGTAGTAGTTAACATTTTAGTAGCTAATGTTTTATAGCAATTATGTGACAGACACTGTGCTAAATGTTTTCCAGTTGCTAACTCATTTGATCCTGACAACCACAGTAAGGAGACAGGTGCTAGCTATCATTATCCCCATTTTACAGATGAGGAAACTAAGGCAAATGGGGGATAAGCAGCTTGCCCAGGGTCACACAGCTGATAAGGTCATGTTTGAAACCCGGGTCTTGCTGACTCCAGGCCTGTTGCTCTATCTGCTTTGCCACCTAGATGACCAAACTAAAATCCTAGCAAAGTATTTGATAAATGATATCATACTAATTGTATGAAAAAATATGGGAGATATAAATTACAAGAGAATCCAAGGTGGATTTGGAAATGATCCAATGGAGGACAGATTCAAAGAATAGGGGAACACCCCAAAGAATGCTGCTTGGCCCTTTGCTCTTTAACATTTTTATCAGTGATGTAAACACACGGCATGCTTAGCAGATTTATAGATAACACAGAAACAAGAGAGAGCGCATGTGCTGGAGAAAAGAGGTAGGGCCCCAAAGATCCTGATGTGCTAGAGAACTGGGCTTAATATAAGAAGAAATTAAGTATGGAGAAATGTAACGTCTACATATAAGCACACCCACCCTTTAAAAATAAACTAATTTGATCACATGTGATCTCCCACTAGCTATCATACTAGCTCTCTGTCTCAGCTAAACTCTTTGAGAAAGCCATATACATTAAGCATCTCCATTTATCTTACCCTCTTCCAAACTCTGCAGTTTGAATTTCTATCTTATCATTCAAGTGAAACTGTTCTATCTAAAATTACCAGTGATTTCTTAATGGCCAAATCTAATGCCCTTTTGTCAATCCTTATCATTCTCCACCTTTTCACAAATTGGAACACATGTGAGAAACACCAACAAGGCTAGAATGACTGCATTATAGCAACAAGAAGACTACTGAAAACTAAAATGGAGAAATGCTGAGAGCCTGTATGAAGACAGTGGCTATATGAGTGGAGAGAAGAGGACATAGGAGAGATGTCATAAAAGTGTTTTGTTTTTTTTTTATTTAAAGGCAAGATTTAACAATACATTGTATGGGTGGGGTAAATGTGAGTCAAGAGATTAGGATGCTGATAAAGTTGCAAAGCTGGGTAACTGGGAAAATAGCACTGGCCTTGACAGGAATAGAAAAGTTGGAAAGGGGAAGATTTGTGGGTACAGATCCTGAGTTCTACTTATATATTTCATAATAAAACAAAAAAAAAGAAATATAATTTTACCAATAATTTGCTTAACTCAGGTATAAAGTTTTAACCTAACTATCACAACCTCACCACAGCCTCAATTCTTTTTAAACTTTGAAGATGTCATTAAATCAAGAAAACATTTCAGGAAACCATAAAGAAGTGCTGATTTCATGGCTTCAAAGAAAAAGGATTTTTATGTTTGTTTTAAGTCAGGCCAGCGTTCCTTTAATAAAGACATTTTGTTACTATTAATGTGTTTGCCCAACCACTCACTAGAGCTGGCACTAATGTGATAAGATCTGGCCACGCGTCTAAATGGTTATATACAGTCTCAAGATTATTGAGAAATACTACATAATAATAAAATAAAATAACACTGAGAAAATTCAATTTTTTTTTAACATTTTAAATGGAAAAAGTTGAGAGACACCAAAGCCTTGTTTACAGTTCTCATAAAACAGAAGGAGATAGTGGTCACCCTCCAGTTCACTACAACTAGCATAAAATTAGTTTGCTGAGACAGATTCCACAGTAGAAATACTAGAATAGAAAATTATATGATTAAACCTCTCTTTATTAGACTGGTGGATTTTCCAAGAGGAAAAAAAATTTCAAATTTAAGATTTCATTAAAAAAAACGACCCATTGATGAAAATGGTAATTAGCACATTTGCATTGACTAAATTAGCAACAATAAAATGAAAATATTAACCCTTCAAGTGTTGTATTTTTTTTTCTTGCAGGTAGAGGTATATTTCTCTATTTAAATCAATGAATTAGCAGTGCAATTTTATGCCATTTTGATTCTTTCCTCTTTCCCATCTTATCTAATTCTGTCCTATTTCATCCTAAACTTGCTTTTCATGCAGAGAGGAAACCTGGTGTAGCAGTTAGATAGCTGTCTCAAAGCCAAAACAACCTGGCCTCTGAGACTTATTGACTGTGGCCTCCTGTGCAAGTCAAGGCCCAGTACCCTGAGCAATCCCCTAAGTTGAAGAGATGGTATGAACACAAATACACAATATTTCTCAGTAGGCTTGAGCCTTGTAATCACTTAGCAACTTGGCTAGATTTCGCCACATTAGTGCCAGTGCTTGTTAAGGGGACTTTCCTCACCTTTCCCAATACCTGTGAAATCATAGGTCCGCTCTCTAGCTCTATCTTTATGTGAAACCTGTAATTAAATCCTTTCAAAACACTCCCTCTATGTATACAACAAGAAGCTGAGACTTGCAAGCATCAGAGGCAGAACCAGAATCGACATCTCCTGACTCCAAGACTACACTTCCTTGTATACACTATGGCTAAGTGCTTCATTGGGTTAAGATCAGTCAGAGCTACTAAATGCCTGTCCATTAGTAATAGATTGAACTCTTGCTTTCTTCTCTTTTGGAGTTCAGTGTTCAGCACAGCGCCTGGCATAAAGTAGGCACTTAATAAATGCCGACAGATTGACTCATGAATTGGGGGTGGGAAATGGAGGAAGGGAGACTAGATATAAGATTTTTTTTCTTACCAAGATGAAAGCCAAAAATACCAGCATGGCTTTGAGGGTGAAATGATAACACACTGGGGATCAGCTACCCCTGGATCTAACCGCAGGACAGTCTGCTAAGATTTGCAGGAGTTCAGCAGTGGCAAATCTAGAGGACGCTTTTCGATCCCTTGTACTCTCAGTTTCATAGGGACTTTTAAAAGCTAAGGCTGCACAGTTGAGAGATCATACATGCCGAGCATCTGCATCTGGTTGACATTTATCAGTCCTATCCTACTAGTCCTTTCAATTACTTTTGATCCCATCTCCACAAATTGCATTTCGCACTTCCCCTACCCCCCAATGCTTCCTCCTCCCTCTACTTAACTGACACTCCTTCCTGGTTCTCCTCTAGTCTGTGTAACCACTCCTTTCTTTACCCAGTTTTACCTTTCAGCTCTTTACCTCTTATCCTCAGCAGAGGAGAGCCTTTCCCTATGTTTTTAAGGGATGGCATCAACTCCCAAATGTTCAAGTACCATCTACTACTCCAGGACTTGCTGCTACCATACTGGCTTGATTAGGGCGTACAAACTCACCCAACCCACTATACCTACCAAGAATCAGACCAGATCATATTTCTATCCAAAAGGTAACCCAGGCCAACTTGCCATCTGACTTTTCACTATAAGTATTCTCCTTTTTCCTCCTTTATACTTCCTGTTCTGGGAACAATAGTCATATCGACACTACCATTGCTCCTGGAAAGGATGTGTCAGTTGGCAGATATATAGAATCAAACAAAAGGTCTGGCCATTTCTTGCTTAAAAATCTCCATGGCCTACCTTTTGAGGTCTCTCAATAGGTCTTTGTTGATCCTATCCTAAGGCTTTATATTACTAGGGTTCATTTCAGATACATCTATAAATTTCTTAAGCACAGTACAATTTTTTAACATAGCAAAAAAAAAAAATTTGTTCTTAGGCTATCTTAATTGCTCTACCATTTTAGGTAATGTATAAGTATCCTGTAAAGAGAAAGATCTGAGAAGCTTCCTGCCCCTAGCTTTTCCATAAAAGATAATCAAATTGCCCTTGAGACTTAATTGGTCCATGGGATTTGAAAAATTGACAAAGCTTCCTCATTACCTAAGTACAAAAACCTAGGTGGCAAGTCTAGGTGTTTCTTCAGATCTGAAGCATGCTTCTGACCAGGTATACTACTCTGGCCATTGTGAAGGAAGAAGAGCTGAAGCGGAGGAGGCACCGTCTGAATCAACGCTCTATTCTTGTGAATGCACTTTCCACGCTATTTTAAGTAAACCTATTGCTAAATGTTAGATGGTCTCGTTTTATTTCAATTCTGAACTTGATCAAGCAAACTCAATGGATTTCAACCAGTCCCAGAGCATTTAGCATTGGTTTGAAGAAGGATCTCTTGTTGGCCTTGTGGTTCAAGCTGGGGAAGGGTAATGAGAATGAAGGGGAATCCTTGGTGATCAGATGCCCTCACACCCAATGGCTGTAACGTTTCCAGACCCAGAGAATTTTCCAGAGTTAAGGGATACGGAAAAATATTCAAAAAGCTGATTTGCTAAGGATAGCAGGGAGGGTATAATGTGGGCAAACTCCTCTCTATGCTGCATAGAACTTTGGGCAACATGGTAGACTTAGAGCTAAAAGACTTCATGCTTTAAGATGATGAAGCAAACACTAGGTAGTTGCTTGGTCCCCTCTACCCACTTACCCCATTGGACTACTGTAGGATTGTTCAATTTAAAACAAGAGTCCATTAAGCTAGGTCTATAAACTTGAATTTTAAAAATATTTTAACAAGTGTAATTCAATATAATTAGTTTCTTTTGTAGTATTAAGTATTTTTTTTATAACTTTAAAAACATTATTCAGAAAAATGGTCCATAGGTTCAAACTGCCAAAGAGTCTATGACTTAAAAAAAAAATTCTGTTCTCACTCTGAAATGTACGGCATCTAACTCTCAATTTCTCTCTCTCTCTCTCTCTCTCTCTCTCTCTCTCTCTCTCTCTCCTCCCCCACCCCCGCCCCTGCCCTTACAGTGAGGGGTAGATGAGGACCTCTGGAAGATTGGGCAGCAGGTGGATGCCTTTCAAGGTGTCTACCCTGACACCATCAGAAATACCAGTTATTTATATATGGACACTACAGCATATGCACTGGCCTAGATGAGTCTCTGGCCACCTCTTCTGTTTTTCTAACTCTTTCCTTGAACATAGGTAAGCAAATACCAGTCCTAAGATGGACATCCTTAGCTGGAGAGCCCAGTCGAGTTCAAGAGATCTAATAGAGCTAATTGGAAAGCAGAAGTTGTTTCTGAACAGAGAGGATAGGAAGAGAAACCTATGCTCTTACCAGTTTGGCCAGAACCCTTTGGGATTGCCATGGTCACCTCATATGGCCATTCTTTACCACATCAAGAAGAGTAGATAAACAAGCCAGGATCAATGACACTTTGACCTAAAGGCAACAAAACACCCACAATAGCCCTCATTTCTGGTAGAGGAAGACATTAGAGAGAAAAGTGCAGACAGACCCATTATAGGTGACATTTTCCGCATAATTATCCAATCCTCAAAGAAGAAGAGAACAGTCCTTCATCAGAGACCTTTAAAGTGCTAAAGATTTAGTTTCCTCTCTACCAGATTTGGTATATACTCGCTGGCCTTCTAGGGAGGGGAAGTTACTGGCTTGTGGGCAGGGGAATACTTCCTTGAGTGGTATGAAGTAAATTTCCATATTAACTCAGACTTCAAGATAGCCTGCATACAAGAGGATAGTGACCTCTTACCTAACAACCTTAAAGAGATGGCCCAGATCCGTGATGAGGATCAGAGACTATGCCAGAAGAGTCATTATTATTACTGTAGGCCTTATGTTCCTTATTCTGCTCTTTTCATCATATGTTGTGAACTGCTAATACACCACACATAACATGGACCAGATTATTAAGATCCAGACTTTCACCTTTGCAAAAGGGTAAGGTGAAAGTCTATGGTTTCTAGTCTTCATTTTTCCATATTTGGACATCTTGGACTATATTCCTTCAGGGAACCATTCTACTATTTCTTATCCCTTGGTTTTATCTTTATGTTTTTGCACTAAATTTCTTCTCCAAGATTGACTTCTCACACCCACTAGGATAGGAATATCCAGTAATGGCTCTAAGGTCATTTAAAAGATTGAAATATCTTAGAAGAGCTTTAAGACCTTGCTACTAAGAGGCAGAATGTGGAAGGAGCAAAATCTTCTAAAGTCTCTATGTGTAAGCTAAGCTAGGGCTTTGGTTTTTTGGTTTTTCTTTTGGTCCCCTCCCATAAAAGTCAAACAAACTGTCTAAGAATTCATTGGTCCAAGGAACTAAAACTAAATAGTGTATATTAACATAACCTGTGGTCACCTAAGGACAAAAGCCTAGCTCCTCACCAGTAGGGAAGGAGCCACGCTATGATTTTCTTTAATTAATTTGTGGGACACTGGATACGCTGGTTGATTTTTGGCTGTTAGGGCACATTGCACTTTAGGATATTGAAACGTGAAAATGTGAAAATTATCCCTGCCAACAAATAAGTGTTTTCTCTATAAAATGAAAGTATTTTTTGGATGTTATTTGCTTCCTTTTTCGAAATAAGCTGGACTTTCTTGGGAGTACGTGCACCCTTTTCTTTTTTTTTTCTTTTTCTTTAAAAATTTCCCCTGGTGACCTAAGGGGATAATCTATATTTAATATATGCTTGTCACTAGGTATATTGCCTTGGCAAAAGCAGAGACAAGGGAACTACAGCCAAATGAATCCATACTATATCTTCGATGAATATCCTTTCCACACTACTCTTAAGTAACCTCTTTTTGTTAAATATTAGATGGTCTACAAGTATGTTATCTATTCTAGTTTGAAAGCTGAACCAACAGATTGGTCTGAGTCAGGCAACACCCAGAACACAGAATAATTATGACATTATAATGATATTCACAACAAACCCTTTCCTGCTAACATTTTAAAGCATATGTATCTCTTTAGGTCTTTTTTAAGATGATGAAGTCTCAGGACAGAGTCAAGATGGCAGAGCAAAGGCAAGGCCTCACCTCAGCTCTCCCAAATTCCCCTCCAAACAACTTTAAAATAACTCCTCAAAATGAATTCTAGAGTGGTAGAACCCACAAAAGGACAGGGCAAATTTTCCAGCCCAAGACAACTAAGAAAGTTCACAGGAAAGCATACCCAGCAAGACTAGAGCACAGTTCAGTGCCGGCAACAACCCAGCAAGATAGCAGCAGTTACCCATGAGGGCAACTGAATTGGCAACATTGACTTCCAGAGCTCTGGTAAGGAGATCAGACAACTTGTAAGAAAGAGATTTAGGGGCTCTGCTGTCACAGTGTGCAGGACCCTGTTGCATTGCCCATATGCAGTCCTAGGGCAAGGAGAAGCATTAGCAGAACAGAGCTTGTGGCTGTATGGGGAGTAGGGGCTTTGGTCACAGTTCCAGGGCAAACAAAAAGAATATTTGTGGGCCAGGAGAGTAATAAACAGATTTCTCCTTAAATCATACCACCTTGGAAGAACTGACATTTACAAACCCCCAGAACTAGCTCACAAATAAATAAAAAAAAAAAAACTGTACAAAAAAACCTGAAGTTTACTTCCTCCACCATGGGAGCAAAGCCCAGCTTTAACAAAAAGCTATAAGTGAAGAAACAGGCTGGGAAAATGAGCAAGCAACAGCAACAAAAATAATAACCTGATCATAGAATGCTACTAATGGTTACACAAAAGAACAAGACACAAACTCAGTAGAAGACAAAGTCGAAATTGCTACATCCAAAGCCTCAAAGAAAAATGATAATTGGTTTCAGGCTCAAAAATAATTCCTGAAAGAGCTCCAAAATGATTTTTAAAATGAAATAAGAGAAGTAGAAGAAAAATTAGGGAAAGAAATGAGAATAATGCAAGAAAATCATGAAAAAAGAGTCAATAGCTTGGCCCAAGAGGCACACACACACACACAAAAAAAAAAAAACCTGAAGAAAATAAACCCCAAAAAACAGACTAGGCCAAATGGAAAAAGCAGTACAAAAATTTGCTGAAGAACACCTTAAAAAGTAGAATCGGACAAATGGAGGTACAAAAGCTGACTGAAGAAAATAATTTCTTAAAAATTAGAATTGGGTAAGTGGAAGCCAAAGACTCCATGAGGCATCAATAAACAAACAAAATCAGAAGAATTAAAAAATAGAAGGAAATGTGAAGTATTTCACTGGGAAAAACAACTGACCTGAAAAATAGATATAGGAGAGATAATTCCAGAACTCTCAGACCAAGAAGAAAATATTACAACCAATCAGAAAGAAACAATTTGTATATCATGGAGCCACAGTCAGGATTACACAATATTTAGCAGTTTCTACATTAAAGGATCAGAAGCCTTGGAATATGATGTTCTGGGGGCAAAGGAACTAGGATTATGACCAAGAATCACCTACCCAGCAAAACTTAATACTATTTTTCAGGGAGAAAAAAAATGGAAATTTAATGAAATATAGAACATTCAAGTATTCCTGATTCTTATAACTCCTAAAAGTTTTATCATTATTAGGTCAGTTAGAAGGAATATACATAGACAGAGGGCATGGGTGTGAGTTGATTATGATAGGATATCTTAAAAAAAAACATGATTAAAGGGTGAGAAAGAGGAATGTACTGGGAGAAGAGGGAGGAAAAGGTAGAATGGGGTAAATCTCACTTAAAAGAGGTACAAAATTGCTTTTATGATGGAGGGAAATATGGACAATATGGGGTGTGAGGAAAATGCTTGAAGCTTACTCTTATCAGAATTGGCTCAAAGAGGGAATAACTAACACATTCAGGTTTAGAAATCCATCTTACCCTTCAGGAGGGGAAGGGAATAAGAGAAGAAGAAGTGGCTGATGTAAGAGAGGGCTGATTGGGGGAGATGGTAGACAGAAGCAAAACCCTTTTGAGGATGGACAGGATAAAATGAGAGAGAGAGATAAATAGGATAAAATAGGATGGAGAGAAATACACAATAATCATAACTACAAACACATTTATAGCAAGTTTCTCTGATAAGACCTCATTTCTTATATATGTAGAGAACTTAGTCAAATTTATAAGAATATGTCTTTCCCTAATTGATAAATGGTCAAAGGCTATGAATAAGCAGTTTTCAGATGAACAAATCAAAGCTATCTATAGGTATATGAAAAAAATGTTCTAAATCACTATCGAAAAGAGAAATGCAAATTAAAACAATTCTGAGGTACCACCCCAAACCTATCAAATTGGCTAATGTGACAGAAAAAGAAAAGGAAAAATGTTGGAGGGGATGTGGGAAAAATGAGGCACTACTGTACTTTTGGTGGAGTTGAGAACTGATCTAACCATTTTGAAGAGCAATTTGGAATTACCCAAAGGACTATAAAATCATGCATGCCCTTTGACCCAGAAATGCCACACTAGGTCTGTATCTAAAGGATTTGGGGGGAAAAAAAACGTTAACAAAAACAAAAAGACCTGTATCTACAAAAAAATTTACAGCAATTATTTTTTTAGCAATAAAGAATTGGAAATCGAGGGGATGTCCATCAATTAGGAAATGGCTAAACAAGTTTTGGAATATGATTGTGATAGAATATTATTATAATATAAGAAATGACAAGCAGGATGTTCTAAGAAAAACCTGGAAAGACCTACAGGAACTGATACCAAGTGAAATGAACAACACCATGAGAACACTGTAAACAGTAATAGCAATATTGTATAATGATCGCGTGTGAATGATTTAGCTATTCTCAGAAATACAATGACCTAAGACAATTCTGAAGGACTTCATAATGAAAAATGCTACCTATCTCCAGAGAAAGAAATGATACAGTCTGAATGCAGATCAAAGTATGCATTTTTAAACTTTCTTTATTCTTCTTGTTTGTTTGTGGGTTTTCTGGTCTGTGTTTTCTTTCACAACATGACTAATATGGAAATGTTTTGCATCACCACATATGTATAACATATATTAAATTGTTTGCCATCTAATGAGGTGGGAAAGAAGGGAGAGAGAGAATTTGAAACTCAAATTTTTAAAGAAGAAATGTTAAAAAATTGTTTTTACATGTAATTGGTAAAAAATAAAACATTAAAAATAGATATATGCTATATAAAAAAAGATAATGAAATTTCCAAGGATTTCATTCAACTTGTCCCTAAATAAAATGGTATCTTTGAAGATAGAAAGATAGACAAATAGATAGACAGACAGATGCACACAGAGGGCTTATATTTATCTCTCTTTGGAAGCAGAAATTCTCTTCCAGTAATGCCTACTTCAAATGCAAAAGATTTCATTGTTATTTATGAGTCTCTCAGGCTTTGGCTATATGCAATTGTACTATAATACACATTTTATTCAGTTTTTCTCCAGATTTATATGTTGTTCCATAGTAAGATTTGGAACTATGATAATCTCTCTTCCTGGGACTCTGTAATTAAACATAATGGACCATTAACCATCCTTCTTTTCATGATTTCAAATAATGACAACTCTGTGGTACGTGTGAAAAGCAGAGAAGATAATTCCTCATTCCAAATACCTGGATAGTTATCAGCATATGTCCTGAACATTCTTTGCAGGGTAGCACTAAATCTTTTGTATCAGGGTAAATAAGCTATGATCATGAAACCCTTAACCATTTTAAACCTCAATAGGTACTCTATCACCTATCAAGGGAAGATAATGATCCAAAAAATATCACCAGCTAAATGAAAAAAATTATATATATTCATGCGCACAAGCATGCAAAAGTCCTTAGTTATTCTCTGGGCATCAACAAAGTTCGTCAGGGGCTATTGATCCAGAAGACCTTGTAGAAAAGTCAACTTCAGGGAGACTACATGTATTTTCCCGGCTACTGGGTTTAAGAGAAGCACATTATATTTATTTAGATACATATCACCACTTTACAAAAACTTTCCCCAATAGGGGGCAGAGGTAGCAGGGCTCAAGTTTGGTGACCTCTCTTCTCCACTCTTACATAAATTCAAAGACTTTTTAAAAATTGTCATTTGTCACATCATCTCCAATTAGCAAAAGTATAGCAATGACTGTCATCTGATGTTAACATTGAAATAATCTATTCAAGATAAATTCTAATTCTAGACAAACCACAGCATGATTTTTAAAAGAGCAGTTTCTTTAGTTAATTGGACATTCTGGATAGGCTGGTTGATTTGTTGGCTCTTGGGGAATGTTGCACTTTAGTACAAATGAAATGTGTAAACATAAAAATTATCTCTGTCCACAAATAATGTTTTCTCCCCAAAATGAGAAACTCAAGTATCTTTTGGATTTTCCTCCCATATCAAAATAGACTGACTGTTCTTTCTTTGGGATATATCTTCCCTCTTCTTTTTTTCCTTTTAAAAAAAAGTTTCCCCTGAAGACCTAAGGAGATTTAAGAACAAAACCCTCTCTGTGTTGCAAAAGGTTATAATTGGGGCATGGTAGTAGCATATGCCTATCCCTGCTACAAAGCTAGTCCTACATCAGAAACAGAACTGTTCAAAGCCAACCTCCAAGGAACAATAAGATCAGGTCTGTGAGTAACCACCACCCTTCCAACCTCAGCAAGATATGGAAATCCAGTATCAAAATTAGAATAAATTATCAGCAATTTCGGTTGCTTGAGGTTTTGCCTTTAGGTATTTGTTTGAGGTGTCTCCTGATATCTACATTTCTCTCCTGACTCTTAAAATTCTCTTCAAGACTCATCTTAGGTGCCACCTCCTCAATGAATGAATTAAAAAAAAAAATTTTAAGTGCCACCTATGGGTCAGGCACTGTGTTAAGCACTAGGAAAACAAATATAAAATCAAGACAATCTCTGCTATCAATGAACTTGCCATCCTAGTAAGACAGCACGAATATGAATAGTATTGTCTACTAAGGGGGTATTTTGAAGTTCCAGAGATGGTGAGTAGAGTCATAGGACATTTGACTAACACGTCTTTCCTATTCAAACTAGTGTTCATTTTAATTACTATTCCCAGATACAGGGATGCAAAGGGGTGGCAGGAAGAGTACATGTACACAGTAGCCTGGCATGAGGATGGCTAAAAAGTGCTATAGTGAGTCTGGGTCAGGATATGGAGAACTCTCAACTACAGGAGACCAGGGTCCCATAGTAGAAGCCGTCAATACCAGACCACAGGTGAAGGCCAGATCAAGGGGGCCTGTCATAAAGGTGGTCGGAGAGCCATAAAACCTTCCCTACTTGACCTGTACTTTGTTGAAAATTTTTCTAAAATTGTTCTCTTCCTTCTCAGATTTTCCAGCAATAATTGATCTCTCCTTTGCCAACCCAATCAGATTACCTAATTATACTTCCCTGTGTACATGCCATCTCTCACCCCCAAACCCGGAATTTAAACTTTTGAGGGAAGGGACTATTATCATAAGAGACAGTGTGTCATCATACTAGGCTTGGAATTAGTAAGACCTGGGTTCAAATCCTGATATCTACTGCTTGTATAACCATAGGCATGTCACTAAATATCCCTGATCATCACTCAGTCCCTGCATCTGTGAAATACATAATAATCTCAATAGTGCCTATCACACATGAAATAATGTGTGCAACACATAATCTAAAAGCTACTCTCCCAATACCTACTCACACTGGCAGGTTGGGAACCTAGAGCAAAGCTCTATCTCCTCTCAATGTTACAGGGATAGCCTTAATGGGTTTGGAGTATTTAAATAAATATTAAAAGTTCCACAGGTGTGCTTCTCATGATAAGTGGTTGATATCAACCACTTTTAGTCAGCCAGACATAATTAGCTTTTTTTTAAAAAAAGTATTTGCTACAGCATTATAATAAGTACACAAAAAGGCTGTGATGACACTCCCTCACAAGAACATACAGAACCTAGGGGGAAATGGACTCAAACATAGGAAGCATATCACAAAAAGGGTAACTCACAGCTCCTGTAGGTCCTTTATTTGCTGGCGTTCAAGATACTCCCCTTAGGTATGGTGTGGTTTTCTTTGCAAGGCTTTTTGCAAGCCTTAAATCTGCCAGCCTGTCCCTGACTCCTAATGCAGATGCTGCCATCAGAAATTCTGGAAATATTGGCATGCCAAGAAGCCCAAAATTCTCCGGACTCTTAAAGTCTACAACGGTCCTCCTGAAGCCGAAGTAGAGGGGAAGGAGGATCACCAAGGCCACAAGGCTCTTCTCCTTCCCTCATATTATGACTTAGGAACCTTTGCTAGGTTTCCTTTGTGCCGAGAGATGCCTGAATCCTCTCCTCCACAGGAGCCCAGCAGAAAGTGTCCAAGTACCTCTCTCAGTCCAGAGACTTCCTATCACATTTAGTTGAAATGCCTTGATTGAATAGAGATGCACAACCTTTGTCCACACCTGGTCAATCTATAACTGATTGAGATTTAATTGATGTGTGGTCTTACCAAAGATATCTCTCTATTATTTTAAGTGGAGTGATGTGATTTGGTTTATTAAATGATCAACCTCCTCCTCCTACATATATGTATAGTAGTGGGCAAACTTAAATGTTCTGTAAAAATGTAAATTGTTTATTATTGCATTTCATCTTTGTCTGATTAGCCTAAAAGAGGGGAAGGAGAGTGAGGAGATGACAACTATGGCTAAGTATTTGAAGAGCTGCCATACAGGAGAGGACTAGACTTCCACTTGCCCCATCCCCCACCAGACTAATACTAGTAGTAAATGGATAGAATTTTCAGAGAAGCAGATTTGGGTGCTATGTAAAGAAAAAAAATTCTAACAATTACAGCTGTTCAAAAGTAGAATGGGTTTCCCTGTGGGTATAATGAGATCTCCCTCAATCAAGTTCAAGAGAAGGCTAGACAGTAACTTGTGGGATATTATTGTAGGGGAGAGGCACTCCTAGTTAGGAATAGGCTGAACTATAAAACTTGTCCAGTCCCTCCCATCACAAATATTTTGTACTTCGATATATCCAATGCCTTGTCAAAATAACTTTACACATATTCAGCAGTTAATCTAAAATTTAATTTAATTTCATAGCTACTTTTGTACACTCTGCCCATAATTTTTGAGCTGTTGAGGCTCAAGGTTTTGAAATTCTTTCTTCCCACATCCAATCAGAAACTTTTATAAGTAGTTTCTTTAAGAAACATCACACTTCTCTGGATTATTTCTGCCTACCTAGGGCAGCTTCTCCTTAATCAAGTTGGATTCATAAATTATGTAATTTTGTTCTTTGATATTCCAAGTCTGAACTTCTTTTGTTCAAATGTTGACAAAAAGGGTGGCTTCGCCTGTTATTGAAACTACATTATCTTCTTCTCATGTCTAGTTTTAACAGTGTGGTGCTAATGAATCTCTCACTCTTCAGATTGCAATCTCTGACCCTCTCTCTGCCAATGAAGCTATCATTCTTGAAGATGCTTTTTTTTCTTTTCAATTTCATACTAAAGTTTAAATCTTATTCTTCTAGCTGCAAGTTAAGTTCTGCTTAAAAATGTTGGCAGGTATTTTTATCAAATTACTTGGAGTTTAAAATATATATATTGTTGTAGTAATTCAGTTTTTAATTGTTCAACTTTGTTCCCTTCAAATGAGAGGGTAGGGCTCTTATTTTTTTCTTTCAAGATTTCCTTATTCTTTCTAAGGAATTTTACCAAATTCAACCTTTCTCCTAATGAGTATCAAAGCATATCTTCCCAAAATAAGATGATCTATACCATTTGTGGTATAACTTGTAGTTTTTTTTTATTATCTCACTAATTTTCTGTAATATGTATATCTATATCTATCACCCTCTCATTGTTCCTTGTATTGCATGTAAACTGATTCATGCCATCACCGATTTTTACCATCTGTAACTTTAGTTCAAGAAATATATAATGGGTACTCTCTCCATGGGTGCAGATTGTAAGTCATCTATTTCTGCCTATCCTGGGCAAATCTTTTCTGTCTTCCTGCAAATATTCCATAAGGGAATCCACCAAAAATTCCAACATCCATCTTCTAGATCTCTTGATATTGCATGGATAAAAATGGAGTATGCAGATTGTATTTCTTTGGTCTCACTGAGACTTTTTTTTTTTAAATTCTGCTCATATTTCTCTGAACATGACCTTTACATTACTCCTGGGGAACTCCTCATTTCTAACATGTGAAAGCTACTCCACTCATACTCCTCAAATTGGGTCATCTTCAATTTTAAGTTAAATTTACAGAGTTGTTTTATAGAATGTGCTTTGTAAAATGTAAAGCATTTTGTAAAAAAGTTTATATCATTATAGATACTTCCTCAATACTTCAATGGACCCATGATCTAATCAGTGTGGGAATTTCCTGTCACATTGGTGCATATCAACACATATCTAAGCCAATTTCACCTGTTTTACTCTTGTACATTTCCTCCCATAAATCCTCTTAGTTTCTTGGTTGTTTTAATAGATTTTTATTGATCTACATTTATCATTTAATGCTCATATGGTTTGGTACAATCCTTCTGAAGGGGTTTGGGGGCAGGGTAGGGGGGCAGTTTGCTTAGTGAACCAAGGAACAGTGAATGGATGGATAGTGGTATCCAGAACTCTGACAGGGACTGGTGATATCATTAAGGATACTGTCATTTATTTGGTAAACATGGTAAAACATGAAAGTGCTTACTCCTGGCCATTTTGACAGCTTTTACCTCAAAGTATTGCTTGTGCTTTTATATCCCCACTTTTTAAGAAGTGTTTTTGAATTCTTTTAAGTTTTTATTTTTCACATTAGCTTCTTTTCTACTTACTAGAATTGTCTTAGTGATAGAAGGCCCTCTGGAAAAACTATGCATCCTTATCACCCAAGGGGTAGGATATGTAGGAATTTTATTTGCACTACAGCTTCCACAGACATCTTACTGTTGCCTTTTGTGGCTCTGTAGGGAATGTGTGAGATGCATAGGGTCAAAAATAGGGGATTGGGGGGCTAGCCAACTCTACCACACTGTTGCTGACAGTAGAATGCCATTGCTAGGTCTAGTGCTAGAGCCTTTCATTCCCACTCCCTTATCTTCCCTTCCTTGACAGACCCACTCACTGGTTCACAAACTGAATTGTAGAATGGAAAGATGGTAACCCTAGTGGTTGGTGCTTTGAGGTAGGGAAAATGACTGTATAAAAAGATCCAGTTAGGTGGGAATGAGCTCTTACTGTTCTCTGAGGAAATCCTTCCAAATCTCGTTGAGATGTTGAGTGCATTATGACTTTGGAGGATGGGTATAGTGCCTTATTTTGACTTACTATCCTTTTAAATTGATTCCTTTATCTCTCATAACAAATTTTTCTTAATTACATTTTATGATGCCTGAATGCCTTATTGAATTTTAATCTCGAGCATGAATTATTGGACAGGACAAAGTTAGGTCTGACCTACAGTAAGGAGTAACATTTTAGCACATTTCCAAAAGAATATCCTACACTAAGATTATAATTACAGTTAAGCCTACTATTATGATAGTCTAGGCCCATTCTTCTATTCTTTACATTTTTGTGAAGTTATACAGTGAGAAGAGAACTGTACTAGGAAATGGGGGAAATGCATTTTATTCCTGCTGTTACAACTAACAAGCTATGTGACCTTGGGCAACTTTCTTTTATATATTTATATATATATAATTTTTATTTATATATATATATATATAATTTATATATTCTTTTATAATGTTTTCTTTTATATTAAATGAGAAATCTACCCTAGGTGTGATCTCAAATGTCTCTTCCAGGTTCAAATCCAAAAATAACCCATATTTACATACTTCTACATGTGATTAGATCTATGACCTTATTCATGTATGAAAATTTTTCCAATAACACAAAATCAATTCAATCCCATTCAATAAACAGCTGTTAAGCCTTATGATGCTAGGCATCATGAAAGATCAACTCTTTTTTTTTCTTTGTCTTCTTAGGCAATGCAAATTATGCCTATTATCTTTCCATAAATTCTCCGTGGAGGATCTACTCAGTATTTTGGAGGCCTTTTTTCAAGACATTTAACATTCCTAAGGTATCAAGGCAGAATTCAAGCCTTGCTCCCTCTTACTACATGGCTAATCACCTCTTTTTCCATTCATACCTTTAACATCACTTCTTATACATAGGTCATGCTTGAGGCTATATGTCATGGACCTAATAACATCTACTCATCATCTCTTTAAAACATACGACATTTATACTATTTATTTCAAACCATGCTCACTATTTTAACAAGATTACATTGTGGATATAAATAGAACTTGTTCAACTATTATCACTAGTTATTTTTCTGCTGCCATTGTAAGAACTTAATCATTATCTATGTTGCATTCCTATAGCCTACTTTTTTTTTCAGGGACTACACAGAACCAATGAATGAAACCCAAAATCTTATTCAAAATTAACATTATTTGATTTCTTTAAATTCTCTGGGGAATTGGTACTTTCAAGAATGCAAAAGTATGAAAATACTTTTTCCACAAAAAAAAAAATCTCACAAACTTTTCATTCCAGTAATTGGGAATTTAATACATTCAAGAGTCTTGCAATATAGTACAAGTTCTAAATTACTAACGAATAAAAATTACTTAAGTTTTGTTCTCAATTGCCTGATTGGCAATGTTAAGAAAAGAATTTTGAAGAAGCTAAAAATAAAAGGTAAATTCAGTTTTAAAGCTTTAAATCTTTTAAAGCTGCAAATCATTTATTTGAATCTATAAAAAAA
Source organism: Phalanger gymnotis (assembly GCA_028646595.1). Classification (NCBI taxonomy): domain Eukaryota; kingdom Metazoa; phylum Chordata; class Mammalia; order Diprotodontia; family Phalangeridae; genus Phalanger; species Phalanger gymnotis. The sequence goes on from CM053622.1 coordinate 381,993,978, forward strand.
AAATATGACAGGAAACAATGAAACTGAAAAAGCACTAAATTTGACATTGTCTGGGATTCAAAGACAGTTTGAATGCAAGAAACAGTACCTATTCCCAAAAAGAGGAAGATCAAATCTAGTTTGGGACCTAAGGCAATAGCATGAGAAAAATCTTGTGCCTGTAAAATATTTAAATACCAGCTCTAGAGCAAAAAAAAGAGAAGCTAGTACAATACAATGAGCAAAGGTCTCATTAGATAGAGAATAGTTACTTTTGAGGCTTAAATTTTTATGTTTGCGGATGATTTTGATGCCCGTAATAAAATATTACAGTAAAGAATGAGATCTCTTCCAGAAGGCTCTAAAATGTCCTAGAACTTAATGGAATAAGCACAGTACTTTAAGCTGGAATGGTGAGGGAAAGCTTTTCAAAAAGTGAGATATGAGCTAGGGCCACGATGAAAAGAATGTGGATAGAAAAAGTGGAGAAGGTATTCATAGATTCATGAATTTTAAAACAAAAAAAAGTAACATGGCTGAAATGTTATGTACTTTGCCTAAATATCTTTTACTGTAGATAAAGTCACAAAGTTACCTTTGGCTGGCTATTGGGTACTGAATTTTTGCAGCCAGCAATGCAGGGAGAAAAATACTGGATACCATCTCTTCCACAAACAGGATAGTAAAATGAACCCAAGCAGTTGCAATTAGCATTACAAGGGGCTGTCAAATTTCCCAGCTCTCCTGTCCTGTAAGAAACAAATTAATATAACCAAGAATCTACATATAACAACTAATGAACAGTTAAAAATTAACCTTTCTTTCTAGCAATGGGCTCATTTCTTAACAATCAGGCCTACAGGACTTCAGGCTAAATTATGGATGAACTGACATCAATCTTATTCAAGAGAGCTCAGTGTTTATGCTTCCACTCAGTTAATGATGTTTTGTACATATAATGAAAAGCCTTAGATCACATAGCTAGTCTATACCTAGGCGTTAGATGTGTTTATTAATAAAACAATGACAACAGATTGCTCAAGCATCTTCTGTGCATGATGCATTGTTAGGCACAGGAGATATCTTTGCTGTAAAATAACTTATATGTTACTGGGAGAAGCAGACAAAAAGCTACCAATGTTTAACTTGATTTTAATATACTTGCTAAATGTATTTTCTTTTCTCATGGTCTAGTTCATTCTTGAAATCAAGGAGCCGATAATTTGAGCTTATATAATTCATTATGTATGCAGAACTGCTTAGAAATAATCTTTAATAAGAATGGTGATGAAACAAAGTGAGAATAGAAGGGAATTAGAAAATTAAAACCACAACATAATTGTGTTCAATTAATATAATTTACCATATTGGCTTTAGAAATACACTAGTGGCTTGGAAGTCAAAGACCTAAATTCAAGGGACAGTTTCATCCCTTGGACAAGTCATTTAATTTCTATGGAGACATTGCTTGCAACAACTACCTCACAGGATTATTTTAAGAATGAGATAATTTACATAAAGTGGTCATGGAAAATCTATATAACAGAGATTTTTCTAAAAGTTGTAGATATCCATTCACACAAACTTTAGAAAGAAAAATTAAACATTTCCACAAAATTCATTATCCAGGCTCATATTCAGAATGATATGATGAGAAGTTGAACAATGAAGGTTAAAGATATCAAACAATCAATATTTATTAAGTGCCTACTATGTACTAGGCACTGTACTAATTGATGGAGATACAAAAAAGAGGCAAAAGAAAGCTCCTGCCCTCAAGGGGCTTAAAATCTAATGAAGCAGTTTAGATTTATCACTGGAGAGGATCTAAGAGATCAACTACACATAAGCCAGCAAATAACCCAATTCTATTTATCCAGAAACTATTATGTTACTAACATACTTGCCTAGTGCACAAAAAGAGATTACACTGGAAAGTGAATGCATATTAGGATATATGTTAGTAGATAGCATTTCTTCAATCAAATTAATTAACAAATATTTTTATTTACCAAGTGCCTGCAATACACCTGGCACACATTATGCCCCAAATGAAAGAGAAGAAATGATCTTTAGTTTCAAGGAATTTGCAACCTAGCTTATTAGTGAGCCATGGTTTATAATACATTATAAAAATACTAACTAAGATTTCCTTTACTCAAACGGATCTGTGAGGAAGATCTCTAGCATATTGAGTGAACCTTCTTTGATGAACTAACCAGAAGATGTAGAAAAGAGATATACAAGGTGATCAGTCATTGATAGGTTGAGATCTGCTTTGTTGGGGGAGACCACACCAAATTAATAACATCACAGATCCATTTGGGGTTTTGTAATTGGCCTTAAAGAAAGCTATGTCACTGGCCCAAGATGTTGTCTACTAAGCCAATTAGGTCTTAGGGATGATTTCAACAACTCTTTAGTAAAAACTAGCCTACATGTCAGTTATGGCTCCAACCACAAAATGCACATGGAAGAACAGAAGTGAGAACATAATTTACTGGGGGAAAGACAAGGATTACAGAGAATACTTTGAAAAGCAGTTTGGCAAAAACTACATTAAGACCAAACCTTAGAGTACATGCCAAATAAGTTAAAAAATGAATGAGAACAGAATATAAACATAAAAGACCATATTTTTAAAAATTAGTAAAGGATGGGGAAGTATCTTTTACAGCTATGATGATAATATAGTTTTTAATGAAAAAAAGGAATATAAAAATGACAAAATAGACAATTCCACTCCAAGAAACGGATTCTAGAAGGTGAAGGAGTAGGGAATGTATTCTAAGCATGGAGATAGAAGATGGAATGTTATATACAGGGTCCATAAAGTGGTATAATTTGGCTGGAATATAGAATGCAGGAAGATTAATGGGCAATAAGCCTGTTAAGACAGGCTAGAGTCAAGTTGTGACTTTAAAAGCCAAATGTGAGTTCATATTTTATCGCAGAGGCAATTTAGAGCCACTCTGGATGATGGAGCAGCGAATGACATAGTCAGACCTGTCTCTAAGAATACCAGTTTACATTCAAACTCTTGTGAAAATCAATGCTGAAAACTAAAAATATTAAATAAATATATGATAAAAAAGAATACCAGTTTACATTCAAACTCTTGTGAAAATCAATGCTGAAAACTAAAAATATTAAATAAATGATAAAAAAAGAATGCCAGTTTACATTCAAACTCTTGTGAAAATCAATGCTGAAAACTAAAAATATAAAATAAATGATTAATAAAAAAGAATACCAGTTTGGAAGCTTACAGTCAGGAAGACAACTTGGGAAGTTATTGTAATAATGTAAGGCAATGAAAGCTAAACTAGGGTAATAGACATAAGTGAAGAGAAGGAAAAGGTTTGAGAGATGTCACATAGGTAGAACTGACAAGGCTAGGCAGCTGCTAAATATGGAGGAAGGAAGTGGTCAGAGAGAAGGAAGATTAGAAGATGATTGCTTGACTTATTCTAACACAATATATGTGGGGAGGGAGAGGACTGGGATAAAGCTATTTTTAAAAAAAACTATAGCTGCCCAATGGAATATTCTCAGAGTATCCAACTCCCCTTTAAAAATTAATTTCTAGGAGGGAGTCGATGGTCAGTATATCATGGGCCTTGTTCGATCTTAATTTCTCTCCTTGCCAGTGTTCTACGCACCTGATGGGGGATTCCAACTGGAAGAGTGGGAAAAATCCATACTGTAATGGCTTATACATGTCATGGAGATTACTACCCTGGGCTCTGGGTTTTCAAAAACTGTGCAAAGTAATCATGAGCTTGTCCTTATCTGACTAAGGTGCAAAGATCTGTCTGGGTGGTAGAAGTTCCAATCTAAGTAACATAGAGCAGACTCAAGTGAGCCATCAGGTTATAAAATTTTGTCATAGAAATTTTAAAAGACTTTACACTTCAAGGGAATGTGATATCCTTTGGCAGAGAGAAGATCCATCATGCTGAAATTACACATTCTCAAAGTGCCAAATAAAAAAAATACCTCCAACTTTCTAAAGGAAACAATGGGAGAAATGCAGTTTGATATGGAACAGGTTGAATTTAGCCAAAAGTTTCTCTCAGAATAATCCTCTGTAAGATGGAAGATGTCTATATAAATGTGTCAACATACGTACATCTTTGGGAGGAGAAAATATTTCACTGATTTAAAATTATGAATTCCTACCCATTTTTGCATTATTGTTTAATATCTAAAGTGTATGCCAATATGAATACATGTAATTTTGGATTTGGGCAATGAACGACAAAAGAACTAAAAGATAGTTACCCATTATATGCTTCAGAGACACCAGCAAATGGCTCATTTCCACATTTAACATAGAGAAGTATGATACTCAGTATCAGGGCTAGTAGTGACATCAGCAGAGAAAACTTCATAATATTTTTGCAAGCCATTTTGAATTTGGACACAATGGCACCACCCAAAACTTGCCCCACTGCTGCTCCTGGAATTAAAACAACTCCTACAAAGAAATATGGTATCAATAGTTAGAAAAGACAATATTAACATATCAAACAATTCATGCTAATAATTGGAAGACATCAAAACAATTATAAGGATGTGACCTAATAAGTCAAAGCATTCAAAGAATAGGATTTCACTTGTACATAGGTTATGCAATAGTTTATATTCTTGTTGTTGGTTATGCTAGGAAAGCTTAGGTAAAACAAAGATGAATAATTATTTTTTATAATAGAGAATAACGTGTTGTGGTCCTTACTTATTTGGTTTTTAATGGTGAGATGCTTTTATTTATGGTATGGCTCTTCTTGTCCTAGAAAAGCTATGTTTCCATGACTTTAATCTATACAACCTGCAAGTCGTCAAGACTAAGGTATCTAAAGTTCTATCGCATATGTACCTAGAAAAGGAAAAATCAGGTAAATTATGCTATCTGGAAAAATAAATAAAGGATAAGGAAGAAACATTACCTCCAATTGTAGCTGCAAAGCTGGATGACAATCCAAATTGATTTTCTATGTATTTAGGCAAAAATGTAACAAAGCCAGTAGTAACTGAAGCTTCTGCAGTAGCAGACAGAGCTAAACATATAAATACAGGATTTCTCAGCAAAATCTAAAGAAAAAAAAGTAAAAAATAGAACATAATAAAAGAATGTGTTGTGATAAACAGAAAACTTTAAAAAGTAGCACTGTGAAAATTGCAATTCTCAATAAGCACATTCTAACGAATTTATAAAAACTAAAATTAATCCTCTTGCTTTAAACATAAATATAGTACAGTCAAATACTATTTTTTTAATGTATTCATATACAAATGATCTAGACTCTTTCTTGAAAAGTCTCATCTTCTTCACCATCATAGCAACTATGGCCTCAATGTATTGAATGAGAGTAATACAGAAGGAAATAGGTTCCCCAAAAGCAAGGAAAAAAGGAAAAAGAGCAAGCATTTATTAAGCATTTATACCAGGGACTGCAGTAGGCACTTTACAAACAGTATCTCATTGTATCCGCACAACAATCTTGTAAGGCTGCTATTATAATCCATTTTACACTTGAGGAAACTACAATGAACAAAGGTTAAGTGACTTACTGGGGTTACCCAGCTATTAACTTTCTGAGGCCAGATTTGAAGTCCTAAATGCTCAATTCTCTTTCTACTGTGCATTCTAGTTGATACTTTTATATTCACCTGAAGTTTCTATAAAATTATTACAGGTTACATAAACTGGAGATTTAGAAGCAAGTAAGAGGAGAGGAAGTAAAGGATGCAATTGAATACAGCTTTCTCAAGGAATTTAGACACAAAAGGAAGGAAAAATATGAGAAGATAAATAGTGGGGATGGTAGGACTATGTGAGGGCTTTTCCTCATACTTCACCGAAAAAAAGAAAATTAAGGCCATTTTCTAAGAGCTTCCTTTTCCCTGCTCATCTCACTTAAATGTTGTATTGGTAATTGAGGTGGGACCTTTTTTACTGTTTTCTCTTTTGGAGCACTTATATAATCAAGTGCCCCTGATGAGTCTGGCCTTTGTTTCTTTGATTAAATCAGGAGTCTTTGATGACCTGCTTACCTCAAGGGAAAGCCTAGCTTACATGGGTTTGAGTCGCATGTTGTAATGCCAGAAGCTTTTAGGTCACGTGGGTTTGAGTCTCATGTTGTGACGCCCTTTGACCCTGAAAGGGTATATAAACTCCGAGGTTGGAGTTTTTCCTTGGGGGCTCTCACTCACTGGAAGAGTGTTGGTGTGGAGACTCTAGGCAGCTGCTGGAGCCCCCCAGCTTTGAAAAAACCCAGATGTTGGTGCTTCTGTCTGGTAACTGTTGGTGTATTGCTTGCACAGAGAGCTAGAAGCCTGTCTGCTGATTTGTGTTTATTTGCTCTTTTTAGATAATTATGTTTGTAATTTCTATTTGTATTCTCTCAAGTTCAGGGTGCTGGCTTTTCCTCCTGAACTAAGTGAATGATATATCTATGTTTGATTAAAGTGAGATTAACTCCTTAAAGTTGCTTTCCTTAGAAAAGCAGATCAAAAGAACCTGTGCTGGCAGCTCTTGTTGCTGGTCTTGTTGGGTCTTACATCCCTACAGTAGCTTCTGGCCAAGTTGTTGATACAAATGTCTTCCCCCATGATTTCTTCTTTCACCCTGTCTCATATGAAGAGGTGGTCCTTTTCCTTACCAAAGCAAATGCCTCTCTCTCCACGTGGAACTTATGACATTCCAACCCATCGGCCCCATTCTCTCTCTCTTCTTCAGTGTCTCCCTACCTACTGGTTCCTTCCCTTTTGTCTGCAAACACACCCATGTTATTCCTCTCCTTAAAAAAAAAAAAAAAAAAAAACTCAATTCTATTTTCCCCACAAACCATCTTCCCATACCTCTCCTCTCTTTTGTGGCTAAATTCCTGGAGAAAGCCATGCAAAATCAAAACCTCCACTTCCTCTCTTAAACATTCTACAATCTGGCTTCCAGCTTCAGCATTCAACTGAAATTACTATTTCGAAAGTTACCAATGTTCTTTTATTTGACAAATTTCTTTTTCTCATTCCTCATCCTTCTTGGTCTCTCTGCAATATTCGATGCTGTTGATCACTTTTTCCTCCTAGATGCTCTCTTATCTCTATGTTTTCATGACCCTGTTCTCCTGGTTCTCCTTCTACCTGTCTAACCCTTCCAAGTGATGCAGTGGATAGAACACTGAGTCTGTAGTCAGGAAGACTTGAGTTCAAATTTGGCCTCAGACATTTTAATGCCCTGACCCTGATTGAGTCACTTAACCTCTGTTTGCCTTAGTTTCCTCAACTATAAAATGGAAATAATACCAGCACCTATCTCACAGGGTACATGTGATGATCAAATGAAATAATGTCTGTAAAAGCTCTTAGTCCACTGCCTGGCATATACCTCCTCTTCTCCCTCTATATTGTCTTACTTAATGATCTCTTCATTTCCCATGGGTAAAATTATCATCTCTCTACAAATGATTCTCGAATCTATTTATCCAGCCTCTACCTCTCTCCTAACATCCAGTTTCATGTCATCAACCTTCTATTGGACATCTCAAACTGGCTGAGCCAGGGATTGTCCAAAACAAAACTCATTATCTTTGTCCTTAAAAGCGTCTCTTCTTTAGAACTTCCCTATTTCTACCAAGCATACCATCATCCTACCAGTCACCTAGATTCACAACCATACTGGTGTGGTCAACTCAACTTTAGTGCCATACTTTAGTAGTTCTATATTATCAGGAATCAAATAGAAAATCTTTTCAACTTTTAAATCCTTTCACAATCTGGACCCTTCCTGGCCTTTCCATCTTCTCCCACCCCAAACTCTATGATGCAGCAACACTAGAGTATATGCTATTCCTCTCCTTTTATTTCTCAGGTTGGTGTATTTAAACCAGCTGTCACTCATGATTAGAATATTCACCCTCCTCACCTGTGCCTCTTGACTTCCTTTAAGACTCAACTCAAATCCTGCTTTATGAAAGAATGCTTTCTTTTCTTAGTCCCTTCCTCCACCTCAAATGTTAGTGCCTTCCTTCTGGAATTACTTCCCATTGACATGACATATACCTTGCATGTACATAGTTATTCTCATGTTTTCTCCTCTCCATTAGAATGTAATACCTTTAAGAGCAAAGGCTATATTTTTGCCTTTCAAGTATTTAGTACTCTGCCTGGCACATAGTAAGCACTTAAAAAATGCTTATTGACTGATTCTCTTCTCCAACACATTTCAAGCGTTTGCAAAAGTAATCTTTTTAATGCAAAAGTGTGACCTTGTGGTTACAGCTATTCCAAAACCTATATTGTCTTCCTAATATTTCCACACCTTGATGAATTCGTGATCTCACTGATGTGGGAACTTCTTCCATTCCTATAAATAGGTTCCTCTCCATGTTTTTACATAAATCTTCCATTACAAATCTATTATACAATATGCTGGGGAATCTTTCTCTAGTTTAATAATCCATGAATTCCAGTGCAACATTCTGGATGTCTGTCCAGACTCATCCTATGTAGCTAACCCTATTTTTTTTTCTGACAATGCCATCATTGTTAACATGCTGCAGCCTGAGGGTGCAGAGCCAAGATGGCAGCTGGAAAGCAGGGATGTGCCTAAAGCTCCCCACCCAGTTTCCTCCAAACACCTATAAAAATGGCTCTGACAAATTCTAGAGCTGCAGAACCCACAAAACAGCAAAGGGAAGCAGGGCTCCAGCCCAGGACAGCCTGGATGGTCACTGGGAAGGATCTATCCCACAGAGATGGGAGTGGAGCAGAGCACAGCCCAGCGTGCACCATGCTAGGACCAACCAGACTTGGAGCCAGATGAAACAGGCATAGTGCTCTGAATCAGTGAGCTGTGGCAGTTTCCAGACTTCTCAACCCACAAACACCAAAGACAACAGAGAAAGTTAGTGGGAAAAACTGCAGGGGACAGAGTGAAATGAGTTCATGGTTTGGCCACCAGCCTGGGGGTGGCAGAGGTGGTGCAGCTCTGAGGCTGCTTCCAGAGTTACAGCTGCAGTTGCCTCCAGCCCCAGGCCCACCTGGTGGGAAGAAGTAAGTGGCAGATTACAGCAGGAGTGCAAAGCCTGCTTTGCTCTGCCTGGATCTGTGCTGCAATCCTTGTTGGCAGGTCTTAGGGGAGAAAGAGTGCTGGTGTGGCAGAGCTTGCTGTGTAGAAAGAACTCTGAAAATAATAACGCAGCCTCTCAAGCTTTGGACAAAGTACTCTCTACTCTACGAGCAGTCATACCCCAACAAAAAGCTCAAGGGTCAAGGAGTTGGCTAGGAATGTGAACAGTAAGCGAAAATGGTCTTAGATTCAGACTCAGACTTTGGAATCTTTTTTTGGTGACAAAGAAGACCAAAACATACAGCCAGAAGTCAACAAAGTCAAGGAGCCTACAACAAAAGCCTCCAAGAAAAATATGAATTGATCTCAGGCCATGGAAGAGATCAAAAATGATTCGGGAAAGCAAGTAAGAGAAGTAGAGGAAAATTGGGAAGGGAAATGAAAGTGATGTGAGAAAACCATGAAAAACAGATCAATGACTTGCTAAAGGAGAACCAAAAAAATACTGAAAAAAAGAACACCTTAAAAAATAGACTAACTCAAATAGCAAAAGAGCCCCAAAAAGCCAATGAGGAGAAGAATGCCTTGAAAGGCAGAATTAGCCAAATGGAAAAGGAGGCCCAAAAGACCACTAAAGAAAATACTAGCTTAAAAATTAGATTGGAGCAAGTGGAAGCTA
>CM053622.1:382004208-382024541 GCA_028646595.1 Phalanger gymnotis
GTTGTAAACTTTACAAATCACTTTCTTCATAACAAAGTTAGGTAGGTAGTGTAAATATTATCCTAATTTTACGGATGAGTAAAGTGATGATGAAAAGCGACTTGCCAAGAGTTACCCAGCTAGTGGTCAGAGCTAGGTCTTCTAGGTCTGACCCTAGATCTTCTGCCTCTGAGCCCTGTGTTCTTCCTTTTGTTTTTTCATTCAATTTTATTTTATTTTCAGTTCCAGATTCTCTCCTTTCCCCACCTCCTCTCTCATCCATTGATAAGAAATGTAAAACCCATTACAAATATGAAGTCATATGAAATAAATTTCCACATCAGCCATGTTCTAAAAAAAAAAACCAAACAAGAAAATGAAAGAAAGAAAAATGTTTTTATCAATTTGCATTCTGAGTCCATCAATTCTCTGTCTGATGGTGGATAGCATCTTTCCTTATGAGTCCTTTCAAAATGTAATGGGTCATTGTATTGCTCAGAGTTACTATCTTTCACAATTGATTATCTTTACAATATTGTTGTTACTTTATAGATTGTTTTCTTAGTTCTGTTCACATCATTTTGTATAAATTCATAAGTCTTCTTAGGTTTTTCTGAAACCCTTACCTTCATCATTTCTTATATACAGCCCAACAGTATTCCACCACATTCTTATACCATAACTTGTTGAGCCATTCTGCAATTGATGGACAACTCCTCACTTTCCATTTCTTTGCACTACAAAAAGAACTGCTAGAAATATTTTTTTGTATATACAAGTCCTTTTCCTTTTTCTTTGATCTCCTTGGGGTATTGACCTTGTAGTGGTATTAGGTATACACAACTGAATCACTTTTGGCCATAGTTCCAAATTGCTTTCCAGAATGGTTGGACTAGTTCTCAGCTCTACCAACAGTATATTAATGTACCTTTTTACCCCATTCCCCTTCAGCACGTTACTTTCCTTTTCTGTCATCTTAGCCAATCTTAGGGGTATGAGGTGGTATATCACAGTTCTTTTAATTTCTATTTCTCTAATTATTAGTGATTTAATTTCTATTTCCTTAATAATTGGTGGTTAGTGATTAGCATTTTTCATATGACTATTAATAACTTGTTTCTTCTTCTGTCTATTAATGTCCCTTGACCTTTTATCAAATTGAGAATGGCTCTTATTCTTATAAATTTGTCTCAGTTCCCTACATATTTGAGAAATGAGACATTTATCAGAGAAATTTACTGGAAAAAATATTTCCCAGCTTCCCGCTTTTCTTCTAATTTTAGCTACATTGGCTTTGTTTCTGTAAAATCCCTTTTAATTTTATATAATAAAAATTATCCATTTTACCTCCTATGAACCTCTTTCATTTGGTCCATAGATCTGCCTCTTTCTTAGCTACTCAACCCAAGTATCACCTTCTGCCTAAGACCTTTCCTGGTCTCATTCTATCCCTGACCCACCCCACTCCCAGTTGTTGCTACCTTCCCTAACAAGATCACCTTGTATCTGCTTTCTATGTATTTTATATAACTATATAAAGGGATGTGTCTCCATCATTTGAATATCAGCTCCTTGTGGGCAGCAATGGCTTCACTTTTGACTCTGTATCCTCAGTAACTTCCTAGCAAAGTCCCTGGTATATTGTGAATGACTGCTGATTGATTAAATCATAGGAATTTGTTTAAAAAAAAAAGTGTATGCTACCCCCCAGGCCATAAATTGTCACACTTCCCAGAAAGCTGTAGCAACACCGGGCTCAGCTAGAAGACTGATTTGATTTTTCCACTAGGTTGCAGAGAGAAGGTGTCTGAGGTTCAATTCATAGTGTAAGTTGGAGTGGCCAAGCATTAGAAGGAATGGTATATGAGCTCTGGCTGATTATGCTTGAGGTGTGGTTGATTTACTCATGCTCATTCAAAAGCAAAGTCTTAATTCAGATATTGATTCTTTTTTTCCCTATGGGGCAGGGAAGTGAAATGGATTGGGAAAAGAGAATGCCAACCTCTTATCATGAACTATTCCAGGTAGTCAGATGACAAGGAGTTCTAGGCCACTTTAGTTCTCTAGGTATATAAGAAACCATTTGACAGCTATCTGAACCAGGGTCTGCCCTCTGAATGGGCAGCCATAGCTACTCATAGAGTGAGTTTTTAGTGATAATGAAAGGTACTAACTGTCCATATATGGAGAGCTGCTTCTCAGAGAATTGTACATCCTGAAGCATATATGAATGTTCTGTAAACTATTTCTGGCTGATCTATAACATGGTTGGGGAAAGAGCCTTTTTTTATTCAAATGTCTTCAAATAAGCCTGAGTCACCACCGGCAATCAAGTTTTGCTACTTTCTCTTCTGAAGAAATACTTCCCCTAACATCTTCCTGTAAGGAAACTATGCTTTAAGGAGAAGGGCCATGGGAACTTCCACACCACCACTACCCACTCTGCCAAAGAGAAACAGGCCAGGATCTCCGGCCTTTTTGTTCATTCTCTTCTATTCAAAGAGAAGGAAATGGAATCTGGTGTGGTCCGGGAGCACAAGCCATAGAGATTCATGAATCCACAATGGGTACTAGAGCCAAGCAGCAACAACCTGAGGAGCAAAGCTCTGAGACTCTAGCCCAGCAGAAGCTGGTAGCAATGCTGCCTTTGGATGTGAACTTGGTAGAGTCAATGCCAATCCTCCCTAGCCCCCCAGAGGCGTCCCTGAGGTGTTAGGGAAAACATTTGTACTTTCTTCTGGCTATATCTTTGAAGCAAATATCCCGTTTTAAAAGCTATTTGATATTAAGTGATTAAGTAAACTGAGGTGCTTAGTCACTATGCCCTAAAAATGGAGTAAATAGCTGGTGGAAAGACTCAAACTGATGCAAAGAAGAGACATTTCAACCCCTCAGGGTACCCTAAAACCTTGAGGGGGGACACTGGACATATAACAGGCCCGAACCTGACAGAGTGGAAATATTCAAAACACACACACACACACACACGCATGCACAGAGCAGCAAATGCACTGTTTGGCTCACAAGGCAAACGCAAAGTAAACATTTTATATTGAAACCACCAGTCCATTCCATTGTTCTGTGCAAATTTCCATTGATCTAGGCCCTCTCCTGTCCCATCTCATAAGCCTATATCTCATAATCACAGGTTGTATTAGGTATTTGCTATCTTCTGATTTAATCTCTTCATTTTATAAGGAAACAGCACAGTGGCCAGTATTCATACATGGGTCATTTGCCAAATAGAGCTATATTCTCTTCCTTCTTCCTATAATGAATCATACACAAGATATGCGGCTTGTCTTCTTCTATCATTCTTATCTATATGTAATTGCCCTTACTGGGGTGGCAGGGAGGGGGGCAGGCAGGGCAGACTCAAATTCCACCTCCTCTTCAGAGGGAGGAATGGCCTGGACTTGTGGAGACTTCCAGGATTTTGGGTTTTCACTCATCTACTAAGGCAAAGAAATATTGCACAGTTTAGGGATGGGGGCAGGAGTTAGAGAACTCATGATAAAATGTAAGAAACCGAAAGGAGTGAGGCTCCCTTCCTCTGGGACAACAGCTTCTGAGCAGCTGAAAAGCAGGTGAGATGAGTCTTGCCCTCCTAGACCTACAGGAAAAAAGAAGCAAAGGCCAGAAGGGGAGGAAGCAGCAAGGTATAAACCTGATTTTTCCCCCCCCAGCCATTCACCTATATGGCTGAAGCAGGGGCAAAAGCAGATTTGCTACAGTGACTATGGAAAAACAGGCAGTCCCTTTTCCCTACTTCAGCTGAGACTGATTGGTGCCCTGTTTTGAGTTTGTTCATTTACTCTGATATAAGTTGTGTCTTTATTGACCTAGTTTCATTCAAACATCTGTGGATCCACCCAAACGTACTTTTCCTTGTGTTTCTCTGTTCATGGTCTGAGTACTTAAACATGCGCTTTTCCTTGTGTTTCTTTGTTCATGGTCTGAGTGCATAGGATAGAAGAGTTACACAGAAAACCATTGACTATAAAGTTTTTCTTCCTGGTTGTGGGCTGGGAATGCCAATCCCTGGTTCATCATGAGAGAGACAGACAGAGATAGACAAAGACAGAAAGCAATTAAGCCATTTATCCAGCATTTTCACTAATTGTAAACTCAAAGCAATTAAGCCATTTGTCCAGCATTTTCACTAATTGTAAACTCCCCAAAGCAAAATTTCAAAAGGGACTTGAAGATCATTCAGTCCCTAAGATTTCTGAGGTTGGCTTTGACCATGGGCCTCTGCAGCAAATTTGGGAGAGTTTTACTTGCACATTATCCTGTGATACCTTGCTGTACAGTGACCTCTAGTGCTTTTCATAAACCTGTCTTTTCAAAAACCCACCCACGTGGCACAAAAGAACTACAAGAGCAGAACATAAGTCTGTAGTTACCCTAGACTCTATCAGACCTCCTTCCCCAAATGTAATACTGCCCTGTGATCTACTGATTCTCTTGTCCTTATTCATTGCAACAATGCCATAGCTCTCCATTTCCACTGACCTAGGACTGAGAGAGATTTCCACTGGGATCAGGCCAAGACCAGAGACCCAAGACCCAGATACAAGATTTCTTATTGCTAATGCCTCATCAAGAAGTAAAATCTAATCTCCCCTGCCTCTAGGACTTGAATAAAAATTGATGACTCCTTCCTTTCTAGTAACAAAAGTCAAGAGTCCCAAAAAAATCCCTAATATGTAGCTAGCAAATATCTACCTCTTCCCCTAATCTTGGTAATAAAGCGCCTCAAATGATGTAATACAAAAATAACCCCACTCTTTCACTACTACTGTTCCCTTTTCTTTCATCCCATTTCACCTTAGCCATAGCTCTCTCAAACCTGCATGAAGAAACATCTTACCCTTCATTGTGCCTTCTGGAACTCAAATTCTATCGTTAAAAAACTTCCTTTAATGCTGAACATTTTCTTCCTTCACTCCTTCCATCTTCTGACACATATGGAAATGTGGCTCCCCACAAAAATAATGCATTATTACGCATCCTCTCCAGTACTGGAAGTACCTTCTCTCTTGCCTCCCAATACACTGGACCAGGAGAGGGAGTAGAAACATTCATTGCTCTCCACTGTGCTTTCCAGAGTTTCCATTTCCTTGCATTGCTCAACAATTTCTTATTTTTTGAGTTTTGCTATAACCAGATGAATCATTATCCAGTACCTGCAATGGGTGGTGCAATGGATAGTGTTGGAGTCAGGAAGACCTAAGTTCAAATCTAGCCTCCGACACTTCCTAGATGTGTGATCCGGGGCAATTATGTGACTCTGTCTCAGTTTCCTCAACTGTGAAATGGGGATAATAATAGCACCTACCTCCCAGGTTATTGTGAGGATCAAATGAGATAATATTTGTAAAGTACTAAGCACAGTATCTATAACATAATGGATGCTTAATAAATCTTTGTTTCCTGCCTGCCAGCCTGCCTACATGCCTAAATGCCATTATCTATTAGACCCCAGCTCATTTTCTCTCCTTAAGGGAGTTCAGAACTGGTTTAGTCTTCCTCTCCACCTAAACTCTGTCCTTAATACTCGGTGAATTCACTTTGTATATCAAACACTCTGACCTACCAACTGAACAATCCATGACCTACAATTCCTAAGTCCATGACCTAATTCCATGGTCTATACCTCCATCACACTACCCAGGGAATGATTCACCCATAGGTGTTCCACTTCAGTGGCCAAGGACTATGAAATTCTTCTGACTATAACATCCTACCCCTCCATCTTTTCCTGGGTGTCACTCCTTCTCAAATGAGAGCTGGGCAGTCCAACCAGTAATATATATAATTCTCTGTTACAAATAAGTAATAAACTGACCGCAAAATTTGATAGAAGAGACTAGGCTAGATCTTATCTGCCAAAAAGTTCAGTATTTACAGCAGCCTTACTGATTGTAGCAAAAGCCCATCTCATCCCTATTCACTATTTTGCATTGCTAATGAACAAGAACTGGGCAAAGTTTCCATTGTTGGACTGAAACCAGACCCAAACAAAGACTTAGATATAAGATCTCTGGTAGTCGGGTCCCTAAAATTCTTCTGAAAGGCCAAAAATTAGAAATATTAGAATAGAGACATCATTTCCAGAGGGTCGTGTTAAAAGAACAAATTAAAGGGGCAGCTAGGTGGCCCAGTGAGTAGAACACCAGCCCTGGAGTCAGGAGGACCTGAATTCAAATCAGGCTTCATATACTTGACACATGTACTAGCTGTGTGACCTTAGGCAAGTTACTTAACCCCAACTGCCCTGCAAAAAATAAATAAATAAATAAATAAAAGAACAAATTATTTTAGGGAGAGAAGAAACTTTAAAGATAACTGTAAGTTCTTATTAAGATCAACTAGCTTATCACATTAGGTAGCTAATTATCTCCTATAAAGACTCAGAGTGCTTATCCATTTTATAGAACCTGGCATATTTGAATGAGGAACGGATGGTAGCAAAACTTACCATTAAGGCAAAATGGGACAGGTAACACCTGACAGGAATTGGGGGGAAGAGGAAGGAGATCAAAGACAAACTTCTCAATTGACAGCCTGTCCAATGCCTATACCATCAATACCATTAATAGTTTCCTTTTTCTAAGAGCATCTCATATATTTTCCCATTACATAGCAGATAAGTGATTTGGAAAAACTGTTGACTTAAATACCATTCTCAATTACAAATATTTCATTCTTTAAGCATTAGATGACTTAGTAGACATGCATCCTTTGTATAAATTTGTACATCAATTTGTACTACCTTTCTCACTTTACAGAAGAAGGTATATGATAAGAAACCTTCAAATTAAGTCTCTTATTGTAATCTTTGTTTGTATTTCTCATAGAGTCCAGGAGGAAAATCCTAACCTGATAAACAAAGGAATAATGAAAAGGATCAAGGTTTGGGGTTTAAGGATTAAGATTTTGGTATTTCATTCTAAACCTTTTAAAGTATATATGAGCCTTCTTAATGTTCAGCCTTCTAAATTATCCAACTTTTTTTGCACAAATTAGACTTTATTGTTGATTACAATGAAATATTTATATAACACTTCTTTTAACTGGTGGGTTTTTTTCTCTTATTTTAATGCTTTTCCCTTTGGAAAAGAAAAAGAAATGTTTGAATCAAACCAACAAACTTTTAGTTTACTAAATAAATTAGGGAAAATGTAAATCAATCCTTATTTCAAAACCAAATTGTTCTTAATTTCAATAATAGAAAGCAAATGGTTATTTTAGCAACATCTATTAGGTAAGCAAAGTGATGTAAGGGAGAAAACAATTCCTTATATTTCTATGTATTTCCCAACCAGTGCTTTGCTCACAGCAGACATTAATACTAATTTGAATTTAGAATCAATTATGGGAATTGAAAATGGCAATAGACAGGCCTTTAGGGTATACCCTAAATTTGTGTGTTCAAAGCCTTTCATAACCCTGTCCCCACCACCACTACCACCTTTCCAGTCTTCTTACACATATCCATATAGTCTACGATCCAGTGACACTGGCCTCCTTGTTTCTCAGATCATTTTAAGTGGCTGTCCCTCATACAAGGAATGCATTTCCCCAGTGTTTAGTAGAGTTCCTGGTATATAAAAGGTGCTTAATAAATGTTTATTGACTAAATGAGCATAGGACCCAAATACCTATCTTCCACTAGTCCCTGCCTAGCTTCTAGGTTATCCAAATTTCCCCAGCTGTCCTGACTTAAAATGGAAACCCCTTCTAGAGAACTGAGATATAGTAGTTTTCTTTTTAAATACTACAGAAGTAGGAAAAAGGGTAACATAAAACAAGATAAAAAAGCTTAAGTTGGTCATGTTTATCTAGAAATAGATTTCTTAATTTAAATCTATCTGACCCTTTCTGCCAAGTCCCCTTTTTATACTGTTGGTGCCACTAATTCTTGTCTAAAGTATTTTTTTTCATGAATTAAAAAGCTTAAACCTTCCAAAAGAAAAATAAAATGGCAATAGATACTTGAAGTACAAGGAAAAACAAAAATCTTAACCTTAATAGCTTTAAAGGCTCACAATGAAATAGGTGGGAATAACATCTTCAAAGCTAAGTTCCAGTATTTTTCTCCTTAAAATAGGATCCTCGGGTTAAACATGTTTCCCTGAACTACAGGAAAGTAGAGAGAATAAAGATAAAGAAAAGAGAGATAAAATACAGTTCCTAATATCCTAGCTACATCACCTATTCCTACAGTCTTCAGGTTGAGATCCTCATAAACCTTTTTTAAAAATCTTTTAATATTTAATTAATTAACATTTATTATCTAACATTTTAATAACATTGATAGTCTAAAGTGGGCTCTTAACATCTGAGGTCCAGAAACTTTAAAAAAAAATTCGATAACTATATTTCCAATCTAATTGGGCTTCTTTTGTAAATCTATTTATCTTACATATTTTAAAACATTCTGAGAAAGGGTCCAAGGCTTTACCTGATTTGCAAAGAAGTCCATGACACACATGGCCTAAAAAGATCATGGTTGAAAAAGAAAGGATCATGATTTAGGTTTTAGTGTTTTGGCACTTCATTCTAACCCTTTTCTTTGGCATTTTGAAAGCCCTAGGTCTTTCAACTGGGACTTTCTATCAGAGATCATAATTAAAGTGGTTTCTCCCATCAATTGCCTTCTAATTGTCCCAGTAGGCACTAAAGTGAAAGAAGGCAGTGTAATCAAGAAAAGAGAGGACTCCAGACAGCTAGGTGGAGCAGTGAGTAGAGCACTGGCCCTGGAGTCAGGAGGACCTGAGTTCAAAAGCAGCCTCAGACACTTGACACTTGCTAGCTGTGTGACCTTGGGCAAGTCACTTAACCTCAATTGCCTTGCCTTCCTCTCTCCAAAAGAAAAGTTACTTAAGAAAAGAGAGGACTTTGATAACCTGAGACATTAGCCTGGCCCAACAACATACTAGCTATGTAACCATGAAAGCACTTTGCAATGAATGTAATATAAATTTACATTATGCATTAGACAATATAAATGTAAAAGATTCAACATCCAGCTTTAGTCTTTTCACTTCCAATGCCTCAAAAAGAAAGATCACCAACTCTTTCATAAAGACATAATTTACATTTTCAAAAGCTCTTGAATCACTCAAACTGTGGTAGTCAAGTACCTGTGAGGAATGGGCAGAGGGCAGAGAAGGAAAGGGTAGGAAGTCAGAACAAAAAAATTATAGCCAACCATAATATTTATTATTGGAGCCAAATTATAGAGAAATGTGTCTGTGTTGAGGGGAGGGCATAGCAGCCAGTACTTTGAGTTTTATTCTTCTCCCCACAGGAATGCCAGCAAAAAGCAAAGAGGGAATTGTGGTTAAGAACAGAGTAATGGAAGCAGCAATCAGGGATCAGATTTATCAAGTAAGGATGTGAGATATAGAAGTAGGTATACTGATTCAAGGCTCTATAGGCAACTGTAAGAGGTTCCTGGCTCTTTCACAGCTCCTTGAGGGAACTTTTTTTTTGGGGGGGGAAGGGAGGCAGGAGAAACAATCACATATAATAGCATAAGAGAGACATACATATCCTAGTTTCCCTTCTGCCTAAGTTGAGATTTATAAACACCATTTTGACTAAGTATCATTTCTTATATTTACCAAAGGTACAGGCTGGGGTGTTGCTGCAAGGAAGTTATGAAACCCACATCTTAGAGGATGATGAAAAAAATTAGCCTGAAGTAAAAGGACACCTGTCATAGTTTCTCCGTTCAGTAGTCTGCACAATAATTTCATGGCATGTAGAGTTCATTGCACCAAGCTGAGTAGTGTACAAACTCAGATAGCAAAGAGATATAGTAAAAGTCTAAATTCTTCTTCATGCATTCCCCACAGTGTGCATGAGTACTGTTCAAATGGAAACTGAAGCACCATCTTAGGTATCCTGATGGTTCCCAAATTAAATATACAAAATAAATCTTAGTTACAATCAAAAGGTATACTGATAGACTTCTCTTCTGAATAAAAGGGCTCAACCTATTAGGCTAACAAAATTTTACATTAGCAAAAGATTTATAGTTCATATAGAACCAAATATTTCTAGTAAGCTTATATCACTTAATAAGTTAACATTATCCGAAGCATTAAACAAACTGATCTAATGGCTAGCAAATAGCAGAAGGAAAAAAATTAAATACTAGGAGTTTAAAAAATAGCACAGAGTATAAAAGGCCATATTTTAAAATATAAAACAAATCCTTTTATCAAAGGGATTTGTTCTGTGAAATTTGGATTCAGTGACAGTGATGGGGTACTTGGGTGCTTGTGCTTGGACCCTAATTCTAATAGCCTCTGCTTGGGTGCCTGTGCCGGAACCCCAGTTCTAAAACACATTCTGTCCCAGGTAGTTTCTCTCTAGCTAATGGGCAGTGTGCCCCAGCTTATCTCTGCTCCTTCCTCAGTAAGCAGTTGTGCCCATCTACAGACTGATTCCCAGATGCTGATAATTGACTGTACACTGAGTCATGACCATATTTGCTACTTACTGACCTTTCTAACATGTAATCCTAGACATAGTGTTTTGTCTAACAAGACATTAGATGAGAAGCTACATAGAAATTGCTTGTTAGCTGTGACCGCTAGTTAACTTACTGATGTTTCAGTCAAAACCACACCCCCAATAGCACCCCCTTGGGCTATTTCCCAGTGAACTCTGGGTAATATGCCTGCAAAGTAGATACTAAAAGTGCATGTTCCTTTAAGAACTGACCACCCCTTAACCACTCCCTAAACCCACCTCGAAACACCTAATTGACATGTTTCACCCCTAAATCTCTTAAAAAAGCTCTCCCTGCACCCCTCTAAGTTGCAGGTTCCCTAAGAACTCTTGCTCGCTGTAAAGCGTAATAAATCTTTGCCACCTTGACTTAGAGACTGCTTGAGGTCGTGAATTCATTCCAGGTGACCTTGCCCTGGGAACTTTGGTTTGGGATTCCTATATCCCTGGGCACTTGAGGACTTAGAGGGCCACATGTGGCCTCAAGGCCACAGGTTCCCTACTTCTGGTTTAAGTAATCCTACAAGTGAATAAAGCTTTAGAATATTATAAACCCTCATACTTTCCAAATTGATCATGAATGCTTTTGAAGAGTCATTCAATATTTTTCCCCAATCTGGCTTCAGACTTAAATCAGTTCCTAGTAGCTGTAAAATACAATATTGAGGTTTTATTAGCCCATTATGTAGGTGCAAAGAAGCTAGGAAACAGAGAGGTTAATTAACTTTTCCTGTAACCCATCAAAAAATCATCAAGTGCTAACTATGGGCCAAACATCATGCTAGTATGAGGGAATTGGGGAGGACTAGAGCTTTTTGGGAGAGGCACACCCATCGGTGAAGTTCCAGTGTCTGTGGGTCAAAGACAAAAGAGGAAACTGAAAGCAAAGAAATTTATCACCATGATAAGGAAATTTAACTAATGGCTTCAATTTCCTATGGTACAGATTTAGTTTTTATAACTCTTAAGCACTGCTTAGAGTACACAATCAGCAGTATTCTTCAGCAACTTAAACTAGGGGATGGAGAGGTAGAGAAAGATAGAATCTTTCAAGAGAGAAAGGGGTGGGGCAGGGCCTTCAATGGAGTATTTGCCATACAGCTGATGGGGATTTTTATTGGAATGAGAAGATAATCCCTGTTCAAGAGAAAGAGATAAAAAGAGATGACCAACAAAATGGGTACATGATTTAAACATAAAGGGTGATACAATAAGCAAATTAAGAGACCAAGGAATACTTTATCTGTCAATTCTTCGGAGAAGGGAAGAGTTTATGACCAAACAATAGGTAGACAACATTATAAAATGCAAAATGAATTTGATTACATTAAATTAAAAAGGTTTTGCACAAACAAAGCCAATGCAACCAAGATTAGAAAGCAGAAATCTGGGAAACAATCTTTACAGCCAGTGTCTCTGATCAAGGCCTCATTTCCAAGATAGAGAACTGAGTCAAATTCATAAGAATACTAAAATTTACCAATTGATAAATGGTAAAAGGATATGAATAAGCAATTTTCAGATGAAGAAATTAAAACTGCCTATAGCCATGTGAAAAATGTCCTAAATCACTATGGATTAGAGGAATGCAAATTAAAACAACTCTGAGGTACCACTTCATAAGTATCAGATTGGCTAATATGACAAAAAAAAGGAAAATGATAAACGTTAGAGAAGATATGGGAAAATTGGAACACTAATGCGTTGTTGGTAGAGTTGTGAAATGATCCAACTATTCTAGAGAGCAATTTGGAACCATGCCCAAAGGCTATAAAATTGTGCATACCTTTTAATACAGCAATACCACTACTAGGTCTCTATCCCAAAGAGATCAGAAAAAGAGGGAAAAGAGCCCACATGTACAAAAACGTTGACAGCAGCTCTTTTCGTGGCGACCAAGAATTGGAAATTGAGGAGATGCCCATCAACTGGGGAACGGCTGAACAAGTCATGGTATATGAATGTAATGGAATACTATTGTGCTATAAAAAATGATGAACAGGTAGACTTCAGAAAAACCTGGAAAGACTTATATGGACTGATAGTGAGTGAAGTGAACAGAACCAGGAGAACATTGTACACAGCAATAGCAACATTATGCTATGACCAACTTTGATAGACTTGGCTCTTCTCAGCAATACAATGATCTAAGACAATTCCAAAAGACTCATGATGGGAAATGCTATTCACATGCAGAGAAAGAACTAGTCTGAATGCAGATCGAAGTATACTATTTTCTCCTTTATTTTTGTTTTTTTTTTCTTTCTCATGGTTTTTCCCTTTTATTCTGATTCTTCTTCACAACAACAACAACACAACAAAATCTGTTTAATATGATTGCACATGTATAGCCTACATTAGATTGCTTGCTATCATTCAGAAGGGAGAATGGAGGGAGGGAGAGAAAAAAAAACTGGAACTCAAAATCTTATGCAAGTGAATGTTGAAAACTACCTTTACATGTAATCGGGGGGAAAATACTATTAACTAAAAAAAAAAAAAAAAGCTTGGAAAGGCCTCCTGAAAAAGGTGGCAATTGAGCTTAGTCTTGGAGAAAACAAAGGATTCTGAGAGGTAGAGATGAGAAGGGAGAACAGGAAGAAAGTCAATATGGCTAGACCATACAGTATATGGAAGGGCATTATGTAGTGGAAAACTAAAAAGAAAAGGCTCAGTCATGAAGAACTTTAAATACATGGCAGAGGGGTTAATATTTGATCCTAAGGGTAGCAAGAAAGCACTGGTGCATATTGTGTGTAGAGGAGAGGGAGGTGGGGAATGACCTGGTCAGACCAGTGCTTGGGACAAGTATTCTGGATGAATGATGAGATCAGAAGCCAGATTTCAAGGAGTTCAGAATAGAGATGAAGGAAAGTGAAAGAACTGATGAGTAAGAAGAGCCATAGGATAACTAGACAGGAAGATCACTGGGGCCAGGATTTTAAACCTAGGTCCTTGCAACATGAAATCCAGTGCTTCATTTACTATGCCAAAAGTAAGCTTATTAATTTAGGAAAGACTAAAAAAAATCAGTTTTCACTTATCATCATCAATAGTGAAACATTATATAGTTTGCTTCTTAATGCAGGGGCAGGGTCTAGAAGGAGGGAGAGAATTTGGAACATAAAATTTTTTAAAGTGAATGTGTGTGCGTTTGTGTGTGTGTGCATGCGTATACAGCTAGATAGCACCATGGATAGAGTACTGGGCCTAGAATCAGAAAGATCAGTATTCAAATCTGGCATTTGATGCTTACTAGCTTTGTGACCCTGGGCAGTCACTTAACTTCTGCCTGAATAAAACTGGAGAAGGAAAGGGAAAATCGCTCCACTATCTTTGCCAAGAAAACCCCATGGACTAGGTCAAAGAAGAGTCAGACATGACTGAATCACTGAACAACAAAGTAAAACAGTAGAAGAGGCAATGGATAGAAAGTTTGTTTCACAGTCAGGTAGACATGGGTTCAAAGTCCCTCCTGGGCAAGTCCTGGCCATGTGACCCTGGGTGAGCTGCCTAACTTCTTAGTTTTCCATGCAACGTTCTAAGGTTAAAAATTTCAGTAAAGGATCTTCTTTGGTAATAGCAGTTCCTTACTAGAAGATTTCCTACACCTATAAAATACAAAAAGCATATTATTCAAAATGGGCCATATTTTACTCTGCGTGAGTTTGAATGTACCCACTGCAACATAAGAATTCAATGCTGTGAAGATTATAGCGAAGCAAATTCTCTAACAAAAAAATTTCTTGAAGATACTATTCCAAAGGATATGTAGATGTCACGTCATTTGCTATCTAATGAAATAATCTTCATTTGTAAAAGAATCAAAATAATGCTAAACAAGGATCATTAAACTAACATGAACCAGCACAGTTTGCTAATTTTCCACCTTAAGTGTGTCTTCTAAGCAATTAAAAAAAAAAAATCTGAAGAAATGAGAAGTTCCTCATTTCTTCTTTCCTACAAAGCACATTTCCAGGAGTCCTTTTCAAGAACCTAACAGTTATTTAAACACTACTTCACATTATTCCATATCTCTTCAGGTATGATAATACACTCAATGTTTGAATTCCTGTCTACGTTGCCACCAAAGTGGCCTATGGGCTGTTCCTCATGCACAATGATTCCATCAAACCACTTCCCGTCTCAGAACCTTTGCATGTCCTCTCCCCATGCCTGAAGACTTCTCCCCCATTACTTCTACCTCAAACAAGGTGTAGTTTCCTTTGAGGTTCAACTTAAGCATTGTCTCCTACATGGAGCTTTATTTATCCTGATACTCCTCCCCAGTTGATGATACGCTTCCTCCCTCCCAAAAAATTACTTTATATTTACTTCATATACTTTGCACTTATTCATCGGTGTTCATAATACTCCCAATACAATCATGCTCTTTAAGGGCAGGAATTGTTTCGTTTTGGGATTTGTATATGTGATATTTTAAAGAGTGCCAGAACATAGTAGGCACTAACCATTTATTGAATAAATACATAAACCAGTATATGGTTTTGTTAGAAAGCAAAGATAAATAAAGTACTTAACTACTGAAGTCTCTCTTTCCAGACCACCCAAGATGTACTTTAAGGAGTTGGGTATATAATTGAGATAAAGGGAAACAATTCACATCCCTGTAAGTAAAATAGAACATCACTGGTACTGTTTTTAGACATGTTTCTCATTTTCACTTCCCCATTTACATTACAAATTTGACAAATGACAAATCTTATCTCTAAGATACAAGACTGATCAGCTCAAGTGACTGATACTGTTGAAGGCCAACAGATCCTTTCCCAACTGTATCCAAACTAGGTCAAATGAAACTAGTTCCGTGAAGATGCTT
Source organism: Phalanger gymnotis (assembly GCA_028646595.1). Taxonomy (NCBI): domain Eukaryota; kingdom Metazoa; phylum Chordata; class Mammalia; order Diprotodontia; family Phalangeridae; genus Phalanger; species Phalanger gymnotis. The sequence continues at coordinate 382,019,558 of CM053622.1, forward strand.
TTAAGGAAGTGGGACTTGCCAGAACCCTAACTGTAAGTCATTTCACCACCAGTGCTGCCTACGGACATATAAGAAGTTGCCGGTAAACTCTCTCATGAGGTACAGCTACACTATAATTACCACTCAACTACTAGAACAAAGGCTTTGTTATACAAGGGGAGGCCTGGACAAATACCAGACAGAGGCAACTGATTTTTATTTAAGTCAATTATGAATGAATTAGTCCTCTACTCTTCCAAGAAAAGGCAGTTTGCACTACAGAATTGTGTGTGATGATTTCACTGATATGTGACATCTCATTTTTTTTTTCATTTCCTTCCCCAAAGAGTTTCCTCTTTATATGTCAAAGTTTGATTGGTCCAAGTTTCAGCAAAAGGGACAACACTAAAGCATTTATGACTGCAAGCAAGCTATGAAACAGGGCTTAGGAGATGATCAAAAAGAAGCCTAAAAAGCAGTGTTTCTTAACCTGTTTTGTGTCAAGCACCCCTCTGGTGAAGCCTATGGAACAATTCTCAGAATAATGTTTTTAAATGCATAAAATAAAATATACAAGATTACAAAGAAAACCAATTATGTTGAAATATAGTTAGTAATTTTTTTTTAACTTCATGGACTATAGCTTGAGAACTCCTTGTTGAAAATGTAAAATCAGGAGATGGAGCCAAGATGGTGGAGTTAAAGCAGGGACTTGCTTGGGCTCTCCCTCAAACCTTTCCTAATACCTGTAAAAAATTCTAAAGCAGCAGAACCCACAAAATGACTGAGTGAGACAAATTTCCAACCCAAGACAACCTGGAAGGTAGATAGGAAAGGTCCGTTGCATGGGGCTGGGAGAGGAGCTCAGTCCAGAGTGAACTGAGCATAGACCTGGCCCCAGCAAACCTGGAGCAGGCCTCAGGGGATTGAATCACTGGCAACTGTGGGGGTTTCCAGACTTCTCAAACCACAAATGCCAGGAGAACTTAAAAGGTCAGTAGGAAAAGTCTGTTGGACTTGGTTAAGAGAGGAGTATAGTCAGGCCCCAACTCTAAGACTACAGGGGCAGTGGCAGCCCACAGATGGTGGGTAGATTAAGTGGATGATCAAAGGGAGATTTTAGGGATCTCTTTGACAGCACTGAGGCAGGATTCTCTTGCTTCGCCCATGCTTGGATCTGGGTCACAGTCCTGGGGCAAGGAAGAGCACTGGCATGGCAGAGCTTGTTGCAGCAGTGGAGAGGGAATCCTCCTCACAGTTCCAAGGCAGAAAAGAGTGCTTGTGCTCATTCACAGAGCAGAGCACTGGCCAGGAAAGGAGTAAACACATCTCCTTTTATCATACAACCTTGGAAGAACTGAAAACTTACAGGTCCCCAGAAATATCTCTGAAAACCGCTACACAAAACCCTTGAATCTTGAGTCAGTACACCCTCCACACTGGAGGCAGAGTCCTACCTTAACAAAGAGTTAAAAAGTCAAGTAATTGGCTAGAAAAATGAGCAAACAGCAGAAAAAAACAACTCAGATTATAGAATCTTACTTTGGTGACAAAGAAGATCAAAACATACAATCAAAGACAACAAAGTCAAAGCTCCTACATCTAATGCCTCCAAGAAAAATATGAATTGGCCTTAGGCTATGGAAGAACTCAAAAAGAATTTTAAAAATTAAGTAAGAGAGGTAGAGGAAAAATTAGGAAGAAAAATCAGAGTGATGAAAGAAAATCATGAAAAATGAGTCAACAGTTTGCTTAAGGACACCCAAAAAAAAATACTAAAGAAAATAACACCTTCAAAAATAGACTAACCCAAATGGTGAAAAAGGTCCAAAAAGGCAATGAGGAGAAGAATGCCTTAAAAAGCAGAGTTGGTCAAATGGAAAAGGAGGTCCAGAAATTCACTGAAGAATGCCTGGTTCAGGGGAATAGATATAGATAGATAGACAGACAGACAGATAGATAGATAGATAGATAGATAGATAGATAGATAGATAGATAGACAGACAGACAGAAAGACAGAGAGACACAGGGCACAGGGCAAGTTGAATATGAAGGGATGATATTAAGAGGTAAGAGAGGAATGTACCAGGAGAAGGAGAAAGGGAGAGGTAGAATGCAGTAAATTATCTCACATAAAAGGCAAGAAAAAGCTTTTACAGTGGAGGGGAACAGGAAGAAGGTGAGAGGGAATGAGTGAACCTTACTCTCATTGGATTTGGCTTAAGGAGGGAATAACATAAACACTCAATTGAGTATGGAAATCTATCTTCCCCTACAGGAAAATCAGGGGGAAGGGGATGGGGGGATGATAGAGGAAAGGGCAGACTGGGGAAGGGGGTAATCAGAAGCAAACACTTTTGAGGAGGGACAGGGTCAAAGAAGAGAATAGAATAAATGGGGGAGGGGGGTCAGGACAGGATGGAGGGAAATATAGTTAGTCTCTCACAACATGACTATTATGAAAGTGTTTTTCATGACTACACACATATAACCTAAATCAAATTGCTTGCCTTCTCAATGAGGGTGGGTGGGGAGGGAGGAAGGGAGAGATATTGGAACTCAAAGTTTTAAAAACATGTTAAAAACTGTTTTTACATGGAACTGGGAAATAAGATATACAGGCAATGGGGTACAGAAATCTATTTGGCCCTAAGAGAAAAGGGGAAGGGGATAAGAGAAGGTAGGGAGGGGGTAGGGCAGTGATATAGGGAGGGCAGATTAGAGCAAAGGGTAATCAGAATGCACACTGTCTTGGGGTGGGGGGAGGGGAAAGATGGGGAGAAAATTTGGTACTCAAAATCTTGTGGAAATAAATGCTGAAAAACTAAAAATAAAATAATAAAAAGTGAATTTTTTTTTCCTTTTTTATATGTAGTATTTTATTTTTCCCCAGTTACATGTAAAAACAATATTTATTTTTAAAACTTTGAATTCCAAATTTTCTCCTTTCCTCCCTCCCCATCCATCCTCATTAAGAAGGCAAGCAATTCAATATAGGTTATACATGTGTAGTCATGCATAATATTTCCATAATAGTTATGTTGTGAAAGAAAACAGACAAAAAAAAACCTCAAGAAAAATAAAGCTTAAAAAAGTATGTTTCAATCTTCAATATTCAGATACCATCAATTCTGTCTCTGGGGATGGATAGCATTTTTCATGATATGTCCTTCAGAGTGCTCTTGCATCATTTTATTGCTTAGAATAGCTAACTCATTCACAATGAATCATTATACAATGTTGCTGTTACTTTGTACACAGTACATTTCACTTTGCATCCACCTATGCAAGTCTTTCCAGGTTTTTCTGAGAGCACCCTGCTCCTCATTTCTTATTAGTACAATAGTATTCCATCATAATCATAATCACATATTGCAGGTTGTGCATCCATTCCCCAATCGATGTGCATCCCTTCAATTTCTAATTCTTTGCCCCCAGAAAAGAGCTGCTATAAACGTTTGTACATATAGATCCTTTTCCTTCTTGTTTTTCCTCTCCTCAAAAAAGTAAACTCTTTAAGATAAGTGGAAACCTAGCTGAGTAAATTCTGATATAAAGCAACAAATGACAAAGCAGTCGCAGAGGTAGGGTTTGTTTGTTTAGAATCTTGACTATTTAAAATAATTTGTTTCTACCTTACCATTAACTAAAGATGCGCCTACATGCAACTTCTCTGTTGTTTACAAGCAACAAATACAATAATGAAAATAAACAAAACCTAAAGGACTCTTTGGAAGGGGAAGAAATTGGGCAAGTTAACTGATGGAAAGGAGACAAAGAGGCGAGTGCATTTAGACTAAGGGCTTTAAATCTCTATTAAGAAGCAGTTATTTATAAATTATAGGTACCAGGCAACTAGGTGATAAAGTGGCCAGAGCACTCAAGTTGGGGGAAGGAAGACTGGGACTTCAAATCCAGACTCAGACACTTACTGAGTGGCCCTGGGCAAGTCACTTAACTTCTATCTGCTCCAGGTCCTGTATATGTAAAACGGGGATAATAATAGCATCATGTTTGGGAAAAGCAAATGGGATAACATTTATAAAGTAGTTTGCAAATTACTTAAATGATAGATTTTATTATTATTATGAAATAAATTTAGTTCTGGATTTCATAAGATAGCTGTCTTCATATCTGTCAAATTTTCACAGTAATTAGTTAATAACAGTCAATACTTACAAAGCACCTGCGATATGTTCCTTATGTTGGGCTGAGCACTAGGAATACAAATATAAAAAGAGAAAGACAGTCTTTGTCCACAAGGAGCTCACAATCTAATATGGGAAGAAAAAACAGAAAAGTAAGCTAGGGGGCTTGGGGGGGGGAGTTAGAGAAGTAGAAGTCCCAAAGTAGTAGAAGCAGAAGAGAAATGAGATTGTTGAGCTGAGCTTTCTCCTCCAGTCAGAGAGGCAGAGGGTAGTGATGAACTGGGGTAAGACAGCTAATGAGATCTTAGAAGATAGATGATGAGGTTATCTGAATAATTAGCTCCCAGAGACAGAAGTGAAGTCAGAAATATCTCAAAAGTAGTATAGCCAGGTAAAAAATGAGAAATTCCTCACTAACACTGTTGGTATTGCCCACATAGAATCAATGACACGCATAAACCCATACCGCTTAGTTTCAAACAAACCTGCATGTATTTTTAATAGTTTCAGTGTCTTACGGTTTTCAGTTCACAAAGTGATAGAGCTGGAAGGGACCTCAGATAGCATTTCATCTAACCTTTCCATTTTACAAATGATAAAGCCAAAATTTAGGAAGACAAAGCGAGATACTCAAAGTGACACAAGGTTAATTAGTGATTGGCAAAACTGGGCCTGGAAGAGTCAGAAGATGCTAGCAGTCTGAGTGGAGCAAATTTCCAAGCCAGGAGAGTCTGAAAGGTTGACAGGCTAGATCTGTAGGCTGGGAGAGTGCTCCAAGAAAGGAGCTGCAACAGACAGCACCAAAGCGGAAGCAGCTGTGAAAACCAGCGAGTGACCCAGGCTGGGAGAAAGCTGGG
>CM053622.1:382025041-382046845 GCA_028646595.1 Phalanger gymnotis
CCATCCTAGAGAGCAATTTGGAACTATGCCCAAAGGGCTATAAAAAATGTTCATACCCTTTGACCCAGCAATACCACTTCTAGGGTTGTATCCCAAAGAGATCACACAAGTGGGAAAAGGACCCATACGTACAAAAATATTTATAGCAGCTCTTTTTGTAGTAGCAGAGAATTGGAAATCAAGGGGATGCCCATCAACTGGGGAATGGCTGAACAAGTTGTGGTATATGGAGGTGATGAAACTCTATTGTGCTATAAACAAATGGGGATGATACACTTCATAATAACCTGGAAAAACCTACGTGATATAATGCTGAGTGAGTGGAGCAGAACCTGAAGAACATTATAGACAACCACAGATATATGGATTCTGTGATGACAAACCCTGACAGACTTTGCTCTCCTCAGCAATACAAGGTACAAAGACAACTCCAAAGGACTCATGATGGAGAATGCTGTGTACATCCAGAGAAAGAACTATGGAGTCTGAATGCAGATTGAGGCACACTTTATGCTCACCTTTTTTTTTTCCCTTTGTTTTTTTTTTCTCTTTTGTTTTTGTTTTTTGGGGTTTTTTTTTTGGTTCTGTTTCTTCTTTCTCATGATTCATTCCATTGGACATGATTCTTTTTTACAACTTGACTATTGTGTAAATAAGGTCAATACAAAGTTATATGTAGAAGATATAATGGATTCCAAGATGGCGCGGGGGGGCAGTGCAGGAGGTAAGGGGAGGAAGAAATTCTGGAACTCAAAATTATATAGAACCAAGTGTTGTAAACTAAAAATAAAAAATTTCAAAAAAAAAAATAGTCCAAAGTGCAAATCCAAAAAAGAAAAAAAGAACTGGGACTGGAAGACCAATTCCTGACACCTAATTTTGGGTCCTTTTCACTATAAGATACATGATCTACTCTATGGCATCAAGTCAAAATTCTTATTTAGGCCTTCCTCACCTCTTAGACTAAGACAATAGCCTTCTAATTTTGGCTCCTTTCCTTATGTGACTCTCCTCTCTATTCGATCTAACTATCCAGCTGCCAAAGTGATTTTCGTAAAGTGCAGGAGGGACCATGTCATTCTTGGCCCCCACACTCAATATAGGAAATTTCAGTTGCTCCTTATTGCCTCCAAGATAAGCTCCTCCAGTTAGTTTTAATGTCTTTTACAACCTGGACCCAACCTTCTTTTCTAACCTTATTAGTCAGTCAATGTACATTTATTAAGTGCCAGCCACTGTACTAAGCACAGGGGATATGAAAGGGCAAAAGACAGTTCCTGCCCTCAAGTAGTTTCCTATCTATCCCACATTATTTGCTCCCTCTCCTTTCCACACCAGACAAACTAGCCTTCTTGCTATTCCTCACAAGCAGGACTCCATGTACCATTTCAACACTTTAGCATTAGAAGTTCCTATGCCCAAAAGGTGCTACTCTCTCAACTCCCACCTCTTAAAATCCCCATATTCCTTCTAATTTCTGCTCAAGCATCACCTTCTACAAGAAGCCTTCATGATCTCCTACTTACTATATGGCAATATTAGCAGTGAGCTATTCTTGAATACGGTAGTTCAAGAAATGTCCCAAAACAGTAGACAAGTAACTGCCAAAGTGATATGAGTAGTGAATGGTATAAATAAGTAAAAATGTAACATGACCCATTTTTTGTTCTTCACCTTTTAATGCCACAAATTGATTTGTCCACACTGTTGGAGAAAAAAATATTAATGCTGATACTTTGCACTTTTGTCTCAAATCTATAAGAAAAAAATGTATTTAACATTAAATCTATGTTAAAGACCATTATCTCTGGCTGTGTACCATGACTGAACCAATCTCTCTTCTCCACTCCACTTTGACCTTGCTGGATTCCTTTAGGTCCCAACTAAAATCCTACAGGAAGCCTTTCCTAAACCCTCTTAATTGCAGTGCATTCCTCTGTTGATTATTTCCTACTTATCCTGTACATAGCTTGATTTGTATATAATTTTTACATGCTATCTCCCTGATTAGACTGTATACTCCTTGAGGGAAGGGACTGTCTTTTTGTATCCCCAGTCTTAGCACAGTATGTGCCACATAGTAGGCATTTAATAAATGTTGATTGATTGGCAAATAGCAATTTCAATTCATCTTACTCTGTAGTCCTTGACATCTACATTAACCAAGCCTTAAAAAACTTAAATATATTAAGCATTCATATTTAAGCATGTTAATCATCCCTTCCTTTCTTCTTTTTTTCCACAGAAGGTGAATTAAGAGTCCAGACTGAGGGAGGGGAGGGGGTGTGGAGGAGAGAGCTACTGCATCAGAGATATGACAACAGGCACGTAAGAGCTAGAATTCCTAATTGTTGTCAAAATAATATACCAAAGAGGAGTGGCAATCGTATACAGACAGTCCTCACTTTCTGTAAGTGGAGCATTACAGTAGGTAAAGTGATTCTTATAGTGTATGAATTTGCCCAACAGACATGGGGAAGAAAGGGAGAGAGGGAGACAAGAAAGGGACCATGTTGCCCCATAGAGGGAGGGGGCCTGCACACAATTCAAAGATACTTGGCGGTCAGGGACAGAGAAAAGAGAGCAGAAGGAGAAAGACATTGGGGGAGACACAGCCATGTGGGCCAGAACTGAGAGGAAGAACACAGGACTAGGGGGCAGACTCGTGGGGGGCTGGACGCAGACAGAGACAAGAGAGGGCTTCAACACAGGAGGCCTAGGCACAGACACTTGGTACCTCTGAGCTAACTCAGAGGGATAGAAAATAGACATGTCAGCCAAGCCCTGGAGCCTGAACAATGGTGGCAGCTTCTCCTTGCCTCCACTTTTCTGAGTTTGGGGTCTGAGGGGTTTTTTGGGAAGGAGTTTTTCTTGAGGGGGGAATATGGAAACACAGAGCCAAAGGGAAGGAGTAGAGAGAGTACAGTAAAGTTAACATGGGTTTGGTTTGGTTTTTTTTTTTTGGAATGCAGATTTCTTTCAGAATTAAGTCGAATTTGCATAATGTAAATTTACAGGCCTATATTAAATCTCCCCACAAATCATCCCATACAATCTACTTATCTTTGTCTCTCCTTCTTTAGTTTCCCTCTTTTCAAAGAGGAACAAATAAAAGAAAAACCTCTTGAATCTACATGCCCATTTCCTAAATAAGAATTTCAAGTCAAACAACATAAATGATGTCATGACTCTGTTAACAGCATTTGACTTCTTAGGTGCAAGGTACTTTCTGATTCTTTGGCAAATATCCATATAAAAAGAAAGGAAGCCCAGCTATGTTCAAGAGGCTTGATTACTCAACTTCTAATGCTTGACATGAAATCATTTACTAAACTTTCATTTCCTTTTCATTACCAAAAATCAAATGATGTGATAAGTTCTGTATTTTTTTGCCTGCTCTTTCAGTACCTCCGGTAAACTACAACTAAGCATTGTAAAGCTAAGTGTTCCAATGAGGAACTATGTCAATTAAAAATATACTCTGATTGTACAACACGCTGAGGCTCTTCTGGATGAGATGAAGTGATTTGTCCACAGTCACAGAGCTAGTAAGTAATACACATAAGATTGAAACCCAGGACTTTCTGACTCCCTCGCCAGTACTCTATCTGTTCTGCAGCACAGTCTTTCATCAATGACAAATTGTCTGAATTCAGCTGCAACGCAGAATGTTAAGAAATAGCCATCAGCCAAAAAATATTTATTAAAGCAAAGGTGAAGTACACAGCAATGAGAGAAATGATAGGATTATCACTGCCTTTGAGTCTATAATGGACAAAGTTTTATCAGTTAGTTGGACGAAGTGATATATGTGACCAAATTCAAATCTACAAATAACATAAGGGTAAGAGGGATGGCTAACACATTTCGGGGATCAGCAAACTGAGGCCCAAGGAGTAAATTTAGCCCATAACACATTATTATCTGGTCCCCAATTAAAGCCAGTTTAAACTTCATTTTAAAATGCAAAAACCATTCTGAGCTCTAAGCCATAGAGGTGAGTAGCCTTCAGGGCCATAGTTTGCTATTCTAATTTACCAATCCCTGCATTAAATAACTACAAAGAAATCAAAAGAATGATGGGCCAAAAATAGCAACCTGAAATTCAATAGGAATAAAGGAGCATTTCTATCCTTGGGCTCAAAAATTCACATTGTAAAGTATAGATCGAAGGAGACTAACCAGTAGTTTGTATGAAAAAGATCTGGGAATTTTAGTGGGCTATGAGTTCAGTGAATCAACACAGTAACATAACAGTCAAAAATGGTAATGCCAATCTTTGGCTACTTCAAGGCCGGCACAGTGGCCAGACCATATTAGGTGATGGTCATACTGTCCTCTTCCTGAGTCAGACTGATGAGGGTAAATAAAAATGATTTTTAAGGGTGATCAAGACCCCAAACAACGACACTCTGGGTCCTGCCAAATGAAAGACTCAAGCCTTATCAGCCAAGAAAAAAGACAAAGTTTATTAAGGATTTGCCGTAATGGGTTGTCTTAAGAAATCCCACCCTTTGTGACACTTGTTTTCACAAGCTAGCCAGATTGAATCTGAGGGCCTTCATGGAGTCAAGACGAGACTTATGCACAGATTGCGGGAGGGATTGAGGGGCGGTCTTGAGTAGTCTGGGATGATTAGAGGAGGGGTTTAGAGTGACTGGGGTGAGGTCAGACTTGGGGTGGGAAATAGCTGAAGCCTACCTGGAGAGAAAAGACAACAGAAGGCTAGGGTGACAGAGCTAGGGTACAGATATTTTGATCAGGATCAAGGGTAGGAAGCAGCTGGACAATAGAGGGCTAGGCTAGGTAGAGATTTGTACCTAGCAATAAGGAAAGGCTTATGGCCTCAGAGGAAGGCCAGATCTAGTAGGGAGATTCAAGGAGAGTTCAAGGGGGTCCTCAGAGACTAAATTCCAGATTCAAGGGGGTTCCCGAGATTGTACCGTCATCAAGACCATGTCTAGAGTGTCGTACACAGCATTTCCAAGACTTTAGAAAAGGTATCGACAACATTCAAGCCCAAGAGACCAAACAGCCTACCTCTTAAAATAAAGTATTTCCTAGAGTTTTTCCTAACTATCCACATAGTAAAAAACAAGTGAATGAAGTATATCTATTGTCCATACTTGATATACAATTTAATAGATAACCAACAGAAGGGATTAATTTGTTTGTGTGCATACATATATGTGTGTATGTATATATGTGTGTATATGTGTGTGTGTGTTTGTATACATATATGCATGTGCATATGCATCCTGGTATAGTAGATTAAGAGCTGAGCTGTATAAATCAGGAAGACCTGAATTCAAATCCTGTATTAGACATTTACTGGCTATATGACCCTGGGAACATCACTTAAACTTTGTCAGCCTTGGTTTCCTCATCTGTAAAATGAGAGGGTTAGATCAGTAGTTTATAAAGTCCCTTCCAACCCTAAAACTCTGATCTTGTGACCCTATGTTATCTTGGACAGATACTGTAAATGTACAATGAGGTAGGTCCAGAACAGACCAGGATTCTCAGAGAACAAGTTGAATCAGCTTCAGGAAACTGCATGGTGTTTTTAAACATCTCCCTAAAACAAACGCCAGTCCTTTTGTCTATTCGCAAGTGATGGCATGTGACCACAAAACATGGAATATAGCAGTGTCCAAAGAATTAAATCTGAGCATCACCCAAAAGGCAAGAGATGTGCATGGTGGGTGTGAGAAGGCTACAACCACCACCAACCAACAACCAAACAAGAGAAATGGCATCAAGGATGCCATCAAAGATATGACCAGAGAATAAAGTGCCCTAGTCATATGGTGAAAACCAAGATGGACAGCCATATATCCTTTCAGTTGCCAGCAATCAAGAAACAAAGGAGGATTTCTCACCAGGCTATACTCCAAGTTTCGCCATGTTCCCAGAAACCTCTTAATTCTAGAACTCAAATCTCCACCCCTGAGGTCCTTCTTTCTGATTAAATGGCTCCTCTCAGAACTTCCATTTAAGGAAGACATCCAGGCCAGTTACCTCTTCATTTCTCACAGAGTGCTCTCCAGATTTCTTCATCAAGCTCATGCCCTTCCCGCCACTCCTTTCAGCTTCCTTTTCTTGTCTCCTGGCTCCCCCATTGGAATGTCTGCTCTTTGAGAGCAGGGACCATCTTTCCTTTTGCTTGTATTTGTATTCCCAGCACAATGCCTGGCACTTAAGTGCTTGTTGACTGGAATCAAGTACACTGAGTGAATGATTCCCTGAAGGAGTATTCATGGAAGGACATGGATAAGGGGCACAATGAATGAGATGACATGTATGATTTTGTAAAGGCTATTACTGAAGAAAGTACTCATATGAATGACATCATAAATCCATAAAAGCACCAAGAAACTGGAGCTCAGACAGAAGAAGGTAATCAGGGGGTAAGGTGACTAGAAACCTGGCTATTCAAGAATTCATTCAAGGAAGCAGAGATATTTAATCTTACAAAGAAAAAGCTTAGCAAAGGTAGAATAGCTGCATTCAAGTATTGAAGAGTTGTCACATAAAAGAGGGATTTGATTACTTCAGCTTGTCCCAAAAGGCCAGAAGGAAGAGTAATGAATAGAAATTGTAGTGAGGCAGATTTATGTTTAGTGTAAATATACAGAGAAAATGTGCTAACAATGAAAACTATCCAAAAGCAGAAAGAGCAGCTTCTGGTGTTATTAAATTCCTGATGAGATGACTAAAGGTCTTCAAGTGGAGGCTGGATGACTACTTGGTTAGGATCTTGTAGAGGGGATTCCCGTTTAGATATGGGTTGAACTAGACAACCCCTGACACTTCCAACTCAGATTCCATGATGCCAGGGAATTGAAATATAACATGTGTAAAGTACAAATAGATCCCAATCTACACTATAGCTGTAGCTCATAAATAAATATATTTGCAACTCTGCTATTGGAGGTTGGAATCTATTTTCTCGTAGAAACAATTTTATAAATGATAGTTGACTTCTCGAAGCAGACCATAAAAGTCTCTTTAATCCATAATTTACCTTAAATATTATATATAACAAGAACAACAAAGTAGAAATGAATACTGGTAGCAGTCTCAAGATGGGAAAGGGTCAAGGAAAAGGGACCAAAATATAAAGGGTACATATTACCAGTGTCATACTAATTCTAAAAAACACAAGGCACTAAAACAATCCAGGAGATTCATTTCAAGGATTAAATCACTCTTTTGGGGGAAAACTCTAGGATTACCCCTTCTGGTTCTCACCTGAAGCCAAATATTTAGTCTAAAAGTAGACCTCTTAAATTAAAAATAACAGATATTTAACACTTAACATTAATCTCTCCTAAACCAGAGACTCTGAAACAGTGCTAAAATATCATATTAATACTCCACACTGACATCTATCATTTACATTATTTTCGTACTTGAAATTAGGATGTGAGTTTTGCTGTTTCTGACGTTATTAACTAATCTAAGTCAATAAATGTCTAGCCATCTCCTCCTAAGAACTTAAATTTGTCATCCTCGTAATCATGGCAAAAAAACCTTTTCCTTTCTTCCTTCCTCTCTTTTTTGGAGACCCAATCTCTCTTTATCTCACCCAGGCTCAAAGTGTGACAACCGTGAAAAGCCACCACTGTTGTTTCCCAACAGGAAGTTTTAACCTCCATTTCTATCTAACTTGGGTTGATTTGCCCTCTTAGATACCTCGTGGTTTCCCACTCCTCCCCTTTTAAGAGAGTACTATATTGGTACCAGATTTAGTTCTGATATCTAATTGACTTTAGCCTTACTGAAGCTCTAATTCCCGAGCACAAATGATCTACCAATCTTAGCTTCCTTAAATAGCAGGGATTTCTGTTCTCCATGATTATCTCCCACCTACCTACACTCATTTTTCCTATTACTGCAAGAACATAGTCCTATTGCAATTCATCTTACCAATTCAAATTACCAGAAAATTGTTTTAAAATGCAAAATGTGCCACATCTATGATTGAAAGATTCCATATTCATGCCTCATTATTTATTCATTTTTCAGTCATGGCTGACTGACCCCCACATGGGGCTTTCTTGGCAAAGATACTGGAGTGGTTTGCCATTTCCTTTACCAGCTCATTTTACAAATGAGGAACTGAGGCAAACACTTAGGTGATGTGCCTAGAACATCCAGCTAGGAAGTGTCTTAGAATCAGTGTTCAATCCATATGCCACCTACGGGGCTCAGATTGTGTTCATGTAAATTTCCTTATTGTCTTGCATTAAATGTGACTTAATCTATTTAAAATACAAATTCAAAGAAACATTCCAGGATCAGAAGCTAACAGTAATTATCTAGTAATGCCCACCAGGAAATGTTACTTTGCAAGATCTAGAATATCAAATTAGGTTTCTAGGAAATTTGTAGTTCTGAGGCACTCGAAATTTTAATTTTTACTATTCTGAAAACCTCACGATTCCCTCACCCCATTTTGGGTTTAAAAAAAATTGTATTTCATAGAGGCCTAGCAGGATGGCATAATAATAGCATCAGAGTAATTACATGGATTCCAATATTTGGAGGGTTTTTGTTTGTTTTTAATAACAGCATCATGCTCTGTTATAATCTTAATCTCCAAGATTAAGATTTCAAATGTTTAACTGGCAGTCTCTGTCCTTCCATATCCCTTGTCCACAAAATCTTCTCCAGTCCTAAATTTGTCAACAGTCTGGCTCACTCCTAAAAACTACTTCTTCAACTCTAATGCTCCTAACACTATTTTAAAAAACATAATATATTTTGTTTTTCTAATTAATTCAATCCAACAAAGTAATTTCTACTCTGTTTCTACATAAAAAATTTCCCTCATTTTATTCTCTCATCTCCACTACAAGGTCAACAAGAACTTTATAAACTATACCTTCTGACATAATTGTGTCTATACATACAAATATTAGTCATTATAATCCTTTTTATTAGGAAATTGGTGTTCCGTTCAAACATATTTTCTCTAAGATTCAATATACCACACTCAAAAATGTAACAAACCTTTTAAAGTCACCTGTTTTTAGAAAAAAAAATTGTTAAACACTACTTTGTAGGACTAACTCTAAGGCCTATCGTAAGGCATACAGTATGAATATTTTGTTTTACATGAAAAATAACAATTCCTTAGCCAAATATTACACATTGAAATTAACATTTATCAAGCCATCTCTCCAAAATTATTTGCCATAGAAATTTATAGAGCTGCTGCCTTTCAGAAGTGGATGGGCTGTTTTGAGCTACAAGAAAGATTTAAGAAACTTAAGGAAATCAACCATCCCAAATTGAGAAGAAACATTCACTGAAACATACATGGACAGTCATTAAATTAACTAAGAGCATTTCATTAAACATTTGGCCTTGGAGATTTGGCAAGCATGCAGTGAATCTTCAAGTAGTGTGTATCAAGTGATTTTTCTGATTTACAAATTATTTAATAGTAAACATTCATATATTAGTATAAAATTATCTTGAATGTTATTGTAACCACAAAAACTGACTCTCAAGAATCTCTAAGTCTTCCAAATCTGTATTTCCTTTGAAGAAACTTTTATGAGTCTAAGAAGTTAACACATAGCAAAGGAAACCAATTATCTTGAAATAAAGGTGTAATTCTTTTTTTCCAATTCAAGTTTATGGATCTTTGGGACCCCAGGTTAAGAAACCCTGTCCTAGACACTTACACAATACAACTACACTTGATCTGGTCAGTGGAATACTGATATAATGGATTAATTTCATAATAGTTTAAAAGTTTTGAAACTATTTTTTTAAAGAAGCACTTACCTTCCAATTTGGATCCAAAATGATATTCTCCACTTGTAAAGTGAGGCAAAGAAAATACAAGAGATCCTAGTCCCATCATAAAGGATGCAAAAGCAAGCCATCTTGGTTTATGCCCTCTTTCTCCAAAGAATGATACAAATAGTGACAACAAACAGAATGAAATGTCATAGCTCGATGATACCAGACCAGTGAAGGAACTCTTCAGTTCATAGCGCTTCTCAATAGTAGATATACTAATATTTACTAGGCCATTTACTACAATACCTAGAAGGAAAAAAAGAGTAACAAATGTGCACTTTAGAACTATTATGTCACAACTGATCATGGCTATCAAAGCAATACCAGAAATGTATTTATTCAAGTCTTTAAAATTTAGTTTGCATAGAACACAATTTAAAGATCCCGTAGTCTTTTACAAACTCATTATCCCAACATATCTGTTTTATTGACAAATATTAATTGACTACAAAATAATAGATCTTGGTAAATATTTTAGGTGGGCTTTTTTTATTTAACATGACAAACTATATGCTAAATTGGAATTCATCTTTTATTTAGTTTTTTTCAAATATGTTTGTGTTTAAACCAGCCAGCCTGGCAAAATCCCATGATACTATGTCACTAGGTAATTTTCTAAAGCAGAAAACCACTGCTTACTTACACACTCTCCATTTGGAAGAGTTCAAAATATATGGACCAATGGGGGAAAAAAAAATCATCACTAACTAAAACTGGAAAATCACCTTCATTTATTTCATATAGACTAAATGAGTGGCACTTATGCCTAAAAAGGTTCAAAGCTGAAGTAAACACTAGCAAAGAGTCTTTTGTTTCAACCACTAGCACCTGCAATTATAAGGACAACGTAATCCAAGACGGGGAAAAAAAATGTGTTCAAATGTCAGCTACCCTAGCCACCATCATGAATATGATAAATAGAAGTAGGTATTCATCAACTTGGTCTGACAGGAATTTAATTTTTAAAACTATTCTAAAAGTATAAAAAGTGAAACATTTTAAATTGGAAGATTTTTAAAAATTATTTAGTCCTTTATGGACTAATCAAATTATTCTTTTCAGCATACTTAAAACTCAAGAGTTTTAATAGACAAGATAGTAAGATCTGGATTAAAAGTCTTTATCTCCACTTAAGTAGCAGAAGTGTTATCTCATTGAGATAAGGATGGAATTATCCAATACAACAATGGCTTTAATTTAGGAAACTGAGTAGCAAGTTACAAAGCCTTTAAAGGTTGATAAATTTAAGAACACAGTGGTTCTTTGGTTTGTCTTTTAGTTGTTTTTTTTTATCCAAAGCTACACATCTACCTATTACCCTAAGTGGTTGATCTGATTTGTGAAGTTTGGTAAAGTGTCCTCCACCTTTTGCCTTTAAAAAAAGAAAAAGAAAAATACCCCCCCACACACACACCAGCTATATTTCAAGAAATGCTTGACAAAAATGACTAGTTCCTGTATTATTGTATTTTCCCTGAAATAGCACTCTAAGCTGTTATTATCTATTTAAGTATAAATGTATCAGGTTCATCTCCGACAATCTGAAATAATAGCACGGAGACAAATTTACGCTTTAATTGAGGGTGAAGGAAACAATAGGAGGTAATTTTGAAGCTGATATAAAGAATCTTTTCTTCTAAATCAAAAATGAGGGGGTTTAGTCTCGACATTCTCCTTTTCCCCTTTGACATTTTAAAAGATGCCACTTTTTTTCCTAGAAAGCCTATCGGCATCATATCATCTGTAGTTTGAAATTTTCATCAGCTAAACACCTAAAGGTTGTTCATAATTACCTATCTTGCTTCAATCTCCAAAATCCAACATAAATATAAATATCTAAACCTAAGGAACGTAATTCAGATACAGTCTTACCGTTTCATAGGTACTTTTCTTTGAGGTTTGTTCTTTAAAACCATAAGTTTATAAATAACAGAAACCACAAGGTTTTCAATTTATCTAAACTATCGTGTATTTCATCCAAGGCAGTCCTAGAGGTTTTCATTTTTTAAAAAATCGTCGGAAAAGCCATAGTATTGCTTTTATTTTTTATTTTCTACCACAAGTAGTGAGGAAAGGTTCTACTAAGAAGAACAGATAAAAATGTGCTATAGATAGTTGTTGGGTTGTTTTTTGCTTTTTTTTTTTAAAGAGCTAAAACCAAAATATTTGAAGGAAGGATGCGAATCTTTCATGTAGTGAAAGTCAGTCCAGTTAACAAAGTTGAAAACCGCTAACTGATCCCCACGAGCCCAGCTCTATCCACTTCTTCGCGTTCCCCACCTCCATTCAATTACGAGGGGTCAGAGAGACGCCTCTGCCCACATGTGCTTTTCTCTAGAGCTCCCTGAGGGACCGGGAACCCGAACCCGATCCTGTGGTTACCTTGGATGAGGGCAAGGAGGCAGTAGTGAAACAGAAAGCCCTTGGGGTTGTTGCAGAGCTGCAGGCAGTCGGGGGTGAAGCGTCCCCAGCCACAGGGACCCTCCTCCAGATCCGAGGGCTGCTCTAGTGACTCCTGGGGCACCGGCAGCTCTTCTCCAGGACCACTCGAGACGGAAACCTCGACTTCTGCTGGAGACGCCGGCAAATGACGGCGGGGGCGGGGGCCGGGGCTGGATGGGACGAAAGCCGGGTTGTCTAAGCCTCCTGCTCCCTCCATGGCAAAATGAGCTCTTCAGGCTCGCTCAGGGAGCCCTTCAAAGTACTCAAAAGTCGCCTAACTCTGCAGGGGCTCGTCCTGGGCCAGGGTTGGGGCTGCCCCCGCCTCCGCCTCTGCCTCTGCCTCCGCCTAGTCCTGCGGGACCCGCCTCTGTGGCAGCCACAGCCACAATCACTTCAGGGGAGGGAGGGCAGCGAGAACGGTTAGTCTCGGACCTCACCTGTCTGCTGCGGACTCCGCCCGCTCCTCATCTCAGAGAAAAGGCCCCTTGAGGTTAGGCGGGCCATGAGCATGGCGGTGACGCCTCCTCAGCTACAAGTGCACTTGACTTTGAACTTGACTTCGTCCTTCACGCTTCTAGTGGCTACTCTATCCCCACTCAGCCCTTGGTCTCCCGAGGGCAGCACTACCAACACCTGAGGATGAGGAAGAGGAGGAGAAGGAAACAGCTGCAGCGGCTGTGATGCAACTTCTTCCTAATAGCCTTTAGTCATAAGGAGTCGAGGAGCAGAGGTAATGGGAAACTCTCCCCAAAGGTAAGGATGTCCTCTCAGCCTGTTGTATTACTCCCTTGGGACTACAGGTGTGGGATTCAAATAGCTGGACCCCGTGGGGGTTAACACTAAAGGAGTAAACACAGTTGTTGCTTTAGGACCACATTCTGCAAGGTTTGTCTGGCCCTCCCTCTCTTTTCCTTTGTTTAGGAAGCTAGGCCCGGAGTCCCAGAGGTGTACATTCATTTGGGGGCAGCAGAGCATCACAAAAGGTCTGACCCTTTCCCTCCAGTATTCTTTCCAAATTGTTTTCTTTTGTACTTTCAACAGAATGACAAAATCTAAATGAAGAAATCATTTCAAAACAGGATTATAACATCACTGATATATTTTCTATGTGTATGTAAGATTCAGCTTGGGTATTGTCAAGTATTTTCTATATCTGAGATAAAACATGTCAATCAAAAATGAAACTTTTTTTGGTACAAACCTGTGGTAACAATATAGAGATCTCCCAGGCTTGAAAATTCCCTGTGCCAAAGCAGATCAGCAAATCTTAATGTCATTTATAGAGTTATTTGGAGCCATAAGATGTTAAATAACTTATCCATTGTCATATGTGTCAAAATGTGTTAGAGGCAGAACTTGAACTCAAGTCTTTCCCATTCTGGGACTGGTCCTTTTTCAATGCCTTATGTAAACAAATACTTGGAGGAAAGTATTGTTTCTGATGACACCCTTCTTGAAAACAGTAACAGTGGACCCACAGTATATTCCATTATGGAATCTTGCCCTTCACTGCTGCTTCCAAGCATACCTCTTTAATCAGTGACCTCTCCTCCTTTGGAATTCACTCCATCATGTCACATCATCTAACCATCCATCAGTCTATCCACAAGACATTGCTAGGAACCTTATTTGTGCTAGGCATTGTGCTAGGTGACGGGGATGCAAAGACCAAAGAGAAACCATGAAGCAGCAACTGTCCTGAAGGAACTTTTGGTGTAGCTGCTGGAAACAGCAAGGAAATATTTCAGCAGATGGAAAAAAGATACCAAACAGATAAAAGGTGATTTTGAGAGAGAAACCCCAGAAGTATGTGGAAGAAGAGGATACAAAGATGTTGTGATAGTCTCACACAGGTGATATTGTGATGAGGGCTTAAACTGGGGGAATAGTTGTGTGAACAAAGGGACAAATTTGAGAGGTTCTGTGTAGAAACAAGATTCGGAAACTCAGTGGTTATGTGGAGGAAAGGAGAGGGGGAATGATTGAGAGAACATTGGGAGTGACAACATTGAAGTTTAGAATATGAGTTACTAGAAGGACCTTGGTGGTCCTCCAGAGTAACATGGAATTTGGACCAAGAGAAAGTGGAGTTTTGGAGGAAAAATTAGTTCAGTTTGGGACATATTAAATTTGAGATATCTACAGGACATTCAATTCAAATAAATAGACAGGTGGTAATATGGAGACAGAACACAGGTGAGTAGGGCTTGAAATTGAGATCTGGGATTCATTGAATGGAAATGAACATTTCTAAGCCAGTCACCAGGAAACTAAGGCCTGCCAGGAAAATGCAATGTTCAAATCAATAGCATTACTAATGGAAAGAGGCATGATGATAATGAACTATCACTCAGTCGATAGTAAACCAGTCAATAAGGATTTATTAAGCATCTACTACATACCAGAAACTGTCTAAGCACTGATAGTACAAAGAAAGGCAGAAAGAAGGTACCTGACCTCAAGGATCTCATAATCTAATAAGAGAGACAACATAAAAACAACTTATGTAGATACAAGAGAATACAGAATAGATTGAAGATAATCAACAAAAGGAGGGCACTAGCATTGAGAGAGATTGGGAAAGGCTTCCTGTAGAAGGTGGGATTTTAGCTGAGATTTGAAAGAAGCCAGGGAAGCTGCAAGGTGGAGACATGGAGGAAAAGAATATCAGACAGCCAGTAAAAATATCTAAAGTCAAGAGATAGAGTATCTTGTTTGAGTAGCAATAAGGAGAAGAATACACTATATCACAGACTATGTGGAGATGAGTAAGGCGTGAGAAAACTGTTAAGGAGATAATGAATGTTAATCAGAGGATTTTTTATTTGAACCTGGAGATAATAGGGAGCTACTTGAGTTTATTGGATGGGATAAGCTGATGTGGTTAAATCTGTGCTTTAAAAAGATTAATTCGACAGCCAAGTAAAGGATGGACTGGAATAAGGAGAGACTTGTGGCAGTTAGACCAATCAGTCTATTGCATCAGTCTAATCAGGCTATTGCAATAATGTGGTGAGGTAATGAGAGCCTGAGCCAGGGTGGTGACTATGTCAGAGGAGAGAAGGCATGTACAAGAGATATAGAAGAGATAAAATCAACAGGACTTGGCAAGAGATTGGACATGAGGGATGAGAGACTGTAAGGAATCAGAATGACACCTAGATTATAAGTCGAGGTAACTGGGAAGATGGTAGTGCCTTCAGGCACTACTAAGGGGGAAGTTAGGAATAAGGGAAGGTTTTGGGGGGAAAGACAATGAGCTTAGGTTTAGACGTGTTGAATTTAAGATGTCTGTAGGATCTCCAATTTGAGAAGTCCAATAGGCATATGGAGATGCAAGTTAGTATTAACATGGGCTCTGTAATGATATAATATATATCAGAACTTCTCTTCCTCACGAGTGAGCAGAACAATGGAGTCACGCAACAACCAGCCAATTAGAAGGATTTCTGAGGCTCAGGGCTGCTTGCTATACCAGTGATCCTTTGCTAGTGAACTCTTGCCAATTTGGTGATGCCTACTGTAGCTGCCAAAAACCACAGAACCAGCCTTGACAAGCTCAAAGGCAATCTTGCAGCTGCAGACTTGAGAATCTCCACTTTCTAAACTTCCTAGCTTATTGTGTCTACATACATACCCCTCCCCTTCATCCCCACTCCCTACTTGAAAGCCTCTAGAAACGATGTTATCTCACTCCCCTTTGAGCAGCTGTGTACTCTCTCCTCTGCTCCCTTGTAAGTTCTTCGATCACTTTCAAGTTCCTCTTCTCAGACAATAAATGCTTTTAATTGGTGGTAGGACTCTGTTTCACTTCAGGGCCCTTTATGGGCCCAGGGGGTCATTTGTTAACCAGAGAGAGGTTAGGGCTGGATACATTGATCTGAGAATCATCAGCATAGAGATGACAATTGAATCCACGGGAGCTGAGAAGATTTCTAAGTGAAATGGTTTAAGGTGAGGACCCAGGACAGGACCTAGCCTTTCCTTATTCCTAATCTTTGATCTTGATACACTGCTCCACATTGTTGACCACCCCTTAATTCTTTGGAATACTGGAATACTTTCTCTACCTTGGGTTATGATTGCTGATTTCCTAGCTCTCCTTGGAAAGCTTATCTTTCATTCTCACTCCCTCTTACCGTTTGTGGCCTGGAGCCCTATCCTGGACCTTCTCTCTAAACTCAGTGATCTCATCAGCTCTTCCATTTTAAGCTTGTACCTCTATGCAAATGATGCACAAATCTACTAATCTAGCCCATTGTTTCTTATTTGAGCTCTAGTCCTCCAACCACCTATTGTATATTTCTACATAGATGTCACATAAGTATATCAAACACGTATCCAAGACAGAATTCATTATCTTTTCCTCTAAACCCACCCCTCTCCCTAATGTCACAATTTCTCTTAGAATTTTTAATCTCCCAATTTCTCTCCCCATTCTTTCCATCACTGAGGATTATAACCTTGGAATCATCTTTATCTCTTTTCTCTCTCTTCCTCATAACCTAAATCCAATCAATTGCCCAATCTCTTTAAATCCACCCACTCATCAGGTCTTGTATCTCATTAATCTCTTTGATGATAGCATGACTACCTGAGTCCAGGCCCTTATCAACCCTTCTCTAGAACTATTTCGATAGCGTTGTAATTGATATCCTGTGTCAAATTGATATATTAAAGGTCCGACCACACCTCTCTTCTGCTCAAGAAGCTTCAGTGATTCCTCACTACCCTTAATATAAAATACAAATGTTTCTGCTTCACATTTTTGAACCTTTTAAAATTTGGCTTAAAATCATCTTTCTAAACTGGCAAATTCCTTCCCACTCAACCTTCTATGGTTCAGCCCAACAAATGGACTTTTTTCCACCTATGTTTACTGCTCTGCTAATCATTCTGATGAATATGCTGTAATCACTTGTATGGGAATAGAATATAAAGTCTAAGAGCACAGGAACTGTCTTATTTTTGTACTTGGAAAATAATATTTACAAAGCACTTAGTATAGAGTAAGGCACATAGTAGACCCTTAATAAATTCTTATTCCTTCCCTCCTTGCATCTTTGCTTACCACAGTGCATGCCATGTAGAAGGCCCTTAATAAATTACTTTAAAAAAAATAAATCATTCTCAAACCTGGAGATATTTGTATATTGTCTGTATTTAACGTGTCAAAATTGATATGGGGGAGTGGGATGGGTGTGTGTGTGTGTGTGTGTGTGTGTGTGTGTGTGTGTGTGTGTGTGTGTGTGTGTGTGTAACCCAGATTTCTAGCCAAACCTGAAACATTTTGTATGAGATTCTCCTCTTTGGTGGATAGAATGCTGACTTGATGCTACATGCCTGCTTGAGGATCAGATTTGGTTCCAGAGCTTTGAATAGGTAAGGCACCCTTCATACCTTCTTTGAGAAAGAAGTGATTCCAGACCACTTTGGAACTTACTCCAAGGAGGGCAAAAAAGAAAAACTCTCTTGTACACTTATAAGAGAACATGTCACTGACTTCCAATTTGCCTCCCTAGAGACTTTGGGGAATTTTCCCTTGTGTGAAAAAATCTAGTTCTTTCTCTTGGTTGAGCTGAGATATCTCACTTCCAGAGGGACAGCCCAACCACTCTGTATTTTCTGCAATATTTTAATTTTTGTAACTTCTTTGATTTCTGTTTGTTGTAAATAAATTAGTTTATTCATTACTATTTGTGATTATCTTTTTGTAACTTGATTTTGGTGGGAAAGGGTTAAGCCAATGAGTGTAAGGTGGGAGCTATATTTCTTCCCCTTTAATGTTTAGAAAACCAGAAAAATTAGCAGCTTTTTGTTCTGAATCAATTGCACCACTAGAGCAACAATATTTGAAGGAAACAAATGTAATTCTAGCCCACTACCCTCTCTCTTGAAGAACTGAGAGATCATTTTCCTAGCTGTTCTTCCTTTCTCTTCAAAGCAGAAATTGAAGTCGCCCTTGGAGAGAAATGTTTAAGATTCCAGTGATATCTATCCCTGTCTCCCTTTGTTGTTCAGTAGTTATCATTGTGACCCCATGGACCATAGCATACAATACTGTCCATGGGGTTTTCTTGGTAAAGAGGGTATAGTGGTTTGCCATTTCCTTTTCCAGTGGATTAAGGCAAACAGAAGTCAAGTGATTGCCCAGGGTCACATAAGTACTAAGTGTCTATGGCCAAATTTGAACTCAAGTCTTCCAATTTCCAGGCTTAGTGTTTTACCCACTGAGCCACCTAACTGCCTCCATGTCTCCCTTAGATCCTCATTTAGACAACCCGCGTGAACATACCTAACTTACATAGGGGTGTATGGCATGTTCAAGGAAGACTAAAGCCTTTGGTGTGAAGGCTTGCCAAGCCCTTTTCAGGGCTGCTCATCTACTTTTGGTGTCTACCTGGCATTCATCAGTGGCTCCAAGAAACTGTAGCATACCAAGTGGCCACATCCTGATCTGTCTTAGCAGATGGGGTAAGCCAGGTGGACCAGCCTCAAACCTGTGAGTTAGGGGAATGAACAGATGTGAACGATTTATTCCAACAGCCATGAAGGCCGCTGAAGCAGGTCCTCTGGGGCACTTAGAGCTTAGTCAGACATCCAAGACTCCAAGATCATCCACAGCATCCTGGGCTGTTGACTATTGTCTTGCCACTGGACTTCAGATGACTCTGGAAGCTGATGACTGCAACTCTGCCTCACCTAAATCCAGTTCACTGGGAGAGTGATGTCATTGGTCTTCTTGGACAAAGGACAAACAACAACTTAGGCAACACACATAAACCTTATATGTAGGAGCTTATCTGCAGGAACATTTTAATACTTCTTAATTGCCTAATTTAAACAGGGAAAAAAAGGACTTTTTTATTTAAAAAAAAGAATTGGAAAAAATTGCCCTTAGTTCAAAGATTATATTTGTATTTTGCTTTAGAGGCAGCCCTTTATTAGCTGAATGGCCTCCTTAAATTGCTTTTAATTTGAATAACCTTGGGCTAGGCAAGCTTAGCCTCAGGTTACAATTCATTGTTTTAGGTGCCTAAATTTGTTTATATTTTTTATGGCCTTTGAGTTTTGAAGTTGAAATATTTTTTTAAACTAAAAATTGCTGAGTTTACAGTTTAAATTTTTTATGTACTCTGCTTTTCTGATTACAACTTAAAAAGAAATTCTGAAATTACCTCCCATTTTGACCTGTGCATACCTTGTCTATACATAGTTGTTTACCTCTTCTCCTCCCTTTAGAATGTGACCTCCTTATGGGCAGGGCCTTTTTTTTCCCTTCTTGGCATTCCCAGCGCTTAGCACAGTACCTATAGAATATTAAGTATTTAACGTATTCTTGTTGGCTAACACACTAATAGACAGTTAGAGAGGATGAATCCCGTCGGGTTGGGTCTTCTACCTAGCTTTTTGCACTTGGATGGGTATTGCCTCTAGCTTAAGTCCCAAGAAAATTTAAAGGGAGGGTAGCAGGAAAAGTGGCTCTGACTAGGTGACTTAACTTCCCATCAGGCTTTTTTTTTTCACCCTGGGCTTCTTCATTTAGCAGATCCGGGAGTTTATTCTATTCTTTACATACCTGCGGTAGACAAATATCATAGATCAAAAATTGGCATTTTTCTTTAGACATGGAAAACCCCTAGCTAGGTAAAGTGATAAGATTAAAAGAGTGTAAGGCAGACAGCTTCCATGGTAGTGACTAACCTCTTTGGTGTGTAGTTAAAAGTCACATGACAAGAGTGTATACAAACTTTACCTGAGGTGGATGAGAGGAACAGGTCAGAAGACGCCTGCTAATTTTGTTCTCTAATGCAATTTCTTTTGGGGAGAGGGAGGGTTTGTACATCATTGTTTTTCATGTTGTCTTTTTGAGATCCTTGGATTAAAGACTTTTTTTCTTTCTTTGTACCCTGTGCATTTAGCATAGTACTTGGCATATAAGTAGTTGCTTAATAAATGCTTATTGACTTGGCTTGACTTTCAAGCTTTACCCTTGGGAAAAAACTCAACAGGCTTCCCACCCCCTCATCCTCCCATTCCAAAGAACTGATACTATCTGAATACGGACTGAGGCAAGCCATTTTTCACTTTCTTTCACTCTTTTTTTTTATTTGAGTCTTCTTATATAAAATGACTAATATGGAAATGTTTTATATGATTGTACGTTTATAAACTATAATGGATTGTTTACAGTCTCACAGATGGGGAAGGGAAGGAAACAGGGAGGCATAGAATTTGGAGCTCAAAACATTTTTAAAACTACCTAAGAAATTGTTTTAACGTGTAATTGGGGGGGGAATAAATATGTGTGTGTATGTGTCATACACATATATATAATAAATATTATTATATAAATATAGGAGGCACCAAGACTGAGGAGGATTGGGAAAGGCTTCTTATGGAAGGTGAGATGTAAAAAGACTAGAAAAGTAGGAAAGACCAGATTATGAAGCCAAACAAAGAATTTTGAATTGAATCCTGAGGGTAATAAGGAATCATTGGATCTTATTGAATAGGAGAGTGATGTGGTCAGATTTATGACTTAGAAAGAGCAGACAAGGGAGATCCCACAGCCAAATGAAGGACAGATTAGAGAGGAGGGAGCTTTGAGGAAGGAAGACCAACTAGCACACCGGGCAGTAGTAGTCCATGAATAAGGTGGTAGGGCCTGCCCCAAGGAGGTAGCAATGTCAGAGGAGAACAGTGGGTATATTCAAGTGATATAAAAAAGTAAACCAAACAGATCTTGCAATAGACTGGATATGGGGGATGAGAGAGAGTTAAGAGTCAAGGATAACACCTAGTTTTCAATCCTTGAAAATCATAGGGTTTGGGGGGTAAAAATAATGAGTTCATTTTTGTTCATGTTGAGTTTAAGGTGGTACATGTGGACTGGAACACCAAAGTAGAGTCAATTCCTTATGGGTGTATTCCACCTGGATTCATAGGACTTTGTGTAGAGGTAAAAATTTAGAATGTGAACTGCAATCCTATCCAATATTTTTATGACATATATGTTGAGGGGGACACTACCTTTAAAGCCTCTGACAGAGCTTAGATCTGCTGGGTTTATTGAGAAAGTTTCCCAATACATGAAGGTAAAACACAAAGGTGAGCCTGAGATTTCCTTAAGGAAGTTGTCGGTATCAACAGAAAATTGAACATTGTATCTCTAGTATGTCTAAATATTCTAATACTCACAGGAATGTAAGCATTGATTGGGACTAATTCTAGTCTTTTGAAAATCCTAGCAGGATGCTTCAAGAAACAAACCAGGACTTAATACCTACATACTTTGAGCACATGCAGACTCTACAGAGGCTTATAAGATGGTAGAGACAAGGTGTACCAGGGAACATCACTGAAACCCTACCTGTTCAAACTCTAAATTGGATCCTGAGGTATTTGATTTGGAGACTACCCATTAACCTTGTTGCTAGTTCTGTCTCCTTTAGGCTTAAGCACCCTACACTCTCCTGACTGCCTAAGCACCTAGCATTCTTAGGAATTCCTGCCAGCTCGCTAAAGAACTGACCTCTGGAA
>CM053622.1:382047345-382104935 GCA_028646595.1 Phalanger gymnotis
CCCCTTCACCTTGCTCTCCTTATTAAGGCAGATCAAAAGAACCTGGGCTTTCTGGCTGTCTGGCAGCTTTCTGGGTGCTGGCTGTGGGTGGATCTTACACCCCCACAGAAGCTGCTAGCCAGATTGTTAAAACAGCCAGTCAATTGATAAATGCCAGTTTTGCAGAGCTTCAGTTAAGGATGTGGCCATATCATATCCACATAAAGTGTGAGCACAAATTCAAAGTAATACAAACACTTCTCAAGTAGACATGCCGCAAAACTTAGGGACTAAAAAAACCTCTCTAGGACATTCTATTTCTAAAAAAGTAAAAAAAGTTTTTTCTGCACTAAAGGGGGAAAATCCCACTAAAAATTTTAATAGTTTGCCAAATAGCCATTAAAATTATCTAAATATCACTTAAATTATCAAATTGGCATAATACAGATTCGATACTTAATGTAAAATAATGAACAAATTATATATCAGTCTCCATATCCCAGTAATAACCCCACCAAACCTAACAGCAAGAATTACATTTAAACATATTTTTAAGGAGACATAATTTAATTAAATCAAATTAACTAAGACCAGACTATTTACATTAGTACAATTAGTATGGTACTCATTCAAGTACAATAAATTTAGTTTTGCAGTTTTTATCACAAGATTGTTAAGAATGATACTACTATTACTGAACCATTTAAATAACCTCAGTCATGCACATGTGATTACAGATACCTGGAACAAGAAAAGCAAGATTATCTTAAAACCTGCAAAGTCTTTTGGAGACAGATGGACAAATGCAAAAAAGACTTAATCAGCTGGCTTCTTTCAAATCCCAGGTAAAATCTCACCTTCTACAGGATACCTTTCCCAGTTCCTTTTAATTCTAGTACCTATATTCTGTTGAATATTTCCAACTTTCCTGTAGTTTGTTTGTACATAGTTGTTTGCATATTTTCTCTCCCCCTTTGGATTGTTAGCTTCTTGAGGACAGAGACTGTCTTTTGTCTTTTACTTTTTTTTTTTTGTATCTCTAGCACACAACAGGTGCTTAATAAATGTTTATTGGCCACTTGGACTGGCCTTACCATGCACTGGTATTGGCTTATTCAAGCTCCTTTTTTCCTTTACACAGATGCCAGCTTGGAAAGGTTAGGAGCTAAATTGTACTGAGAAAATGATATATCTGTACACTATGTTTCTGTAGCAAAACTCAGTATGGAGGAACAAATTAGGTACACCATACAAAAGCTGACAATTGACCAGTGCTAAGTTTGATGCTGCTTGCCTGAGATAAGCAACAACATCAACAACTCTTATTTCAGCATATACAACAGGCCTAATAAAGACTGATGTGTATGAAGATGCTTTGTTCAAAATACTGATTTTGTTGTTGTCATTTACTCAATAATCATTCATCAATACAGTCAATTCTGCTATAATGAGACTTACGGGTAACTAAAAATCACCATGATATGCATAATCATGATAAAAACCATTTATGGGAGGAAATGGGATGAGAGGCACCACTGTCAAAAACATCATCAGTGACATATTAAAAAAAATTAGGAACCTAAAAGAGTGGTAGCACAGATGTATACATGTTGAATGGTATAGAAATCGTAAACACTCCAATACATAATGGCAATATGAAAACCAGTATTACAGGAGAACTAACTGTACAGCGTGTCCCCAAAGTCTTAGTAGCTTAAAACTGTACTAAGACTTTGGGGCATCCCACATTTCCGCTTCTGTAGAACCCTCGCCTTGTACAGAGAAAATCAGCTAAGTAAAATCAATGGATGCTTCTGTCTTTCGAAATCTACCATATCTCTACCAAGAGGAAGGAAATGTGTTTTATTTTTTGTCTTCTAGAATCAAGACAGATAATTGCATTTAATCTGAGTTCAGCTGTATTTTAGCATGTCTCCTTCATATTACAATAGTTATTTTTGAATTGCTTTTAAGATTTTTGCTTAGCTCTATAGCAGATCATAGAGATCTCTCCATGTTTCTCTGAATTTCTCAGATATGTGTAACAATGTAGATATAAGTTTACACATGTCGTTTCTTACAAAGTAATAATATTCCATTACAAATATCCTTGCTGTAGTGGAGAGCATGCTGGACTTCTAGTCAAGAAGACCTAAGTTTGAATTCGGCCTTAATGAGTTGGTTGACTCTGGGTGAACTACATAACTTCTTCCTCTTTAGTTTTCTCATTTGGAAAATAGGAGAAATAATTGCCTATACATTACAAAATTATTTGGAGAATCAAAAGAGATAATATGTAGTTCACTAATTTAAAATTTATATATAAATATTAGTTATTATTATACATTATACTGTTCAGTGATTCCCCAATTGTGTGTTCACTTTTTGCGGTTTTTAATGACATTTTAAAATGTTTTATAATTATGACTTTCCAAAATCAAGAGTTAAGATTACAGTCAAGCTATAAGCAGAGAGACTAGCATTATCATTCTAAATTAACCCTGTCTACAAGAAACATCTTCCATTTTGTGTTATCATATAATACTTTTTGTAAAGGAAAGGCCTCTGGACTGTTATGTCATTTTAAATACATGCATCCCTTCTGGAAACTGTTGCCCACGAGACTTCCATGTCCTTTTGTGATTTCTGTGTTATAATGTTACAAAGCCATCATATCAACTTCATTACACTAGTATGTAAGATAACAATGACAAATTTTACTGTTAGTGATTTCAGATGGACTGTTGAGAAGAACACGTGGTAATGATGGTGGTGGTTGTGGTGATGACTATGATGATGAAAACATTTTACATTTATATAAAACTCAGCTATCAATTCAACTCAACAAGTACCAAGCACCTTCTATGTACTAGGTGTTGTGCTAGGTATTAGGGTACCTTGGTCTTAGTTGTTTGTTGGGTGTAATGAATCACTCAAAATCTGAAAATTTGGATAGACAATGCCTTCCACTAATCACTAGATAAAAGGCAATCCATTAGAGGAGAAAAAGCAATCCAAGAAAGCAAAAGCAGATAAAAGCTTCTGGCAAAGAAATAAACAGTTACCAAGGAAGTTCCCTGGAGTCCCAGGCATTCTCCTCGAAGTCCTAAAAGTGTTTTTATATTCTTATTGCCCAAAGGGCCCAGAGCTGAGTCCAAAAATCAGTCCACTTGGGGGCAAAGTTAACCAACTGCCCTAGGTCTCCTCTAGAGCATTTTGATTCATAACAATGTTTGTTACTGTGGGAGTGAGGGGGAGGGTAGAAGAGGAGAGTTTGGGGAAAACTCAAGCTTCTTCAGTTCCACTAGTGTCCTAGTCCACGACACTCCACCCCTAACCCCTGACCACAAATAACATAGATGACCACAGTAATAAATGTCAGTTTCACAGCCTAACAGCATCCACTCTCTCAGAAAAACCAGTGGCCCAGTCAAAACTGCAACAAAAGGCCTACACTGCCCCTCATTTGACCTCAGTTGGCTGGAAACTACTTCCTATTCCCGAGACTGCTTCTCGCCCTTATGGCCATTATAAATACACCCTAAACCTCACTAACCTTCCAATTCATCAGCCTCCTTAAATATTATAACTTCTTTCACTCAACTTCAGCCACACAGAGGGAACATTGCACATTAGATCTAGCCACAAATGCTCCAATTCCCTAATTAGAATCCTAACATTCTCCTATCTGCTGGTAGCTGCCTATCATTCTACTTTACCTTATGCCTTGTACCTCCTGAACCTTTTTGTTCTTTACCTTCATTGCTACCTCTAATCCCTCTAACCCAAGGGTGGGAAACCTGTGGCATTGAAGCTACATGTGGCCTTCTAAGTCTTCAGTGCAGCCTTTTGACTGAGTCCAAGTTTTACAGAACAAATCCTTTCTTTAAGGGGATTTGTTCTATGGAGTTTGGATTCAGTCAAAGGGCTGTACTTGAGGACCTAGAGGGCAGTATGTGGCCTCTAGGCTGCAGATTCCCCACCTCTGCTCTAACCTCTAATGTTTTCTCAGCTAATTACTCCTGCCTGACTTTACACCTTCAGTTCTAAAGATGCTTGGCCTCTATTCTGTATTTGACATTGCTACTGGACATGAACCATCCTCTCCTCTGGGATACTATCTTCTCTGTGGGTTTTTATGATACTATTCTTTCTTAGTTCACTCCCTACCTGATTCTTTTTCCCAGTCTCCTTTGTTAGATCATCATCCACAGCCTGCTCATTGTGGGCGTTCCCCGAAGTTCTCTCCTTGGCCCTTTTCTCTTCTTCCTCTGCTCTCTCTTGGCAACCACATTAGCTCCCATGGGTTTAACTAAATTTCTATCCAGAGAACTTCCAGGCCTGTATGTCCAGCCTAGTTTCTCCACTGAGCTTAAGACCTGCATCTCCAAACACATAATAGACATTTCAATCTGAATGTCCCAGAAACACCTCAAATTGAACACGGCTGAAACTGTACTCATTATCGTTCCTCCTAAAGCTCTCTTCTTCCAAACTTTCCTATTTCTGTCAAAGGCATCATCATCCTTCTAATCTTCCAGTTTGTAACTTCAGCATTGTACTGAGATTAAGAATCTACCCTACATAGCCAATCAGTCACCAAAAACTTGCTTTTTCTATCTTCTCAACAATTTTTCCATCTCACCCCTGCCCTCCATTCCCACAGCTACCATCTTAGGCCCTCGTCACCTTTTACTACATTATTGCAACAGTCTCTTCATTAGTCTCCCTGACTCAAGTTTCTCCCTGACTCCAGTCCATCCTATACACTGCTGCCCAAGAAATGTTTCTTAAGCACAAACCTGACCATGTGACTCCTCTCCTTTCCTTCTATACAGAAAGGAGTCTTATTCTGTGGTGCTGTGCAGAGGGTGGGGATTTGGGTTAAAGCACCAATGACCAAATCCTGCCTCTACCACTGACACTTTTGTGACATTATTTCTCTGGCCCTCAGGGTTCCTTAACCAAAGGAAAATTGAAGGGATTAATCAAGATGACCTCCAATGTCTGTCTGTCTCAATAGAATTCCAAAGTTTTCTATGATTAACAATCAGGTTAACATTTAATATGTTTGTACATGTATAGCCAGTATCAGATTGCTTGCCATTTTGGAGGGGGAAGAGAAGGGAAGTAGAGATAAAAGAAACTGGAACTCAAAATCTTATAAAAGTGAGTGTTGAAAACCACCTTTACATGTAATTTTGAAAAATAAAATAAAATATTATTAACCAAAGGGCTATAAGATGTATTTCAGTTTTCTCTGTTTTTAAAGATCAATATCATATGAGGTCCATGGGGTCCCAAGTCAAATGTAGAAATCCTTGGACCTAGATCTTTGAAAGGACATTTCTAGCTGTCCAGGTCCAATTTGGGAGGGAGAGCTTAAAATGGATACTTTATTTTTTAACTCATAGTGTCTGTTTAAACATGGTGGTGGAAGTGGAGGGAAGGTCAGATCTAAGGAGTAGAAAAGGGCACTAATAATGAACAAAGACCACTAGGACATTCAGAAAAGCAGATGTAATATGAAGAAAATATGAATGCATGTATACACTTATATTCTTTATTCCAGTAAAAGATTGTTTCCTGAATAAAATTGTATGTACATATATAGATATGCATTCAGGAAATCAATGGTATAGTATTTAATAAGGATCCCATCTACTTTTCTTAATTATTAGTAAACAGGACACCATGTTTCCTAAAGGCAGCTAAAGTAGTATTAATGGACTATTCCGCAATGTCACATGAGCATGCAGCCCACTAAAATTCCTAGATCTTCTTCATGTAGTATATCTAGGAGACTTCTAGCTGACCTGGCAACATGAAAGATCTACAAAAGGGCCTCAGATAGAACAAAGACAAGGTATAGTCAGTATAATCTTTGAGGCGATAAGGGCTGGCAATGAGCCTTGAAGGCAGTGTTCCTTTTATAACTCAAGAAAAACCTGGTGCTGGCTCAGTGCCTGGGAGCTTAGGAACCTGACAAGAGTCCAGAACCTGGCAGAATAATTCCAGACATCCAAATGAAGCTTGTCAGCAGGAAATGGAGTCAACTCTCAATTGGGGATTATTCAAGGGGAAGGAGAGAGATGGGGCTAAGGCCAACACCCACAATAAGACTCCAGGGAAGAGAGTCACAAGTAAGGGATTATGGCTTACTTTGATAATAAGACCTAGTCCCTGCATTGTTGGAGGAGAAACTTCATAGATTTGAAACCAAAAGGAACCTGTAAAGTCACTTAGTCCAAACTCTTCATTTTATAGATGAAAAAACTGAGGCTGGGAGGTATTCATACACTTCCCACCAGAAGGGGGGTGAGAAACTGAGGCTGGAAGTCACATAATGACTAAGGTAATAAGTTTCAAAGCCAGCATTCAAACTATAAGCAAACTAGTAGATACCTTTTCTAGGTAAGTGCCTCAGATACTTTCCCTTTGCTGCCTGTTGGCAGTTTTGAAAGGAAAATATTCCCAGAGTCAGGAGCCAAGGGAGTGACCAGAGCGAAAATATATATTCCAAGGGGAGGCCAGTAGGAAGAGCTGAGAAGGAATGCTACTAACCACAGAAAGGAGGGTACCAGAAAGAGGGAGTACATTGATCGCTTACACAACATGGTACTTCACAAATAACTACTAGCATTGTTAGGAAGACAAAAAACAAAAAAGACAGAATTGATACAAAGAAGTAGGAACTAATTTAATTATAATAACAATAACAAAGCCATTTTACCTTTGACCAACATGTTCTTTAATTTGATGAAAAAAGAAGAAAACCAATTTACCATATTCAAAAATGAAAAAAAACTCATAACGGATGAAGCAGAGATAAAGGTAATTAGTAGAAAGTATTTTTGACCAATTATATATAATCCCAGTCCCAATGGAAATGTTTCCTCATTGGTGGAGATGGATGCCCTTCCCTGGGTGAGGGGCAGGGTAGAGTTGCCAAGTTCAGGAGAGCTCCAGCCTTCCTTAGTCTTCTTCAAGTTGTCCTCAGGTTGCTTGTGGTTCCATTGAAGCTTTGAGTCATTTCCAGCACTTTCGGCTTCCAGTTTCAAGAGGGAAGGTGGAAGAGGCCAACTGCATTTCAGATTGCTGAAGGAAAAGACTCTGGGAAGACATTAGAGGAGCAGGCAGTCTTCATCATGTCTTGATCTCCAGCTTGCTACACTTGACAGTTTGGGGAACTTCCCTTTGGGCGAGATCTAGGATCTCTCCCTTGGTTGGAGCCAAGTTACTTCTCTCCAAAATGTGAGAACTCTTTCATTCTGCATTGTCTGGTATGTATCCTCTTATGTGTACTTTCTCTGATTTCTATTTTGCTATGATTTGGATAATTGGGTTTCTATGACAATTGCTGTGTGTATTCATTTTGGAACTGGGCATTTGGTGGAGAAGGAAGTCAAGCCTTGGATATAAAATTTGAGATCCTCTTTCCCTTCCAATACTGAAACATTGCTCAAAAGTTAACTTGAACTTGAAGATAACATCCCTTAGCCAGGGACCCTAGAGGGTTACATGTGGCCTTGAGGCCACAGGTTCCCCACCCCTGGCAAATATACCTATTCTGCTTCCCTTCAAGTCACACAATGAATCCCCCATACTACACATAGGGAGACAGCCGTCAGTACATATGAGGTGTCATAAAAACTAAAAAGCTAGAGTCAAATCTAAATCACAATCTGAAAAAAGCCCCCCCCCCCAAAAAAAAGAACACCCAGTGGGAGGAAATATAAATCTAAGATTAAGTAGAATTACAAATGTGTACTAGCATAACATTCAAAGAATGATTAATACCAATATTACATAAAATTGATTTTGGTAAAAACAGAGGAAGGAGACATCCTACCCAGCTCCTTCTATCAATCGGTAAGCATTTAAAGAGCACCTACTATGTGCTAGGCACTGTGCTACATACTGGGAACACAAAGAAAAGCAAAATATAGTCCCTGATCTCACAATCTAATTAGACAATGTGCAAATAACTATGTACAGACAAGCTATACACAGGATAAAATGGAGATAATCAACAGAGAGAGTGGACTAAAATTAGAAGAGATTAGGAAAGACTCCCTATAGAAAGTGAGATTTTAGCTGTAACTTGAAGGAAGCCAGGGAAGCCAAGAGATTGACATAAGAAGAGAAAGTATTCTATACATGGTGGCTAGCCAGTGAAAAATGCCTAGTGTCAAAAGGAGTGTCTTATCTGAGTAACAGTAAAGAAGCCAGTGTCAATATATCACAGAGTACATGGGGGGAGGAGAGGGATGGGAAGCATAAGGTGTAAGAAGGAGGGAAAGGAAGAGAAGAACTATAAAAGGATTTGAATGTCAAACAGATTTTATATTTTATCCTGGAAGTGATAGGAAGCCACTAGAGGTTATTGATGAAAGGGCGACATGGTCTGACCTGAACCTTACTAAGATCACTTTGACAGCTGAGTGGAGGATAGACAAAGAGATGTGTAGCAAGGAGACCAACCAACAGGCTATTGCAATAGTCCAGGCATGAGGTGATGAGGGTCTACACTAGGGTGGTCACAGCATCAGAGTGGAGAAGGGAATTTTGGGGAAAGATGTTACAAAGGTAAAACCAACAGCCCTTGGCTTTCCACGAGGCAAATATGGTCCTATTACCTAAAAGATGGAGAAAGAAAGCAGAGAAAGAGAGTTAGAGATCAACATGTCCAACATATGTTGATACAAAAACATTGGATCAAATATTAGGAAAGGGTGTATAGCAACACCCTAAAATGATCATTCACTATGAGCATGTTGGGTTTGTGCTAGGAGCGCAATCCTTCTCTCATACTAAGGGACTTCAACATACATATTGAATATTGACACTCCTTCAAACACCCTCATTACTCACTTCCTCAACCTACTCACTTTCCATGACCTACTCCTTCATCTCAACTCAGTGACACGTAAAGATGGTCACATCCTTGATCTTGTCATCAACCACAAATGTACTACCTCTATTTTCAACAATTCTGAAATCCCCATTATTCTACCATAATCTAGTGGCTTTTCCACCTCTCCTTTTGCCTTCCCTTAAAAAAGGCTACTCTTCATCCATACCATGACCTCCGATTCCTTGACCCCTCAATTCTCTCCTATGCCATGTCCCCTTAACTGGTCACTTTCTCCTCTTTTCCCCATCTTTTTGCCTTGGTGAGCAAATTCAACTCTTCACTGTCCTCCTTTCTTGAATTCCTAACACTCTTATAATTTCAACATTTATGCCCTGACAATCCTCAAACCTGGATCACTCTCATCATTTTCCACCCTTGCTCCTGAATATATATGCTCCTGAATAAAGGCAGAGAATATCAATGCAACTATTATGATTGGGTCCACTACAAATTCATGTAACACAACTTCGACTGGGCCTTCACTTTTGCTAGAAATCCTTCTATACCTGCCTTATCAACTCATTATCTCTCTCCACAATAGCTTTTCTATACCTTTTCATACTTCCTTAAACCTCCAATGGCTCCTCTCCCTCCTCACTGTGAACTGAGGATCTCGACTCATGTTTTAATGTCCCCGTCGTCCCCCCCCCCCAAATAAATGCAGACCTTAGTCATGAGCTCCTTTTTCTCCCCTCTTCCTCATCTCCTGTCACACAGATACATTCTGCCACTATCTTTCCTTTCATCTCACATGATGAGGTGACCTTACTCCTTGCCAATGCTAACCCCTATACCTGCTCAAGAGTAATTATTAAGCAACTACCATGTGCCAAGCATTGTGCTGGATATAAAGAGAAAACCAAAAACATTTTCTGTTCTCATTTTCTACTGGAGAAAAACAAGAAAAACAAGATGAGCACAGATAAGTAAATACAAATATGCAAAGTACATATAAAATATAAACAAAGAACAGGATGTTGGGGAATGACGGTAGCAACTAGAGGGATCAGGAAAGTAGGTGTCACTTGAGCTGAGCCTGGAAACTAGAGATTCTATATGGCATACTTGAGAAGGGAATATATTCCAGGCATGAGGAATTATTGTATTAACGTAATTAAAGATCTTCTCTCCCCCCTCCCCCATTCAATAGGCCTCAGGTGGGGTTAGATAGGAAAGCTTGATTATATCTTTGTAAGTAGGCCTAAAGCCCCTACTTACTAAGTGCTTAAGCCAATGTGGGCGTGAAGCCCTCAGGGCCCTAAGAGGAGTTGCTAAGACCAGAGCCAATGGTATGTGTACTGAATTCTAGTCTATCATGAATTCAGCCAATCAGAGACCTGAGTTCTAGCCAATCTGACACCAGCTAGGACTGTATATAAGGAGAGCCCAGAGTGTGAGAGAACCAGAATTGAAGAGGGATGGAACCGAGAGCAGCAGAACTGAAGGGAAGAAGAACTGAGAAACAGACATCAAGAGGGCACTGAAGAGCAGACATTGAGAGAGTCAGCATCCACAAAACTGCAGAAGAGAGTGCTGAGCAGGATTCCTGAGTGATTGTTTACAGGAAGGCCCTAGCAGGGGGGAAAGTTACAGGATGACTTGGTTCCTTGCTATAATACTGTGTTATAAATTTCCTTGTTGCTACATTGAGGTGGGCTTACTGGTTTTGGAATATAATTACTCCTATATCAAATTGGAGTTAATGGTCTTGGGATTGGATTCTCTGGTCTCTAAATAAATGTTATACTTCCTCTGCCTTCTACATAGAGAGTTTTTCATAGTTTGCGATTCCGAACCATTCAGGCGTGTTCATGGTCATCCTTGAGGTCATGCATCTTGCCTTACTGATATGGGAACCCAATTTTCCTTAACACAGAAAGGTTAAGATACACTTACGCTGGGCTATTTCAATAGCCCTAGTCAAAAATAAGACACACAAGATGCATAAACGAGGATGGTACAAAAGGGTACAGTTATTTTCCATAGCAGATATTGCAAAGGCATACTCTTGTTTAAGTCTCCTTGTTTCAAGAGCACAGAGGGGAAGATGCAATGTTGTGTATGAGGAACACCAATTTGGCCAGTTTGGCAAGAATATAATGTGTGAAGGAGAATAATATGCTATAAGACTGGAAACATAAGTTAGATTCAGAGTGTAAAGGGCTTTAAATCACCCAGAGGAAAGTACATTGTGACTCATGGGACTGGCATGCATGAATAGATGAGACAGGTGAATGATAGTTTCATAGCTAAGATCTTCCATTTGAAAGTTCCCCTTCAACTGTCTCTACTATTGTTAATTATAATTCTAGAAACACTAACTATATTGATAACACAAGGAAACAAAACTAAGTAGGCATATACAAAAAGAATACAAAATTTGGCTTTAAATGATGAAACAGAGGTTTGTATTTTATATTAGAGGCAAGAAGGAGCATCGATTGTCACCTCCCATCCCTTAACCCCTCAAGTTCTTTGCCAAGATCACCCCTGCAATAGCTATATTCTCCTCACTTCCACAACTTGGACCCTTGGTGATCCAGTTCAACTCTACACTGCCCTCTCAAGTCCTTTGCCATCCTGCCCCCATCTTCTTGCTGGTCTTAGCCTTGGATTAGTCCCCACACTCTTTTGTTTTTGTTCCTATCCATGTGCTGCTAGATAAAGCTAAAGAAAATCACAAAACAGCATCGTCTGGGGTCACTACAAATTTATGTTACCTAGTCTCAAATGGGTCTTCACTGTGGCAAGGCTATCCTTTTATACCTCTCTAATTGACTCTCTATCCCTATATACACAGTGGCTCTTCCAAACCCTTTCATTCCTCCTCACACCTTCCATGGTTCTCTTTCCCTCTCCTCTTCCCTCCCCCCCCCCACTCCCCATGCCCCGCTCCCCCTTAGAACCTTACCTCATATTTAACGAAAATAAATTGAGGCCATTTGCCAAGAAGTACTTTTTCTTTTTTCTTCCTCTTCTCACATCATCCACATGCCTTCCTACATTATCTCTTGCTTCACTCCTGTATCACATGAAGAAGTGACTCCTTGACAAGGGAAATCCCTCTAGAGGCCCAAAAATCTCATTCTATCCCATCTTCTCTGACAGATTGCCCCCTCTATCATTTCTATTCTCATTCAACTCCAATCTCCCTCTATTAGATGCTTGTTACTGTCTACAAACATGTCCAAAACTGAACTAATTTCTCTATCTTCCCAAACCCTCCCTCTTCCCAACTTCTCTATAACTGTCAAAAGTACCACCATCCTCCCTGTAACCCAGGCTCACAACCTAGGTGTCATCTTTGAGTTCTGTCTTACTCCCCATATCTAATTTGTTATCAAATACTGAGGATTTTACCTTTAAAATATCTAAAACATAAACCCTTTTCTCTGTCCTGATATAGCCACTGCCCTGATACAAGTTGTCACCTCACTCCTATACTCGTTGCAGTAACTTTCT
Organism: Phalanger gymnotis; assembly: GCA_028646595.1. NCBI lineage: Eukaryota > Metazoa > Chordata > Mammalia > Diprotodontia > Phalangeridae > Phalanger > Phalanger gymnotis. The sequence goes on from CM053622.1 coordinate 382,059,704, forward strand.
GGTTGGTTTCCCTGCCTCAAGCCTCTGCCCATTCCAGTCTGCCCTCTAATCAGCTCTCAAATTAATATTTCTAAAGTGCAGTGTCTAACCATGTCATCCTCCCCCCTTTCATATATTCTAGTAATTCCCTATCACCACAGGAATAAAATATAAAGATTATATAAAATATAAAATAAAATCTCCTGACTCGGTACTTTCACTGACTGTACGTACCTGGTATTCTCTCCCTCCACACCTCCGCCTCCTAGCTTCCCTGGCTTCCTTCAAGACCCAGTTAAAATTCTACTTTCTATAAGAATCCTGTCCTGTTTCTTTTCATGCTTATTGCCTTCCCTCTCTTAATTATCTCCAATTCATCCTGTGTATAGCTTGTTTGTACATAGCTATTTGCAAGTGATCTCCCTCATTAGACTGTGAGCTCATTGAGAGCAGGTACTATCTTTTACCCTTCTTTGTGTCCCCAGTACTTAGCATAGTCCCTGGCAAATAGTAGGCACTTGATAAATACTAGCTGACTCAATCCATAGCAGCAGGTGGTTTTTAATGTAGCTTTATTAGCAGCTTAAAGTTGTTCCTTGCTTTTCATCGCCCTCTTGTGGATTTATATCAGTACTGAATGGCTTGGATTCAGTTGATCTTTAATACTAAGGTGCTTAGAGAAAAAAATGGGATATTGCTGTTGTTCAGTCATGTCCAACTCTCCATGACCCCATTTGGTCAAACCCCATTTCCTGGAAAAGATCCTGGAGTGGTTTGCCATTTCCTTCTCCAGTTCATTTTACAGATGATAAAACTCAGGCAAACAGGGCTAAGTGATTTGCCCAGGGTCACACAGTTAATAGGTGTCTGAGATCAGATTTGAACCTTACTTTCATAGTCAGGTTCATTTAATCTGGGCTCCAGACAACCTTCTGCTTCCCAAATATTCGCGAAATTTTATGCCTCCACGCCTTTTCTCACACTTTTCTTCTTTATATGTGAAATGTTTTTATTTCCCCTCCTAGACTATTGTTTCCTACATTTCTAGTATTAACTTTTAAAGAAATATATTTTGTTTTTACATGATTTTTTTTTCTGAATATATGTCTTCTTCTTTTCCTACCCAATGATTCATTTCTTATGTGATAGAGTCTAGACTTCTCAGACTTGGTGGATGCCTAAGACCTTAGGAGTTACCCTGCCCTGCTATCTTTCCATAGGAGATGAGAGGGTAGGAATGTAGAGAAACAGCCAGTATGTTGTTTGTCCTTGCTATGCTAGGGCAAAGTAAATTTCCTTTTGTTAAATGCTCAATGACTTAAAAGTGTCTCATTTTGTCCCAAAATTGACCCAGCCTCACTTTCTTCATACGTAATTAAGATGATAACAACAATAAAAACATTTATGGTTGTGAGGATCCAATCAAATGAGATAAATATAAAACTTAAAAAAAACCTTAAAAACTTGCAAAACTTAAAATGCTATTATTTGGACAACATAGCCCCCACTCTGAGACTATGACTACTCAAATTGGCAAGGATTATGGCAACATTTTTTCTTTATTTTCCTCCCTCTTCTGTATTTCCCCTGGCCCCCAACCCTGCAACTACTTATTGAGACTGGTATCAAGTAAAGGAGTAATCCTGTTTCTTTCTTTTTTAAAAAATTGTGTTTATTTATTTTACATTTTTGAGTTCTGAGTTTTCTTCTCCCAATCTCCACATTAGGACAACATTTATATAGATGTATATGTGGAAAGATACAATAATACTTCTATATATCAGTTCTTTCTCTGGAGGTGGATAGCATTCTCCTTCATAAATCTTTTGTAGTTGAGAAATGTTCATATTACTCAGAATAGCGTAGTCATTCACAGCTGTTCTTTGAATAAGAGTACAAATCAGAGGGAAAAAAATTGAGAGGATAGATAGATAAAGTATACCTTAAAGATATAAAGACTGCACTCAACATAATGTGATTGGAATGCAATAGCAATAACTATATGTCAATTCAGTGAACAAGTTCAGAAAACAAGTACTAATTCTAGTATTTCTTTTTTGTTGAGTACTTACCAGATTTTCTTGTGATCCACAGTCAAAGGCTTTAGTGTAGTCAATGAAACAGAAGTAGAAAGAACTCCCTTACTTTCTTCATAATTTAGGGAATGTTGGCAATTTGGTCTCTAGTTCTTCTGCCTCTTCAAAAATCAGTCTGCTCTTGTAATAATTCTCAGGTCACATATTGCTGAAGCCTAACTAGCAAAATCTTAAGCATAATCTTGCTGGCATGTGAAATGGTCACAATAGTTTAGTGATTTGAACATTCCTTATCCTTTCCCTTTTTTAGGATTGTGACATAAACTGATCTTTTCCAATCCAGTGATCACTTCCGAGTTTTTCAAATTTGCTGGTATATTGAGTGCAACACTTCAACAGCAACATCTTTTAAAATTTTAAATATCTCAGCTAGAATTCTATCACCTCCACTATTTTTATTGTTAATGATAGAGTCTTCTTCAGGCCCACTTGACCTCATTCTCCAGGCTATCTGGCTTACTGCTTTATAATACAGTTTAAGATCTAGTACTGATAGACCTTCTTTATATTTTTCTTCCGTTAATTCCTTTGATATTCTTGACCTTTTGTTTTTCCAAATGAATTTTGCTATTATTTTTTCTGGCTCAATAAAATATATTTTTAGTAGTTTATTTGGAATAACACCGAATAAGTAGATTAGTTTAGGTAGAATTATAATTTTTATTTTATTAACATGACCCACCCATGAACAATTACTATTTCTCCAATTACTTAAATCTGACTTTATTTGTATAAAAAAGCATTTATGTTCATATGGTTCCTGGGTTTGTCTTGGCAGGTATGCTCCCAGGTATTTTATATTGCCTATGGTTATTTTAAATGAAATATTTCTTTCTCTTCTTGAAAGGCTTTTTTGGTGATGTATAGAAATGCTAATGATTTATATAAGTGTATTTTACATTCTACTACTTTGCTAAAATTATTGTTTCAACTAGTTTTTAGTTGAATCTCTAGGATTTTCTGAGTATATCATCAGATCATCTGCAAAAATAGTTTTATTTCCTCATTGCCCGTTCTGATTACTTCAGTTTCTTTTTCTTATTGCCATTGCTGGTATTTCTAGTACAATATTGAATAATATTGGTTATAATGGGAGTCTTCATTTCAGTCCTGATCTTATTGGAGAAAATTCTAGCTTATCCCCATTACAGTTACTGCTTGCTGATGGTTTTAGCTAGATGCTTCTTATCATTTTAAGGAAAAATCCATTTATACCTATACTTTCGAGCATTTTAAATAGGAATAAGTTATATTTTGTCAAAAAGCTTTGTCCACATCTATCGATATAATCATATGATTTTTGTTGATTTTGTTATTGATATAATCAATTATGTTAACAGTTTTCCTTATATTAAACCAGCCTTGAATTTCTGGTATAAATCCCACTTGGTCACAATAGTATTAATCTTTAAGATCTTTTCGGTGGTCTTCTAGGTAGCATTTTATTTAGGATTTTTGCATTCAATATTCGTTCAAATTGGTCTGTAATTTTCTTCAGTTTTACTCTTCCTTTTTTAGGCATCAGCACCATATTTGTTTCATAAAAGGAATTTGGTAAAACTCTTTCTTTACCTATTATTTAAAAATAACTTCTTTCATATTGGAATTAGTTGATCTTTAAATGTTTGGTAGAATTCACTCGTAACCCAGCCTCAGATATGTACTAGCCATGTGACCCTGGACAAGTCACTTAACCCCAACTGCCTCCAAAAAAAATTCACTTGTCAATCCATGTGATCCTAATGCTTTTTTTCTTAGGAAGTTCATTTATGGTTTGTACAATTCCTTTTTATTTAGATAATCCATTTCTTCTTCTGTTAATCTGGGCAGTTTTTATTCTATTCCACTCCAATTATTAAATTTATTTAGCATGTAATTGGGGAAAATAACTTTTAATAATTGCTTTAATTCCATCTTCATTAATAGTGAATTTACCCTTTTCATTTTTTATACTAGTTATTTGATTTCCTTCTCTCTTTTTCAATCCTATTAACCATTTATTTATTTTCATGAAACTAGGTTGTGATTTTATTTATTAGTTCAATGATTTTCTTATATTTAGTTTTATTAATCTTGCCTTTAATTTTCAGGATTTACAACTTGGTGTTTAATTGAGGATTTTTAAAAGTTTTTAAATTACATATAGAGATATAAATTTTCTTCTGATTACTGCTTTTGCTGAAATTCACAAATTTTAGTATGTTTTTTCATTACTATTATTCTCTTTAATGAAATTATTTGTTGTTTCTAAGATTTGTTTTTTGACCCACTCATTCTTCAATATTAGGTTATTTTAGTCTCATTTATCTTTAACCTGTGTTTCCATGGTTCTTTAGTAAATATAATTTTTATTGCATTATGATCTGAAAAAGATACATTTAATATTTCTGCTTTTCGGCATTTGACTCTAAGGTTTTTATGCCTTAAATATACGGTCAGTTTTTGTAAAGGCACCACATACTGCTAAGAAAAAGGTATATTCCTTTCTATTTCCATTCAATTATCTCCCAATGTTTATCATATCTAACTTGTCTTAGATTCTATTCATCTTTAATAGTTCCTTGAAGTATAATGTCTAGACTAACTTATTTATTATGACTTTCAGGTAGTCCCACAATGCTTATATTATCTCTCCTCTTTCTGTTTTCCAGATCAGTTGTTTTTCCAACAAAATATTTCATGTTCTCTTCTATTTGTGATTCTTTTGATTTTGTTTTATTATTTCTTGATTTTTTATGAAGTCATTAATTTCCTGTTGCCCAATTCTAATTTCTAGAGTTATTTTCTTCAGTAAGTTTTTGATCTCTTTTTCCGGTTGGTTGATTTTCTTTTCACAATTCTCTTCATTTTCTTGCACTGCTCTTTTCCTTTTCCCAACTTTTCCTTGACCTCTCTTATTTGATTTTAGTCCTTTTTAAGCTCTTTCAAGAACACTTTTTGGTAATTTGAACACTTATCTTCTTTATCACTATAGTAACTATCTCTGATCAGATTCCTTTTCTGTTGACTAGTTCCTTTTAATGGGTTGTTTCTCAGCTGTTAACTTTACATTAGGGTTAGGTTTTGCTTCCAGAATATTGGGGCTTCAGGTTTTTCATATTGTTTTAAAGGTCCTATTTGGGGGTCTTTGACTTATTGGTTCTTCCACTGATCCAAGGCCAGGTTTATGAGTGACCTCAAGTACTCCTCTAAATCCCTAAGCCATGACCAGGCCCTTCAACTGCTATCACTGCCACCACAAACTCTCTCACTCCCTGTATCACTGGCCTCCATTTTCCCACTACCACAAGCATCCAAAAACCAGGGACTTGGATTTCTTCCTAGTGACCATAATGAGTCCTCTCTGTTTTGAAACCACAAGAGAGTCCCAATCATCTGCTACCACACTCACAGATTTGTACTTACTCTTACTTGCCCTTCTCCCCAGCCTGGAAATGCCTGGTCAATCTGTCTTGACCCCAGCACCAGCAGAGAGCTCCCTCAGTCTTCCCCTGGTCACCCACATTTCCTACTTCTCCCTCTGTGGGGCAAAAGTTCCTGATGCCATGACAATATGCACTTGGCTCTGATCAGACCACCACCCAGTAGGTCAGTTCTTTCCTAACATCCTCTTAAGTTGTTTGAAGCTGGAGAACTGCTTTACCCCAACTTTTTATTATTTCTGTCCCTCTAAAATTCAGTTTGAAGCATTATTTTAAGTTATTCGGAGGGGAACTTAGGAGGACCAGGTAATTTTCTGCCTTATTCTCCCATCTTCCCATAATCCGCTCACCAGAGTAATCCTGTTTAAAAATCAGCCTTGTTCTTTAAAGTTTGCTCAAAATTCCTCTTTTGTTTAGCACTAGTATAGGGATAAAGTCTTATCAATCACAACTGTTATGATTCATGAGTTTCCTTATTCATGAATAAAAAATTGCAAAACAAGACCGAGCCGCTAAGGAGAAGGTATACATGATGAAAGTGAAAGGCACAGAGGTTCAGTCTCTGTATAATCACCAGGATGCTACTTCAGCAAGGAACTCACTCAGAAGTAAAAAGAATCTTATTGATAGTGATTTCCCATATTAGAAATCTTCCAAAGGAAGACAAACATGGATTCAGGCCTTCTCCCTGACAAACTAAAAATAGCAGTGGTTGAATAGTGGGGAGTTGGAAGGTGGGAGAGGGTGGTATTGAGCACTACTGCATCATTTTCTCTTCACTTCATTGTTTTTCCTTCCGTACATGCTCACACACATCTTTCTTTGAATTCAGACTAGGGGAGTGACTATAGAATAAGTTGAGCTTGGTGAGAAGAAGAAAAGACACTATTTGGAAAGAGTTGGCTACACCCACATTCCTAGGGTAGTGCTGAGATTTCTATTGCTTCCTCTTAAAGCAGCTCAAAAATGATTTAAAAAACCAAAAACAACAAAAATTTTGAATAAATAAGGCTCACCAAAACCTGCTTTCACAAGGCAATTTTCTCTTGAATTAAAAAATAACAACTTATTTCTGTTTTGGATGATTAGATATCATTTTATTCATTGCTTTTTGATCCTTTTAAAGTAAAATGTCATCCATCATTACTACATGCATTGGAGATATTACAAATATTTTAATTTTTATTTTTTTCTTCTCTAATCTTTACTTAATGTGTCCACAGAATATAAGACTAATCAGTTCAATTTCTTTTATTGATGGGTTGATTATTAATTACTCAGAAATTTTTGTCTCTCGGGCTTTCAATACAGCTCATTTCTTTTCGCTCCTATTCCCTATTGAATGAAATGTATTTCCCTACTCAACTGTATGTGTATTTGTGTGTGTGTGTGTGTGTGTGTGTGTGTGTGTGTGTCTGTGTGTCTGTGTGTCTGTGTGTGTCTATATTTTTTTTCCTTTAAACAAATCAGAAGAAAGTGAGGTTGAAGTTTCAGCTGCTCCAGCCCAACTCCTCCTTGTTTGTATAAATGTCTGCTTATGTAACCTGAACATGTGAGATGATCTCACCTTCCTCCTCCCCACCCCACCAGTATTTTCCTTTTCTTCTCTTTCTGTTCTCTTAAAATCATCAAGATATGGCAGAACCAATCCCAGGCTTTATCTAATTAGATTCTTTTTTGATTCTGGTAGTGATAGAACTCAAAGGGGACACCTGTGTCATCTCCCCATAATAGAATGTAAGCAATTTATATGGTTTAGTCAATTATTATTGTTTGTTAATGCTTATTATTTTGTCTCTCTTACCTCTTTTATTTAAACTTCAAAGTTTCAACACAGTTATGGTCCTTTTATCAGAAAAGCTTTAAAGGCATTTATTCCTTAAAAATCCACATTTTCTCCCATAGCATTTTATTCAGTATTACTGGATAAGTTATTCTCAGCTGTAAGTCCATATTCTTTACCTTCTGGAATATTGTATTCCAAGTTCTCCACTCTACTATTTAGTAGAGTAATGGCAACTAAATCATGTATGATCCTATGAGTCCTCAGTACTTGAATTCTTTTTTGGGGGGAGGGGATTAGGAGGTTGTTGTTGTTTTTTGGATCTGGAAACTGCCTTTTGACTCTGATATTCCTGGGAATTTCATTTTAGGATTTCTTTCAGGAGATTACTGGTGGAATCTATTTTTTTTTTTCCATTTTGCCCTCTGGTTCTAAGAGATCTGGACAATTGTTGTTGTTGTTTTAAAGATTTATTGAAATGTGATCTCTAAGCTCTTTTTTTTCCTTTTGGTTATGGCATTCAGAGTCCAAAGATTCTCTTTTTTTTTCTTCACTATGTTTTCCAGGTCAGTTGTTTTTGCTATGAGATACCTTTAAAGGTATCAAAAGTCTTTTGACTTTCTTTTAATATTTTTTGTTGTTTCATGGAATTGATGGTTTCTTTTTAGTCCATTCATATTTTCAGGGAGTATGTTACTTGGGCAGGGTTTTGTACCTTCAGAACGATCAATTCTTTTTTCAATTATTTCTCTCTACGAGGTTTTGCTTGTAAATGTTTCTGATTCATTCTTTAATTTGGCACTTTTGTCTTGAGGGTCCAGCCACCACAATAACTCATTACAGTGGGTTTCTTTTTTGTTTGTCCATTGTTACACCTAATTACAGACTTTAGACAGAAGTGTTAGAGGTATGGAGTCTGACACACTTCTGCAGTACAAGTCTAGGTTGGTCCTGTTGCTGCTTTCTTGGGGTATTGAGTATTGTGGATCTCAGGGATAGGCTAGGAATAAGCAAGTTTTCAGTTCTCCCTAAGTGGTCTGACCAAGGACATTCAGCAAAGTTTAGTTGTAAGAGCTCTACAAGTTCCTAACCTGGGTTTCAGTCAGAACAACAGTTGGATGATTTTGGATTCAACCCCTGTAAGCTAGTTGTGAATTTCTGTTATTTCAGAGTGATAGACTATATAGGCTCACCTTTGGTGTACCGTTCCCTCCCTGGTCATTTCTCTTCAGATAAAGCTAGATGTTAGAACTAAGATCCTTCTCTGCTCCTGGATTCTGACCCAAACTTCAGTCACTAGCCTCTGAATTTTCTCCTTTCTGGGAACACCACCCAGTGCCTTCCTGGTCAGAAAAGCCTTGTGTGCAGGTCCCATTGTGCACAGGTCCCCTTCTCAGGTCACTCTGGACCCAGGGGAAGTGAGTAGAACAGCTGCCAGTAGGCACTTGTCCCCATTGCAGTGCCCTGGTATGGTTGGGGGCCAGGAGGTGGGGAGAACCCTGATATGCATCCAGGACCTCTTGCCCTGATGCATAGCCTTTTCCTGGGCACTGGAATATTCTCTGTGAGATTTATTCTTGTCCTGACAGACAGACCTCTCTGTCTTTCCAATCAGGATTTGGTCTGGTGAATTTTCCTCATCTGTTAAGAGAATGTGTACTTGAGCTCACTTGCCTTGCTTCCTGCTAATCAAGTGAGCTAACATTTGTAAAGCACTTAGCAAAGTGCCTAACACATAGCAGGTGCTATATAAACATTTATTTCCCTCCTGCTATTCCACCAATGACACAACCTTCCTAGAATTCACATTTAAGAATAAATTGGGGAGGCAATTGGACTTAGATTCTAAATAGTTGGGTTCTAGTATTGACCTTGCCAAATAATCATGTGTATTTAGGCAAATCACTTCACTTTTCTAGGACTCAATTTCCACATTGGTCATGAGATGACCAGAACGTATGTTCTCTAAGATCCTTTCTAAACTTGTAGACTCTCTAGAAACAGGTTGTTTTTCATTGACGTAAGGGAAAACAAAAACATTATGGCTAACTAAAAAGTTGTTGTGGTTGTTTTTAAGTTGGAGGTTTCTGTAATCTGAAAAAGGTGGACTATATTCTAAATACTCAAGGTAAGGGATATGAAACAGATAAGAAAAGAGGGAGAACAACTGATTAAGAAGCTGGAGCCTGAGCAAATGATTTGGATTTCTGGACTAGGTCTAAAAATACAAGAATATGGGTCTTTAGCCAAGGATGGCTCTAAGTTAAGTTAAATAAGACAAAGTCAAACCAATTAATTGGTAAGACATAAGAGATTTGTAACAGAAGGGAAAAGAGTTTGAAGCATCCACACAAATTTCCTTTATGAAGCAAATATGATGCTGATATTTAACTTGTAGAAAGATAAAACAGAGATATAGATAATGACCAGAGGCCATTGGTTCCTGAGTTGGCCCTTCTTAAGTCATCAATCTACACCTACACAGGTTTCACACCTGATAGGGCTTTGGGCCTGGGGCTTAGCACTTAACAGCTGAAAGTAGTTTCACTCAAAGTAAACAAAAGCCAAACTCCTCAAGTGCTAAGGAGCCCATTTTGCCTTACCGACACATCTGCTTCAGCCACCTTTGTGGCCATTGGACCAGATTGTTCTCATCTGTGCCTTTTTGCTGGGGGAATTCTTCACATGCTTGGGGTAGAGGTGTGTTGGTTACCCTACATCTGATTTAGCCCATCTCCTGAGAGGGTTTTATGAGAGTGTGGCTGCTGCACATGCTACAGCTTCTCGGAGTCACAACTGAGAGTTGAGTGCCAGGTAAATAACAAAGGTAGATGAACAACCCTCGCAACAGAGGTGCTAGTCTTCTCTGAATTCTCCATACAGATATTACTTCACTTTCTACCCACAACAACTATGGGAGGTGTATCCTATTACTATCTTCATTTCTATAGATGAGAAAACTGAGGCAGACAGGTTATGTGACTTGCCTGGGGTCACAAAGCTTATAAGTACCTGAGGCTAGATTTGAACTCAGGTCTTCTTCTCCTGGTCCAGCACTCTATTTACTGTGCCACTTAGCTGCAAAAATTCTGCAGCAAAATATTTAAAATATTATGCATTTTCATCAGGTCAGATTTACACCAGGAATCCAGGGCTGCTTTAACATGAGGAAAACTTGAGCATAAACTATATATGTACACTCATATATAAAAACTATATAAATAGAAATTAAAATAACCTGATTATAATAATAAATGTAGAAAAAACTTATGAAAAAATATAACACTCATTTTTGTAGAAAAGAAGGAAGGAAGGAAGGAAGGAAGGAAGGAAGGAAGGAAGGAAGGAAGGAAGGAAGGAAGGAAGGAAGGAAGGAAAGAAGGAAAGGAGGAAGGAAGGAAGGAAAGAAGTACACACAAAAATACATAGGCTTTCCCCTAAAATGCTAAATAATATCTATTAAAAGGTAAAAATTATCATTAAATGTATTGGTGAAACCATAGAAGTCTTCCCCACAAGATCAAGGGTAAAGCAAGAATGTCAATTGTCATGATTATTGCTTAGTATACTTAATGGAAATGCTGACTACAACATAAAAAAAATATATATATAATATGCATAGGCAAAGAGGAAACAGTCATGAATATTTTACAGATGATATGATGGTTTACTTAGGTAATCCTAAAGATTCAACTCAAATTAATTGAAGCAATTAATAGGCTCAGTAAATTATCAGGATATAAAATAATCCTACAGAAATCATCAGCCTTCTCTACATTACTAACAAAAGTCAGTAGGAGGCTCCAGAAAAATAAATCCCATTCAAAATAAGTACAGAACTTCCAAGACACTAATGAAATACAAATTAAAACAATTATGATGTTATACTTCACACTTAAAAAGATTGACAAAAATGACAAAAGAGAAAAATTGAAATGTTTGGAAGAAGGACAAGCATACAAATATACTGCTGTGGAGCTGTGAATTGATTGAACCGTTCTTGGGGGAAAATTGCACTTATTCCTAATAAAGTCTCTAACCTGTGCATGCACTTTTACCTACTATTAATCATGTGATCCAAAGAAGTCAGAGACAGAGTGAAAAGATTCATATATAGAAAAAAAATACTTAAAGCATTACTTCTTTTTTGTAGCAAAAAACTGAAAACAAAGTGTGTACCTATCAGCTGAAATATGGCTAAATAAGCTGTGGCATATGAATGTAATAGAATTTTATTGGAATATATAAGAAATTATTAACATGACAGATTCAGAAAAATATGGGGAAAAAAACTGTTACTCATGTATTCAGATTGAAGTGAGAAAAAACAGAAGAATTTACTTAATGACCACAATAATAGTTTGGAGGGAAATGATTTTTAAAGACCTCTGAACTGTGAAGCAGTAATCAATCATGACTATAGAAAACTGACAAAGCATGTCTCCTATCTCTTGGGAGATGACAATCTGTGTCTTGATCACATGTTTGTTATTTACACATTTATTATTGTTCCGAAGCTGAGCAAAAGCTGGATTAAGGAGTAGCAATTAAAAAATTATGGAGCATCAATAAAATAGTGTTTTAAATACACAAAAGAAAGTTTAGAAGGGGACACAAAGAGATACTTTTGTTACTACCTTGTTAAACTTTAAACCTTATGTGTATATACACACATTATGTTGTTGTTGTTGTTTAGTTGTGTCTGACTCTTCATGACCCCATTTGGGGTTTTCTTGACAAAGATACTAAAAGAGTTTACAATTTTCTTCTCCGGCTCATTTTACGATGAAGAAACTGAGGTAAACAAGGTTAGGTGACTTGCCCAGGGTCACACAGCTAATAAGTGTCTGAGACTAAATTAGAACTAAGCTCTTCCTGACTCCCTACCTAGTGCTATATCCATTGAACCAAACTAGCTGCCCTATATACATATATTTATTATTAAATATATAAATACCTAGGTGTTTAAAATATATAAAATCTATTTTTATAAAGTTAATATAAACATATATGACCTCTGAGCTCTGAAAAGAGCAGGAATGATTTACAGGCTTCCTCAATGAACTCCAAAGCCTCGGATTATTAGAGAATTACCAAGGAGAGGAATGCCTTACATGCACCTGGCTCCTTGGCTTTTTGTTTATTTAGGATAAATGTGCGGTCACAGCTTCCTATCATTGTCCAGGCTCAGACTCAGAATGAGCTACAATGGGCCTCTGACTGTGGATCCTGGTGAACCAGCCTCTAAACCCTGCAGAAGATAAAACTGGCCAGTCCCTCAGCCTTTAGATATTAGCTTCTCAGGCCATAGGCTGCCTTGTTTGGTACAAACATGTTATGCATTACCTGTGTTGGGTTGGCATTTCTTAGGGGCTTTATCACATTTCACCACACACACAGATTCAGTATTGGGGTTTGGCATTTGCCAACTTCTTGAGTTTGCCCTCACTTGTCTGACAGCAGCGATTTAAGCATTGACAAGGGCATAGAGATTTTGTGCAACAAATAGCAATCTTCTACTTTTTATCTGATGTGTAATAGATAAGGAGTACGGTTTTGTAATAACAACAATAACACATTCTTGTTGAAACCTAAAACACTGGACCTGAAATAGTCCCTGCATCTTCCTCATTCTCTTGTTAATCCTCTGTCCATTTGAGTGACATTAAATGGGGGTTTTAGTAAGAAACACAAGGGTCTATTTGTTTTAACTGCTTTTTACATCACTATTAAAACATTTCCCTAAAGGCAAAAAAAATATAAACATATTTTTTTTCAGTATGTTGAAAGATTCTCTGTTTCTCACACAATCACTTTACTCTTCTTTGTATGTTGAAATACTTGAATTTGTTCATAAACATTACATTCACTCTATATTTTATATTTTTAAAAAGTTGAATGTAGCTGTAAAGGAGTTAACTGGGTGCTTAAAGTAGCAAGATGAATATTAACAGTGGAAATATAGTCACTCCCAGCCAGTTTTCCAGAGCAATTCTACCAGTAAAAAGGAAAAGGCATGAGGATCTCCTGTCTAATAAGTACAGAGTCAGAAAAATTTTGTAGTAATTTTCACTGAATATGCAGTGCTTGTATTTCTTCCATGGACAAATGATTGTTATCTAAGCTCAGAGTACAGGTTAATCTTTCTTTTAGAAAGGGTAGTGAAATGGCTGGAGTAACTAGTCTTCAGGTTATCAGGGACAGTTACTAATATTAAAAAAAAAAACAACAACCCTGAAAGGAGATTTTCAGATTGAGAATTAATAAGAATAAGGCTCTGAAGAGGCAGAAAGGAATCCTGACCTTTGCCTGGAGGTTTGAGTGTGGACAACTGTGACACTGAGGAAGAAGGGAAGAAGAAAGATCTTTAAACATTTGGAGCTAAGAAACAAATTTGAGGTTTGTCCTGAAGTGGGAGCTGACTGCTAAAGTTGTCCTACAAGCCAGTCTGTTACTTGAAAAACCATCCAGTGAGAGTTAGCAGAAAGGAATAGTAATTTAATAGTAGGTTTATGACTTTCTGATGAAGGGTACTGAAACAGCTTATTATTGATCTGATAACAATAGATGTGCTGTGTGACAAATGACTCTTTCTCTCATATATATATATATATATACACACATATATATACATACATATATATATATAAACTTAATTTTTGTATTAGGACCAATGTTTTTCCCCTTTTCTACTTCCTCATCCAGAAACCAACCAGTGTAGGAAATTTCTTTTAGAGATTTACCCAGGCCAAGATCTAATCAGACAGTAAAAGAAATTCTAAGTTTAGGCTAACAGTATATTCCTGCTAATTATGTTTGTTCACGTAGATCCTAGAAAAATGTTGATTCTCCCTATTATCAAGACAGATGATATGGAAATTGATGTCTCTTTGACCAGATATGAGTGACCTAAGCCATGTACCCCAAGGTAGCCCACCTCCCGTTTGATTAAGCAATCAGGTTATTAGGCATCCCTCAGGAACACCTCCTCTTCTAAGGGCATATAAACTGTGACCCCACTGTCATTAGGAGTCTCTGATCTGAGAGATGGCCAAATGACCATCCTTTTGGTAATAGCCTTCTGGCCTTATTAATAAAATGGTTAAATTATCCAGAAAATCTCTCTCAAAGCTTTTTAAATGTCACAGCTGTCTTCTAGGGACATGTCAACATGATAAGCTCCTGAGATTTGACAAAACAGATGACTCATTTCTAATGATACACATGAGCACAAATGATGCCAACAAGAAACTAAAAAACATTTTCAGAGATGATAAAGCCTTGGGCAATAAAATGAATGGGTAACAAATGTTTTGTCATTACTGATTCCCATCAAAAGCAAAGGATATGGAAAAGACAGCTCTGGGGAGTGAGTTTGGTTAAAATGTCGAAATCAGGATTTAGATTTCTGGACCAGACTTTAAAACATAGAATGATAGGCTCTTCGGCAGGGATAGAGTATAGTATGCCTATCAAGGGCTGGTATGAATGCATTTGTCCAATGTTTTTCATATTAAATCAAAAGGACTTTGCACTTAAAAGGAAGAGGAAGACAGTAAGGGAAGAAATACTTATGACATACAAAAATTCATAGGAAACAAAATCTAAGACAAGAATCAGTAATAAAATCCATATCCTAAAGTATCTATACACAAAAGTACAGAGACTATGGCTAGCAAGCAACATGAACTAGAGACACTAACACAAGGAGGCAAACTTGACTTCATGGGTGTTATTAGGACTTGATAGGACAAGACCAAACACCAGGATATGGATCAAGAAAGGTATACCTTATTCAAAAAAAATCAGAATAGGTAAAGGAGTGGGAGGACGTAGGACTATATCTTAAGAAGATATTCTCATATGAGGACGTAAAAGACTAGAGTCAGGGAAATGTGGTTGGGAACATTTAGGTAAGGATCAATGAAGTCAGAAACAAGTGATAGCAGAGTAGGCTACAGACAACTACAAAAGGAGACAAAAGTTGATGGATCTAGGAATAGCAAAAAAGAAAAAAAATCTAACAGATCCTCAGGGACTGATGGAAGTGGAAGAGAACAAAGGCCAGAAATGAATCCTAGATCTTAACAATTTGCTCTATGTGGTGCTAAGTGGTGCCAAATTCTGACATTTCACATTGGGTCTAACTAAGAAAACCCCAGATCTAAAAGCAATCTCAGGGCACCTAAGTCCTCTGGAGACAGCCATTTGCTAAGCTGGGTTTGAAAAGAAAGCTCATGTTCCCTGTGAAGGAGTGTAATGTAAAGTACTCTAGGACTTCCAGATCTTTTTTATTTTTGATGAACTGCTGTGAGGAAAAATGGTATGGGTCATTTCCTACTTTGTTGGAACACCTTTTCAATTTGTCCTGAATAATCTATGAATAGCTAGTCTGGATATAAGGAGATACTATTTATATGGAGAAACTATTTGTTATGAGATGAGCCACATAATAATCCTCATGATTGAGTATCTATTGCTTGGGATTCACTTCTATTCAATGGATTGTGGTCTATAGAAAGAAAGGAAACCTTAACATGGGCATTCAAGATCATTTACCCAATAGAACGATAACAATTCTGTTTTTACTGAAGAATACATTCTTGAAAAGGATAAGCATATTAAGGCTAGAATAAAGAAACCAACATGGAATTCAATATTTCATTTCAACTGGAACAACAGACATCAATTCCATGAATAAGACTAGTGCTAAGAGGAAGGCTGGTATGAGACACTTCCCTTTTCGTTGGAGTACCTTTTCAATTTGTCTTGATTAATCAATGGATGTAAGTAGAACCCATTTGTTATGAGTTAAGCCATTTAAAGGTAAAGATTGCATTTCATCAAGACTTGTTTTCTTTTGTTGAATTCAATAATACATTATGATTATTGAGTATTTTGAGTTTTGAGTATTTGGGGTCCAGTTAAGACTTATCTCCTTCCCTTAATTGACATAAAATATTTCCTTTTGTAGAACATTTACTGAAAGAGAAGAACCCTTTCTTGGACAAAGAAACTCTATTGGAACCTTAATGGACTTGAGGCATTGATGATAACAGTGAGGATCTAGGAAGTCAAATAAATGCCCTAAATGACAGCAGATTAAGGCCAATACATAATTGGGGCATTTGATCTTGCCCTTGTTTATCAAAAACAGTATCACAAGCCCATGAGACCTGAGCTGCAACTTGATTTATTACAAAAGAAAGGCACATGCATGTGTCTTTACCTATTCCTAGGAACCCAGCAGTACAGGGAAAGCCTTGGTATTTAAGTTACAGACAAAAGGAAAAGTCATAGGGGAAGGGAAAAGGACTAGTCCCTCCTGAAGGGGAGGAGGAAGGTGATGGTAAAAGTAACATTCTTTTCCCTTGGGAACTGCTAGATCATGAAGATAGGATGATCTGCTTATCTATTAGACTCCCACCTGCACAAACCAGTTTCTCAGTCTGGTGTAGACTGACTGGTGCCTATCAACTCCCAAGGACACATGGAGAGTCCAGCTTTGGGGAGCAAATAATAAATTATATCAGCTGGGAAGGATGGGAGGAGGTCTTTGTCCTTGACATGTCCAGGGCCTCCTGCATCCTCCGGGTCCAGTGTGTCTGGAAAATACAGCAACTCAAGGATACAAGTTCAGCGGGCCCCTTAATAACCTAGATGTCAAAATGCAGTCTTTAAGAGCAATGTTGGAAATCTCTTAAGAGATTCCCTATGGAATCTACTGGAATCAAACAATGGCTTCAGTGCCTTGGAATATTCCTTGACAAAGGAACTTTTTCTATAATCCTTATTGTTTAGTACCTATTACTTGGGATTCACTTCTGTTCAACAGACTGTGTTCATTACGTAGAAAGCAAGGAGATCTTAATATGGGTGTTCAAGATATTTTTACCCAACAGAACCACAGCAAATCTATCTTTTTTGAGTGATGGCAGGTATTTGGGCCAGGAAACTAAGAGCTGTGATGTGGCGCCAGGAGGTGCTGCTCCTGCTCTGGCTGGCCTTGGCTTCAGTACAGGGGCTTTACTTCCATATCAGAGAGATTAAGAAATGCTGCTTCATCAAGGGAATCCCCTATGAGACCATGGTTATTGGTTAACACTAGTGGGGGGGGCAGTCTCTCACTTTCTACCTGAGCACAGGCCCAGAATCTGACCCCAACTCTGGCCTCTGACCTCCTGACACTGAAAGAAACCAACCCTTGGCACTGGCCCCTGGCCTAAACTGAATCTCCTTCTTCATCTCCCCCTACTTCATATCTCCAGCCCAGAACTGGGCTAAGTACAGTCACACCCTAGCCCCCAAACTTACCTCCTTGGAGGCAGCCTGGACTGTTAACTTGGCCCCAGAATGGGCCAGATCTTTCTCTAGGTTTACCCACAATCCAGGGAAACCCAGCTCCCCTCCCACTCCTATCCATTCAGTAGTATTCAGCCACTGTGAGACAGGTGTTCTGGGGGACTCACTGCTGCTAGGTGTGTTGTGATAGAGAACTCATCTGCCTTGCAGGGAATTACCGCTTCCAACTATGGGATAAGCAGATGGAGACCTTACTGCCTTCCACTCCAGGGCTGCAGATGTATCTGGAAGTGAAGGATCCAGTTGGAAATGTGGTATCACAGCAGTACGATGACAACATATCTACCTGTACTTCAATTCTACTCGAATAACTATCCTTGCAGGTGGCAAACTAAGGGTACATCTGGATATACGGATTGGTTAGAACACCAACAACCACGCTGAAATTGCTGCCAAGGATAAATTAACAGAGCTACAATTCTGTGCTTGCCAGTTGCTTGGTCAGGTGGAGTAGATCCAAAAGGAACAGAACTACCAGCTATACCATGAGGATTGCTTCTGTATGACCAGCAAGAGCACCAACCAGAGCATGCTGTGAAGGTCCATTGCTCAGACTGTTATCCTCATCCTCGCTGGCGTCTGGGAGAAGAGTTTCTTTGAGGCCAAAAAGCTGGTGTAAAGTTCTTTCCTGTACAATTCCTTTCCTTTCATCCCACTTACTTGGTACTTACTTTCCCTCTATCACACCCTGGCTACTTGGATTTTGGATGAAAAAAAATTGAGAATATGTGCTCCTTTGGTTCCATGGCAGCCATGCCAATTAGGTTGAGGTTAGTAGCCACTAGACTACACCAAAACCACCCTTCTCCTCCCCCTCCAAATGTCATAGGATACTGGTCGAAACCTACACAAAGCTCTTTTTATACTCTGGGGAAGAGCTTGAACTAATTAGGACACCACCTTGATTTCATGACCTGCCTTTTCCCATGTCCAGTCATCTCTCCTAGCTTTCTGATTAAGTTAGCAGAGACCATTCACCTGCTCCCTTAATTTCTGATTTTCTTTTATCATGCCTATGTTGTATGTGACTGAAGTATCCAGAATAGAGCACCCTAGCCTCATTACTGTCTAGTTAGTCCTGGCTTCACTGAGATGATCTGTGGCTATAAACAAGTTGGCAGGTCTTGGATACCAAGGGAATGAGATTTTTTTATATAACAAACATTTTTGATATGTGTATTTTATCCTTCATATCTGAAATGTCACTACCTATATGTCTAAGAGTGGTTGAAAAGATCAATGCAGAACTTACAGTTTTCATCACTGTCTATGGGTTTGGTTTTTTTTTGGCAAGGCAATTGGCATTAAGTGACTTGCCCAAGGTCACACAGCTAGTACATGTGTCAAGTGTCTGAGGCTGAATTTGAACTCAGGTCCTCCTGACTCCAAGGCCAGTGCTCTACTCACTGCACCACCTAGCTGCCTCTTCTTCTATGTTTTTTATAACTACTGTGGCAATTCTCAGACTCTTCAGTGAAAGTTCTAGAAAGTAGGAACCCAAGCAGATGTTTCAGCCTATTTTTAGTAAAGCCTTGCCTGTAAGTCGTGCACAGGCCCCCTTGGAGCCTTTGAGCCCCCTATGGATATCAAAGGGATGTGAAGTTAAGGTCATGTGGAGTGAGCAGTTGGAGGTAGCCAATTTTCTTCCCTCCCTCTCTTTTTCCTTCATAGAGCTGCTAACTGTTAAATTATTTAAGACGTAGTAAATATTTTGTCCATTGTTCACAGGTTCAGCTCTTTATACAGATTTTCCAGTGAAATAAAACCTGTTCTGGTAACTTGTGATGTTTGAGATGAAATAAAAGTTCTTACCAAACCAGAAACCAAGCAGAATAGTAAAGGAAACCTGATAAGAAATAACCCTAAGGACCACTTGGAGCTGTTCTTAAATCTCTTGAGACCCTCTTAGCTTAAAACAAACACTCCGAGGGCTCAATTAGAGTTAGGACATCATCCAACAGGCAAGGGAATTAGGTATTTGCCCCTGCAATCTCCTCAGTCTCGGCCCTTAAGAATCATTCTGGGCAGACCTTATCACACCTCCTTCAGGCTAGAAAACTCATTATTTGTCCCATTTCAGATGTTTGCGCTAGGGAAGATTTGTGGGTTATATGGTTCATATGACTCTGGATAGTTGTGTATTAAATAAGACAATACTCTAATACTGTTCATAGATATCATAAATTCAGAGAGAACTCTCCTTATCCTGGCTTCTTAGGAACAGAGAGGATTACCAGTTAAATAGTAGGGGTAGGGTTAGACCAGTTTTCCAAACAGTGTCAGGATGCTGTGATGAACTTATATAGTTTGAACATTTCATTCTAGTCTATCACTATACTGGTACTGACCTTTTTAGCTGAATAGGGTCTATCAGAACCTATACAGTATGAGCTTTGGAAAGCGAGGGTAACCACCGTGCTACTAAGGTATTGGCATATAACTTTAAAGAATAAGCTCGTGAATGTTTACACATGCTGTAGTAGGGAATGGGGGTTCGAAGGCTAGCTCATTAGAGACAAGAGAGAGACACTTCTGTCCTGTGCTGTTTCCATGTAGTTTGCAGGTATGTTATATGCTGTCAATTATTAATCGGGACAAGTTGAAAAGATATTCCGACAAAACAGGAGATGCCCCTTGCCATCCTTCCTCATAGCACTATCCTCATCTATAGATTCAATGTCCCTTATTGCAAATGAAATTAAACACTGAATTCCATGTCAATTACCTTATTTCACCCTGAATGTACTTATTCTTTTCAAGAATGTTTTCCTCAGTAAAAACAGATAGATTTGTGATGGTTCTGTTGGGTAAAGGATCATGAATGCCTTTGTTAAATCTCCTTGCTTTCTATGTAAAGACCACAGTGTATTGAATTGAGCTGAGTCACAAACAAGAGCAGCTGTGTGGCACAGCAGATAGAGTGCTGAGCCTGGAGTAAGGAAGACTCATCTTCCTAAATTCGAATCTGACCTCAGATACTTATTAGCTGTGTGACCATGAGCAAGTCACTTAATGCTGTTTGCCTCAGTTACTCATCTATAAAATAAGATAGAAAAGGAAATGGTAAACTACTCTAGTATCTTTGTCAAGAAAAACCCCCAAAAGGGCCCACGAAGAGTCAGACGTGTCTGAAACAACTGAACACCACTACCACCACCACAAGTAATATGTACTGAGCTATGAGGATTATAGCAAAAGTCCCTTTCTCAAAGAATATGTCAAGCCACTTAAGCCATTGCTTGATTCCAGTTTAGGCTACATAGAGATCTTTTTGAAAGCTTTCCAACATTTTTAAAGGCTGTGTTGGAGCATATAGGGTAAGACTTGCCTGCCCCAGTATTCCGCTGGGCTCAGTGAAAATGAATGGTAGTTCCATATCTTGCTTCCCTGTAAAGCTGGGCTAGGACTCTACAGGGAAAGAATGTTTTCCTGTTAATGTAAACAATTCCACTGGGAGATAGAGAATCTGCTGTGATTGAGGGCATTTGACTTCCACATATCATGCCATTATCAACAAAGCATCGAGTTTGTTAAGGTTCCATTAAGGGTATCTTTGCCCAAGAAAGAGTTCTCTCCTTCTGTAAATATTCTACACAAAGGAAATACCTCCTGCCAGTTAATAAAGAGAGAAAAAACTTAATTGGAGGAAAAATACTCACAACTGGAAAAGTCGAGACTTATTATAACATAGTGAATTCGAAGAAAGAAAATTAATTTTGATGAACTACAATCTTACCAATAGAATAGCTTCTCTCATGATAAATGGTTTCCCCTTATATCCACAATAGACACTCATTTACTAATCCAGATAAAATGAAAAAAGTACTTCAGCAAATTACAAGGTGTCCCACACCATCCTTCCTGTAGCACTAGTCTCATCCATGGAGTTGATGGTCCTTATTGCAATTGAAATGAAACATTGAGTTCCATGTCAATTACTTTATTCCAGCCTCGAATGGGCTTATCCTTTTCAAGAATGTGTTCTTCAGTAGAAACACATAGGTTTGCTGTGGTTCTGTTGGGTAAAGAATCTTGAATGCCCATGTTAAATCTCTGCTTTTTATGTCATAATAACAATCTATTGAATAGAGATGAAACACAAGCCAAATGTACTGGACCATGAGGATTACAGCAAAAGTCCCTTTGTCAAGGAATAGGCCAAGGCACTAAAGCCATTTCTAGGTTCCAGTAAACCACAAAGGGATCTCCTTGAAAGCTTTCCAACTTTCTTCTTCGAGGTTGTGTTGTGACATATATAGTAAGGCTTCCCTACCCAAATATTGGATTGGGCAGAGTATAAATGATTGGTAGTTCTTTATCTTGTTTCCCAATAAAGTTAGACCACGGATTTACAGGGACAAAAAGTTTCCCTGAAAATGCAAACCATTACACAGAGAGACCAGGAATTTGCTATGATTCAGGGCATTTAGCTGATTTCATATATAATCACTTGAACCTCACTGTATCAGGACCATTAAGTTTCCATTATGGTTTCTTTACTAGAAAAAAAAAAGTGTTTTTCCCCTTCAGCAAATGGTCTATACAAAGGAAATCCTTCCCCCCCATTCATGGAAAGAGAAAAGTCTTAACTGGGCTCAAAATACTCATAGTTGGAACATTTCGACCTAATGTATAATTGAATTCAACAAAAGGAAATGAGTCTTGATGAAATACATCCTATCAACTGAATTGGATTATCTCCTAACAAATGGTTTCCCCTTGTATGCATAGATATATCATTATTGATTAAAGAAATGAAAATTAAAACAATTCTGAAGTACCACCTCACATCAATTAGATTGACTAATATGACAGAAAAGGAAAATGATAACTGTTGGAAGGGATGTGGGAAAATTGGGACACTAACGAACTGTTGGTGGAATTGTGAACTGATTCATCCATTCTGGAGAGTAATTTAGAACTATGCCCAAAAGGCTATAAAGCTGTTCATACCCTTTGATCTAGCAATATCACTACTAGGTCTGTATCCCAAAGAGATTTAAAAAAAAATAAGGGAAAAAGACCTATTTGTACAAAAATTTTTGTAGTACCTCTTTTTGTGGTAGCTAAGAATTAGAAATTGAGAGGATGCCCATCAATTGGGGAATGGCTGAACAAGTTGGGTTTATGATTGTAATGGAATACTATTGTGCTATAAGAAATGATGAGCAGAATGATTTTTGAAAAACCTGCAAAAACTTACATGAACTGATACGGAATGAAGTGAGCAGAACCAGGAAAACATTATAGACAGTAACAGCAACACTGTACAATGAACAACTCTGAATGACTTAGCTGTTCTCAGCAATACAATACTATGATCCAAGACAATCCCAAAGGACTCATGATGAAAAATGCTATGCATTTCTAGAGGAATGACTGACAGCATCTGAATTCAGACCATACTATTTTTCTCTTTCTTTCTTCCTTTCTATTTTTTTTTCTACAAAATGACTAATATGGAAATGTTTTACATGACTGCACATGTGTAACCTATATTAGATTGCTCACCATCTCAGAGAGTGGGGAGGGATTGGAGGGAAAGATAGAATTTGGACCTCAAAATGTTTTTTTTTTTCCAAATACACGTTAAAAATTGTTTTTACATGTAACTATGGGAAAATAATTTTTTTTTAAATAATCATGGAAATTACAATTTTTCTAAAAAAAAGTACCATAGACAATGGATTGATATTAATATTGAATATATATATATATATATATATATATATATATATATATATATACACACACACACTGTAAGAAAAGGGGAGAGCAGTTTTGTTTCCACAGAGTTCAAAGTATCCCTTTCTCCCTCCCCTCCAGCTTTAGCAGAATGTAAGTCAGGTGGCTGATTAGAAATTCTGAAATTAAAGAATGCAAAAACCCTGCCATGGGTTTTTCTGTATACATTATGGGAAATCACATGCGCAGTTCCACCAAGGCTGGGACCCCTCCCCTATTACCTAATTCCTTGATAAACCCTTCCTGTATTTTTAATATTCACTATTTCTGTTATGTAATCTGCATTATTTCACGATAAAGTTACCTGTCTTGTGTTAATGAAGCTGCCAGTTCCTTCTTGGAACTCAGCTCTCTGGAGAGCTTAATTCTCAATAAATGCTTTTGCTTGGGTTGGAGATGGTCTGAGTCTGTGAATTCTTTTGAGATGATGCCATAACCCACCATGAAACCACAATACTAGACATGCTAGCTCTAGCTATAAGACAAGAAAAGAAATTGAAGAAATACTCACAGGCAACGAAAAAATGAATCAAATTTTGCAGGAAAGATGGAGGTTTACCTAAAAACCCCTGGAAAGTCTACTAAAAAACTAGTCAAAATAATTAACAACTTCATCAAAGTTGCCAAATATGAAATAAAACTCATGAGGGAAACAATCAGCATTTCTATATATTACCAACAAAACCCATCCAGAAGAGATAGAAAGTAAGAGTACATTTAATATAGCTACAGAGAGTATAAAATACTTAGCAGTCTTCCTGCTAGGACGCTTATAGGGACTTTGTGAACACAATTACAAAACACTCTTCACATAAATATAGATCTAAATAATTAGAGAAATATTGATTGTTCATGGGTAGGCTGAGCCAATATAATAAAAATGAAAATATTACCTAAATTAATTTACTTATTTGGTATATCAATCAAACTACCAACAAATTACTTTATAGAGCTAGAAAAAATAACAAAATTCATCTGAAAAAACAAAAGATCAAGAATGTCAAGAGAATCAATAAAAAATATGAAAGAAGAAGGCCTAGTGGTATTAGATCTGAAACTATACTACAAAGCTGAAATAACAAAAACAATTTGGTACTAGATAAGAACTAAATTAATCATTTGAAATAGAATGATTAGTGAAAGATATTAGGCACATGACACACAGAAGCCAGTGATCACAATAACTTAATGTTTGATAAACTCAACGGTCCCAATTAGTGGGGCAAAGGCTCACCATTTGACAAAAACTGCTGGAAAAATTGGTAAATAGTTCATCAGAAACAAGGCATAGAACAATATGTCACACTGTATATCAAGATAAGGTCAAAATCACTTAGAAATAAAAGGTGTTATCATAAGCAAAGCAATGGAGCAGGGAAAAAAGTCATCTAATAGCTCTATGGACAACGGAAGAATTCATGACCAAAGAAGAGATAGAGAGGTTCATGGGAGGTAAAATGAATAATTTTGATTATATAAAGTTGAAACATTTTTACAAAAACAAAACAAATGCAGGTAAATAAGAACAAAAGGAGGAAAGTAAAAAATTTGGTAGCAAGTTTCTCTGATAAATGTCTCATTTCTCAAATATATAGAGAACTAAGCCAAATTTTTACTAATAAGAAACATTCCCCAATTGATAAATGGTTAAGAT
Organism: Phalanger gymnotis; assembly: GCA_028646595.1. Classification (NCBI taxonomy): domain Eukaryota; kingdom Metazoa; phylum Chordata; class Mammalia; order Diprotodontia; family Phalangeridae; genus Phalanger; species Phalanger gymnotis. Next base: position 382,084,745 of record CM053622.1, read on the forward strand.
ATATGAACAAGTAGTTTTCAAAGGAAGAAATCAAAGCTATCAATAGTCATATGAAACAGTGCTCTAAATTACTAATAAATAGAGAAATGTAAATTAAAACAACTCCGACATACTGCCTTACACCTATCAGATTGACTAAGAAGACAGAAGAGGAAAATGGCAAATGCTGGAGGGAATGTGGGAAAATAGGGACCCAAATGCACTGTTGATGGAGCTGTGAACTAGTCCAGCCGTTCTGGAAAGAAATTTGGAACTGTCCCCCAAGAGTTATTAAACTCTCCATACCCTTTAATTAGCCCAGCAATACCCTAAATATACATTCCAAAGACATCCAAAAAAAGGTAAAGGGCCTACATATACAAAATATTTCTAGTTCTTTTTGTAGTGGCAAAGAATTCGAAATTGAAGATATGTCCATCAATTGAGGAATGGCTATACTTAAAGCTATGATTGTTGTTTGTGTTTTCCTCCCTTTGTTTCTTTAGAATTGCATTTTCCATTCTCCTTCCTCTTTTAATTGAGTAGATTCCTAAGATTTGTTTTGAGCAAACTACTTTGATATTAATCAATTCCACAGGATCTCTCCCCCTTTCACACTCCTATATAGTTAACCTTTCACAAGTTATTGGATTTTACTTCAATTATTAAGTTTTTTCTCTTTGTTTTATTTAACTACTTATCTATTTCTCCTCCTCTTTTTCCTTTCCAAAAGCCATGCAATCTTAATCTCTAATTTGGCTCTATTTACCTACCCTCTTCTCCACCATCACTCTGGATGCTAGCTGCTCTTGGGAATTTACTTAATCCCTTTCCTGTGGGGTAGGATGCTCATTATGAAAGTACAGCACTATATTAGAGAAAACTGCCTTTTAATATGCAAAAAGTCATTATCTTTCTATGTAGATGCCCACCTCCTCCCATGAGAACACCATAAAACTAATTCATTAGTTCTAGATCTTCTTTTCTCTTCTCTTCTCCAACCTCTTTTAAAAAGTGATTTTCCTTTATTGTGCATTTTTATAAGGAATTTTTATTTGCATTTTTCCTACTCACTATATATCTTCTTTCCAATTTATATGGAATTTTCTTTTCTCACAATAAGTCCCTTGTTTGTTCCTTCTTAATTGTTTCTCTGTCCCTCACAGAGTTCAAGTTTTTCACCAAGGGTTAGTTCCCCTTTCCTATGCATTTCTTTGTAGACCTTTCTCCCTTTTGTTCTTCTGTACAATGCTCTTAGAAATAATAGTTCATGAGAGAAACAATGTTACCTGGAAGTAGCTTTATATCTTAGAACTTACTCTGTTTTATGAACTATGTACCCTAGTCCTTAACATGATTAATGTCCTTTCCAAAGGTAATGTCAACTCATCTTCGGTTGTGTCTTCCTCCCTCATCTACCATCTTTGGTGGAGCTCACACCCAGAAATTCAGATATGCCTTATTCTGGAATGTAATGTTGGCCATAGATGCACAACACCGTCTTAGAGAACGTGGCCTCTCAATGTACAAACTTCCCCCATCCCTAGACTAAGCCTACCATAGCATCCCAACATAGTAGCTCCACATAGAAATCACTCTTCAATGGGTCCCTTCACCCCTGATGCAAGATTCTCCATCTGTACCATTTCTGGTAGTCTGGTTTGAGCCCATTCCCTCTGCTATCTCCCTCCCATTCTCCTGGAACAACTTCTTGTCCAGAGACTATAGGGATTGGTGTATCCCTTCACTGTTTGCCTGTGGACTTTATAGGATTAAAGGACACATTGCCTTCTGTCTTTTACTTCCTCTCTTCTCATTTATGAAACTCTTTTCCCAAAAACTCTTTAACAACCTAAGAACAATCTTTCCAAAAAATACATTGATTCCCCTTGGAGATCAGGTTTTATTCCATGGTCTATCAGTTGAACTTTTCCACCTTCATTTCTCTTAATTCTTTATATTCTTCCTTGTATCTTTAGTTTTTTATGTACTTTTTAATCCCCTGATTGCACCTTTTTGTTTTGTGGGATTGAAAATTGATATCCCATTTTATGTTTACATTACTTTATTAAAGCTTAATCAATTTACTATGTATTAATGAAGTATTAGCTACTCTCCCTTAGTATGTAAACTTAAACTCCGTCTGAACTTAAGTCTGAAGCTACATGCTCCCCATTGATACCACAAGCCACCCTACACCATAAAAGTAATCATATTATGCATTGCTAGCTAAACCACCTTGTTATTGCTATATATAAATTTGCCTCATGTATATTATAATAACCACAAGGACAAACAATTCACCCTGTTCTATAGTTTTCCTAACAACCAAGAAAATAGCCCTATGTGTTAGTTCCCCTTTCTGGGGTACTTTTCCCCACAAAAATCCAATTCTATCAGGAATCAAGAGAATCCCTCCTTGGAAAGCATCCACCAGACTGCAAGGTCTGTGTCTCCTTTAGAAAGTGCCAACCATGGGACTTTCCAGAGGATGTTGGTTCAGATGTTCACCATCTGGTGATGTAATTTGTGGTTAGGAACCTCAGCACTGAACAATCAGAAATGACACAGGCATATGTTCTCAAGATTGTGCAGGCTGATCAGTTCCTCTTTATTGATGATAAAAGAGCTGCCATGACTGTCAGATGTATCCTTGCCTACTGGGGAACCTTGGATACCATTTATTGGCAATTGCTAACTTTACAAATAAATCGATTATGCTTGGAATTCTGTGCCTCAGTTTCTTTTTATTGCAGATTTTGATTGCAATAATTCTTTCTTTTGCCCCAAAAGTCAATCTTTCTATGTTTTCTTTGTTAAAATATTAACCTCCAGTGAGCTGCAGAACAATTTTATGAAGTGGGTTCTATTATTCTAGGTTTACACATATGAAATTATAAGCTAATCAAGGTTGGGTGACTTCCCCAGGGTCACACATGAAGTAAGTGTCTGAGCCTGCCTTCTACTGGCATAATTTTTAAGAACTCAAGTTCACCTTCATGTCAAAGCACAGCCTTGAAGCAGGACAAAAACAAGAATATTTGTTTATGAAATATTTATTGAAAGAGAACTTCCCCATACTCAGTGTTACTATAGAAGATTACTCAGGCAAGGAAATTGCAAAGAGTAATTACAGAAACCAAAATACAGGCAGCCACCAACACAATCAGGCTTATTCGGCAGTATTTAGATTGCTTCCATTGTCTCTCTTTCTTTTTCAACAAGGCATCATATCCAGGTGTGTATGTGTCCCCCAACCAAAACCGTAGATCATTAGGATTTTCCTAAAAGAAAAATAGTAAAATAAATATAATCTCAAGAAGTTATTTTGCTTTATTATATAATAGTAAATTCACTAATTAATATGGCCACATCTTGAAACATTTGAAAACAGAGTAAACAGTAAATCCGTTTTTGTGGTTGCCCAGTTAAAATCAGAGCTGTCAAATTCTAGACTCTGCCTCAGTGACCTAGAAAAGTCAACCAAAAAAAGTATCTAACTACTATTGATAGTTGGTTGCTGAAGTTGATGAGGGGGATGTTAGATAACAGCAATTATATCTGCCTGATATATTAAAACTATATCTGCTTTTCCCATTTAAGTAAATTTCCCATTATTTGTAAAATTTAAGATGCCATAAAACATTATTTTTGTGGGAATGAGTTATTTAATATCTCTGAGTCCTAGCCTCTGCAGCATTAACACAAGACTTCTTGTTATTTGTACTATCAAATAGGATATGTGTAAAGAGAATGCTTCTTAAATTTTAAAGTGATATATGCATCTGATAATACTATCATAGACTGATTGCAAAGAGCCCACATTTGGAAAATCTGTGTTAACTCAGTTGTTTATAATTGTAGGATATAATTTCAAAATGTAGATATAAAGAAATACAGAAGCTAGGAATGTTTATCACTATTTTTCTGGGCTGTAAATATAATAGGAAAATCAATCGGATAAGCTACAGATGTTAAGCTTGGAGAAGACATATTAGGTGTTTAATAAATGCTTACTGATTGATTATGAGAGATGGAAGAACTATCTTGAAGTTTGAAGCTTTGAGGACAATAAAAATTGCTTGGAGCTCTGGGTAATTTTGCTAAAAGAACATGTCTAAATTGGAAATAACAGAAGTCTCACCCTCATAATATGATTAGAATATGCTTGATCTTAGAAAATGCAAAGGAAATGAGAAAATCTAACTAGTATGTGAAAGAAAACAAACTTAAAGTAGCTAGATAGTTTAAATGAAAAATTTGAAAATGTGTCCTTTCCCTCTCTCCCCTCTCTTTTGTACCCTGAACAAATAAGAGGACTAAGAGATGTTAGGGAAGAAAAAAAAAAGAATAAAAATTCCAATCCAGAAATTTATATAAAGTATTGAGAATTGAAATAAAGTTGGAATTATTTGCTTTAGACAGGCTTTTACAATTTGATTTTGTTATTCACATGTATTATTCATGTAATATAGAGATATTTTTTAAATGGACATGATTCACAGATGATAAAGAGTTCACATTCTGTGTCAATGAAGGAAGTCTCTGCCTATTGTTATGGGAGGAATATCTCCTCTCTGAGTTTATGTGGTGGGTAACTACCACCAAATATATATTTACCACAATGCAGAAATTATGGAGGTAAAAACTGAGCCATCATTATTATTCTCAAGCATAGATTCTGGCCTCAGAGGAAGCCTAGAACATCATGAGGATTCTGTCAAGTCTTCTTATAGAAAAAAATTACATCAGAATGACAGACGAATAATTGTTTTACATATTGCAATTTTGTACATTTCTCTTAGGTCATATTGTTGCTGTCCGTTGTTCGTCCTTCATTCTCAAAGAGGACCAATGACAGCAGCAGGGTGATGTCTTGATTTGCAAGTAAACTGAATTTCAGTGAGATGGAGCTATGCAAAGTCACTAGCCTCACTCTCTCCTCCAGTCATTGGAGTCCAGTGGCAAAACATAGGTCAAGAAGACTGGTGATAGCCACAATGGAATGGGAGACCTTGGCCCTCCCAAACTAAGATCCTTCCCAGGTCTCAGCCCCTCTGAGGCAACACCCATTCAGCAGTTAAAGACCAGGTAAGAATTGAGGCCCATGTTTGCCTTCACAAAAGAATCACTCGGGGAGGGGAAGACCCCCAGAGTTTCTGGACAGAACAGAAACAACTGCCATTTACACTCACTCTGAGGCATCAAAATCCAAACAATGAGCAAGTAAGGCCAAGGCTGGGATCCACCACTGGCCATTTAAAGAGAATCAGAGTGATCTAGGTTCAAAGGCATAGTCAAGCAACTCCATTTGAATTCCAACAGGCTCTATCAAAGCCTGGTTTTCCAGAGCTATCCCTTAAGAAATCATAAATGAAAACCACATAAAACAAGAGTCAATTGTCCCAGTCTCCAAAAAAAACCCTGATAGAACAAATAAGTAGGAAAGAAAAAAAAATCTAGTCTCCAAACCCCAAGATACCCTGTGAAGTAAAAGCAATCAAAATCTACATTCCTTCGGACAGAGCACCCTCATGTAAGGGCATGACGCTCCATGTGGACAGAGGGATAGGAGGAGGAGAAGAGGGAGGAGAAGGAGGAGGAAGAAGAGGGAGGAGGAGAAGGAAGATGAGAAAGAAGAAGAAGGAGAAGGGGGAAATAGTAGTATTGCCCAACTGGAACTGGCCAGTTAGGTTCCCAGGCAGGCAGCTACTACTACTCACAGATTGTGGTTCATCCTTCATTCTCAAAGAGGACGAATTACATCAGGAAGGTGAGGTCTTAACTTCAAAATGAATTGGATTTAAGTGAGGCAGAGAGCTGAGCAAAGTCATCAGCCTCTCCACCTAAGCCTTACTTGCTCATTGTTTCTGTTTTGATTGCTCAGAGTGAGTGTAACTAACAATTGTTTCTGTTCTGGCCAGAAACTCTGAAGGTCTTTCTACCCCTCTCCCCCCCACCCCCCAAACGAAGCCCTTTTTGGCCTCAATTCTTACCCAGCCTTTAACTACTGAATGGGTCTTGCCTCAGACAAACCAAGACCTGGGAAGGACTTTAGTTTAAGAAAGCCAAGGTCTTCCACCGCATTTGGGCCATCTCTAGTTGTCCTGACCTACGTCTTGCCACTGGACTCTGATGACTCTGAAAGAGAGAAAGTGAGATTTAGGCCATAAAAATCAGAGGAAAGATATCCATAATCCCATACTTCCTTCAATGTTATAAAAGTTGCAATTAACTTAGTTAAACAGAGTCATAATCTCATATATCCCCTAAGGAAATAAACCTCATCGAATGAACTCCATAGGTAAACTAAATCAGGTTATAAATTAAACTGCAATAAGAGGATTCACAAATAGATTGAGGAAGTCAAAGGCAGCTGACTAAAGCTGACCTTCTCCCCATTCCCAGACCCATGAATTGCCTGAGGCTGACCAGACATTATCACTCCCAGCCTCTGACTATTTTGTAAATGTCCTAAATTCTCCCCTCCTAAATTCCCAAGCTTTCTCTAAGGATTTTCAGTTGTTATGCAAAACAACCTATTTTGAGAAACCGTAGAATATCCCAACCCCTTTGTAGCCCCTCTCCCTCAACCCAAACACTTTATAAGATACCCTCCCCCACCCCAGTCTGCCCCTCCTCAACCTCCTGTCCCTGGCCCCCAGCCCCCTTCCCCTCCTCCCTCCTGGCCCCCAGCACTTGCTGTTGCTTAGAACTTTAGCTGTAACTCTGTCCCCCAACTAAAGATCATATTCTTTGCTATTTTGACTGCTTTCTCCTTAATTCAGGTTGACAAGGAGGATTTACATGTTGCCAAAGAGTCAGGAACAGTGGAGATTCTTCCTCTGGCTTCTTATCTAAGGAATGCTCTTAAGCAAAATTTTACATCCAGTGGGACAGTTTTTTGTTCAGGTGAAGTAAATATCAAAGCAAACTTTAAGTTAACCAAACCTTGCAGGAAGAATGGCCCTGAGTCTCAAATAATAAGAGGAAATTTAAAAATCCTTGCCAGTTAGGGAGGCAGCTACAACTACTCACAGATTGTTGTTAATTCTTCATTCTCAAAGAGAATCAGTGACATCAGGAGAGTTATTATTATTTATATTAATGAAATCCCAAATCCCCCAGACTCAGAAAGGAGTCAATATTCTCAGAAGCACACTGGTACAGTGTTAAAATAAAGATCCCTGTGAAATGTTAAAATGGAAGAAATGCCAGGTCCAAAAGGGGGACCTGGAATGAACCAGTCTGACCACAGTTTACAAATATTATAAATGCATTTATTGCCTGAGAAAAAGCTTACAAGCTGGAGCAGTATGACAATGTTTTCATCTGATCGAAGGGGAGTGACTTTTTGTCCTAAGTTAGGCAGGAAATGGTTATCTAGGAAGAAGGTATTTGTAAATACAATAAATCAGAAAGCAGGAGGATTGCTGCTGGATAAGTCAGAAAGCAAGACATTTGCTTTTCTCTCTGAGTTGGTCAATATTAGTTTCAACAGTTGCAGGCATCTCCAAGTTCAGCTAAAGTTTACTTTGCAAAGGATCACTGATATGTCAAGTAGCCCTGGGCATCAGAAGTCCTCCTAATTGGCTAATTGCTGTACTACCCCATTGTCTGGTTCCCTGGTGAGAAAGGGAAACTCTAGCTTATTTGATCAGCTAGTACAAACATTAGAGAGTTCATGTCCACAGCAGCATATTTAAGTATAGATTAATAGACATAGGCCCATTCGTATTTATGGCATGCTGAGATTGGGGGTGAGGGTGATCGGGTCAACTCCAATACAATGGGGTAAGAGGAATGACTGTTAGGGTACTCTATCAAATGGGCCTTGCTAGTTCTTTGTCCCAAGAGGGATTGAAACTACGTTTGAGACTTGATTGGTGTAGACCCTTGACATGAACAGGGACCAGGGCATAAGGAACTCCAGGTCTTCTAGATTTGTGACTACAGAATAGCAGTGGTTCAGGAAAGCCACACACAGGGAATCAGTGACATATCCTCACTAAATATGCTTTCTCTTCTCTAAATAGCCTTCTCTATCTATGGCTAAGTATCACTTTTTTTTTTTACTAACTTTTAAATAGTCCACCAGTGCCTCATTTTGTTTCAATTTGCAACCTGATGTTTACAGCCCACATTGGCCAAGCTAGAACCAACCACAAACAGCATGGTTAAAGCAGGATTTGTTCAGAATCACTGTTGGAAAAGATTGATTCTGAACTAGCCTAGAGGGATTGAATTCGAGGCTGGGGCCAGAGATTGGAAACGTTCCTCCCTAACTCCACCACTCAGGAAAAATAAGACAAAGAGAATAAAATTGCTGAGCTTTTTCAGGGAATTGGTGTCTTTGTATTGTTAATCATAATTACCTAACTGACTAGAAAAAGCCTACTGAATAAAAAAGCCTGACGCCATGTGAATTGCTATAGCTTGCTGACTGACAGGTGTTTCCATCTGGCTCTGGACAAAGAAACTAAGCCTACTGTAGACTTGCTATATGTGTTTGCAGTATGTAGGCAAAGTAAACCTCCTCCTTTGTTAAATGTGTTATGAGAATTTTTAATTTCCTTTTATTAATTGGGGACTAGGGTCCATTCATCCTGCAAATTTTGGCTAATATTAACCTCAGGTGAACCACCGTTGTCCCAAGGGATGTAAAAATTTACTTAGAGCCTTCAACATTCCTTAGATAAGAAGCTAGATGCAGAAATTCCCAAAGTGGGTGATGCTGCCCCCCAGAGTGCACTGGAATGATCTAGGGGGCAGTAGTAACATCGGGTGTAATTGGGGGGCATTAAATAAAAATAAAGGGGCAGTGGAAGCATAAGGAAAGAAGAGAAGATAAAGGTTTGAAAAATTGTTTGTACATGTTTTATTTGTTGTGTAACAGAGTTAAAGTCGTAACAATTAGATTATTTTCCAAATAAACACACAAAATGCAAGTTATGACCAATCAGTGTTCAAGTCTACCTATAGGTCTTAACAAGCGAGCATTGCAGGTGGGTGAGCTGGTGTGTTGCTCATTGTCGGGAAGTCCAACATGCATCTGCAGGAATATATGTGTGTAATAACTTGTTTTCAATATGATACTATATGATTACATGACACAATATTGCGTCATCAAAATTTCAAAGAAGGGAAAACACAAATTTGCCATAAATTATTAAAATTAAGATGGGTATTTTTTTTAATTCATTTTTTTGGAAAAGATGCAATTTAGAAAAAAACTATTAAAGAGTTAACGAAAGTAGATTTCCAGGGGGGCACTGAATAATTTTTATTTTGAAAAGGGCTTAATAGGCCAAATAAGTTTGGGAACCTCTGAAGGGAAGAATCTCAACTGTCCCTGACTCCTTGGCAGTATGTAAATCCTCTTCAATCAATCAATTTGTGGATCCTCTAAATGCAGTTTAATCTGTAACCTGACTTTGTTTATCTTTAGAGTTTATTTGATGAGCTTGGTTTCCTTGAGGGATCTATGAGATCATGACTCTGTTTAACTAAATTTGTTCAACTTTTATGACTTCGAATAACATATGGGATATGGATTTATCTTTTCTTTATTTTAAATTTTATGGCCTAAGAGAATTATTTCTCTATCACTCTGATGTAATTTTATCTATAAGAAGCTTTGCCTCATGATTGTTCAGGTTTTCTCCAAGACTGGAATCTGTATACTTGAGCATAGTAATAAAACCTAGGTTTTTAACCTCTATAATTCTGTGTTCTGGTATATACATTATATATATATGTATATATATGTATATATATATTCATATATGTGTGTGTGTGTGTGAATGGGATGGATAATTGTGAAGACTTCACAGGGTATGTCTAATGGAGAGGTTTTGGGATTTGGCCTTGTAATTTTGGAAGGCATGCCCTTCCCCCTCTCTCTCAGATGTTAGAAGATAATGAATTTCCTGTGAGCTATTTGTTCTTTGCTCTAGGAAGGTCTCTCCTTCCCCTAGACTTTCAGATGCCACCCAGGCAGTTGAGTTCTGATAGGTTCTGATAGGGAAAAACCTGAATGGACCAAATCAACCTTGGTCCTCTGTGTAGTTTTCAGGCCTAGACTGTAAGCCCACCTCCCAGCCAATGGTGAGAAGGGATAGAGGTGGGCGGGAATCTTTTTCATTAAGAGTATAAATTAGGACAGGTCCCCTTTTACCTCACCTCCTCCATTATGGAGGTGTGCCCAAATCTTGAGAGGTTTGTGAAATAAATTCACTTTGTTCCTCCTAAGGATGTTTCTCCTATTATTTAAAAATTCTGTCCCATACATATGTATGTATGTATGTATGTATATGTGTGTATGTGAGAGAGAGACAGAGACAGAGACAGAGAGACAGAGAGAAAGAGAAAGAGAAAGAGAAAGAGAAAGAGAAAGAGAAAGAGAAAGAGAGAGTGTGTATTTGGCAGTAGTTACCCACCATATGAACCTAGGGAACGAATATTTCTTCCATAACAAATGTTCAGGGCCTCACAAGTACCTCATTTCATTCCAACATTGAAACTGAAGCACTGGTTCTAGAATTGTGCCTAGAACAGCTCAGCGTGTGTCACATACTCCAAAAGAGTTCAAGACATCAAGAGCTCCTCAGTTCCTCAGTCTAGGCCATCTCACAGAAGGAGGAGTTTTCTATAATGGAGAGAATGGTTCCCGAGTTCTGCCTGACTAGCAGGAACCTCTTTCTGTCCTCACCAATGTGCTGGGCAAATTGGGAGCAATGATACCCTGGCAGTTGGTAGCACAGACGTGTCTAGGGTCCTTGCCAACTAGGTAGTATTGCCAGGCCCCAGCTTAGAGGGGCAAAGCTCAGGCCACAGCTGTTCTCTGAGTGCAAAGGAGGGCAGTGGCAGCATCCCTGGCCGCACTCCTACAGAAACACAAGGGGGAGTAGCAGCATCTGGGTAGCACTCAGGTTCTGGTGATGAGGGCACAGTCTCTGGGAACCCCCTTGAATCTGGAGTACAGTCTGTGGGAACCCCGTTGAGCCCCACCCTGAATCTTCCTACTTGATCTGGCTGTTCATGCCCAAATAGCCTAGCCTAGCCTTCCATGGTCTGACTACCTGGATGGCCTTCTGGCTGTTTCCTACCCTTGATCCTGATCAAAATATCCATGCCCTAGCTCTCTTATTGTCTGTCATCTTCAGGTAGCCTTCAGCTATTTCCCACCCTGGAGTCTGACCTCACCCCAGTCACCCCAGTCCACTCTAAACCCCTCCTGTAGTCATCCCAGACTACTGGAGACCACCCCTCAATTTCTCCCACAATCTTGCTGTATATAAGTCTCATCTCACCTCCATGAAGGCGCTCAGATTCAATCTAGCTCAGATTGAGTCTGGCTTGCTTGTGAAAACAGGCATCACAAAGGGTGGGATTTCTTAAGACAACCCATTATGGCAAACCCTTAACAAACTTTGTCTTTTTCCTTGGCTGAGAAGGCTTGGGTCGAATTCTTTCGGTAGGACCCGGCATGTTGGTATTTTGGGGTTTCGAGCACCCCTAAACCCAAACCTCTTCAGTGGCACAAGAAGGTGGCATTCAGTCTGATAAGTGGGGGTTAGTGAGAAGGCCTTGTCGATGGAGGAAGAAGTCAGGACCCAGCACTGTCAGTGCCTGGCACAGGAGAGCAGGAACACCACCTATGGCAGTATGCTTATCCTAGTACAGGGAGATAGCTTCTAGAGGGTTACTTAGAACATGGAGGAGGGGGCAGCACTTGGTGTCCATAGCAAGAGACAATAAAGAAGGCAGCAGTTCAGGCCCCAGTGGCAGAAAGCAGCTTTGAGAGTCTGGTGATAATAGATTAGGCGGTACAGCAGGCCCCAATAAAATGGGCACTGGTATGGGCGGAGGCAAAGGAAGGACCAGCAATACTGTAATCTGGAACCATTAGAGCGCCACCATGTTGTTGCCAATACTGTATCTAACGTTCAATGGACAAGGAAGGGCTTTTAGGATCAAGGGCTGGTATTATTGGGAAGTCACTTGCTTTATCCTGGGCAAGGGGATGGGTGGGAGATGAACAATATACCTAGCCCCCAATGGAAGGGGGATTAGAGAGAAGCCTCTAAGTGGACAAGATTTCATATTCATTCCAGTCCCTGTGAGATTCCCAGGGAAGGCAAAGTCCTGGTTGATGGGCTAGTGGGTACTGGTATAGGATGAGTATCAGCATTAACCCTGACACTCGCACAGGCGACAGATAGATACGAATCATGATGCAGATCAGTGACTCTGGCGGAAGAGTGGCTCTCTGAAGTAAGCCCTTCAATGTTGCCCTATCATTCACAATGTTACTCTTGCTCATCATTACTTCTTTACATTGGTAAATCTATTGTGAATTGCAAAGATCAGGTATCACCCACCATGTGGATCATTTCAATTCAAGGCTTAGTCCTTCCCAAGGAAAGAAGTAAAGCCTAGGATTTCTGGTCATATTCAGGCCATTCTGGTCACATTCATCATATTCGGATGGCTATTATATTGCTTGTTGTCTTCTGTTTTATTTTTGCTTCTTCCTAGTTTAATTTTTCTTTTCTTCTTCCAGTGTTCCTTGTGTCAGTTTTATCACATTCTCAAGACTAAGATTGCCCAATAATATTTCTAATGACATTTAAGTAGTGAAAGTGTCTATAGAAGACTTTTAGGACCTTGCCACCAAGGATTGGGATACAGTAGGAGAACCATCTACCAGGGTACCATAGACACCTGGATATATACCTGGAAATACACCTTTTCCTTAAGAGCTATTGAAACCATCCCTAATTCTTGAATAATTCAGCAGTCTAAAGGCTGTGTCTTTAATATGGCTTCTGGATCACCTGAGTACAAAAGAGCAAGGACATGAAGAGCTCCAGCTCCTTCCTCAGGTTTCTGACTACAGATCAGAAGCATAACCAACACAGTCACATAAAAGTTGTGCTCAAGGGAATCAGAGCTACTTCTTTACTGAATATACTTTACCTGTTCCATATCATTCTGCCACTGTGGCCAAGAAAATACTTTTTAGTCAACTAAATACTCCATGAGTGTCTGTTTTCATTCTAATTTTGAACCTAATGTACCAGACCAGACTTGCTAGGCCTCATCTACCACAAATATATTTACTCAGATAAGTAAATTTCATCTTCAGGAAAGAAGCATGGAAATCATTTATCCTGGGATTTGTAAATCTGTTGATATTACAGCTGCAATTTAATAAAGGGAAAGCGTTCAGCCTAGGACCTGATGGAATCTCATGTTCACTGGTAAAGATATGGATAACTCCTATTATGGAGGGATTTTCAGAATAGTAGTAATGGGCAAGATTGACTCCATTGGAAATAAAGATAAAGACTACAGGTGGAAAAAAAGCTAAAGACATTTGAAGACATTACAAAAAACAAGGATTTTAGTTTGCAGTGAAAAATCTCAGGGAAGTTACATGGAACATAGAAGTAGTATGTGTTATGCCCCTATTGTACAGGATAGTCTGCCATTTAGAGAGCCTTTAGTTACCTTTCAAAAGACATAAATATAGAGAAGATGCAGATTTCTACAATTCAGTTCAACCAGTGTCATGAAAACCTAAAAAGTAGAGAGTATGCAGAAAAGGTTGTTGCACTGTGTCAAAGGCTGCAAGAGGGGTCAAGAAGGATAAAAGTCTGTTAGATTTAGCAATTAAAAGATCATTCCTAACTTTAGAGAGAACAGTTCTGGTTGAATGAGGAGGTCAGAAGCCAGATTGTAGAGAGTGAAGAAGAGAGTGAGAAGAAAGGAAGTGAAGGCACTTATTTGTAGATGACCTTTGCAAGAAGTTTAGCCATGACAAACAAGAGAGATACAGGACAGTGAATGGGGATAAGTGGACGAAGTGAAAGTTTTTTGACATGGGTAAGTTTGTAGACAGTAGAGGAACATTCAGTAGAGGTGGGCAGGGAGAACATTAGTGGGAGAATAAGAGTAAAAGGGACAATCTGCTGAAGAAGATCACATGTGCACATAGAGGGGTTTGCCTCAGCAAGACGTTCCATCTCTTTGTGAGAGACAGGGTAAAGGAGGAGATAGCGGAACAAGTTATCTGAGTGATATGAGATGGGGAAGGCATAAAAGAGAGCTCTCAAAGCTCAATTGTTTTTTTCAATGAAATATGAGGTGTAAGGCTCTTATCGGAGAGGGTGAAGGTAAAGGGGACAACATGAGAGGTTTGAGAAGAGATGAAAAGTTTGGAAAAGTCACTGTGGTGAGTAGGATAGTGACTTGTAGTAACTCAATAGTAAGGGTCCAGTTAAAGTTATATAACATAAATTTGTAGTAGATCCAGACAGCACAGTTTCATTACTGGTCATACAGTCAATTGACAAATATTGACCAAGCTCTTATAACAAGGAACTGAACTAAGCACTGAGAATACAAAGAAAGAAAAAAAATCTATGGAGTCTATGCTCAAATAGCTCACATTCTAAAGGAAGAAACAACATGCAAGCAACTATGTACACAGCACAATTGTAAATGGGAATTAATCTAAGTGGGAAGGCATAAGCAGAAATGCGGGGCAAGGTGGAAAGGTCTCCTGCAGAATGTGAGATTTGAGCTGAGTCTTGAAGAAATCTAGGGAAGCCAGGAGGCAAAGATGAAGAGGGAGAACTTCCAAGGAGTGGGAAACAGTCAGTGGAATTGGGAGATGAAGTGCCATGCCCAAGGAAGAACAAGTAGGCCAGTATTGCTGGTCCATATGGTAGATGGAAGGGAGTAAAGTACAAGATGATTTAAAATCTAGGAAGTGGCCAGGTTGTAAAGGACTTTAAAAGCCAAACAGAGGATACTATATTAGATCTGAGCAGTAATAGGAAACTACTGGAATTTAATGTGTAATAAAAATTCAAGAAATAAAAATCACATGGTCAGACCTGTAGTTTATAAAAATCACTTTGACAGCTGTGTGAAAAATGGATTGGAGTGGGGGAGGGATTTGAAGCAGGGAGACTAACCAAAAGGATGTGGCAATAGTCCCAGGTGTGAGAGGATATGTGTACCAAGGTGGCAAACGTATGAATGGAGAGAAGGGGACGTACATGAGAGATGTCGTGAAGGTCAAAGTGATAGGACTTGGCAATAGACTGTATATGAGAGTGGGTGTGAGAGACAGGCTGAGGATGACACTGAGGTTGCAAGTCTGGGTGACTAAGAGCTATGGTGGTACCCTTGATAATAATAGGGGAATTAGGAGAAGGGAAAGGTTTGGGGGGAAAATGTAAATGAATCTCTTTTGGACAAACTGTATTTAAGATTCCTATAGACTATCCACTTTGAGATGTCTAAGAGGCAATTGGTGATGTAATACTCAGGAGAGAAATTAGGGGCAGAAGTATGGATCTAAGATTAATTTGCATTGCTGTTATTCAAACATTTTATAGTTGTATCCCACTCTTTGTGACCCCATTTGGAGTTTTCTTGGCAAAGATACTAGAATAGTTTGCCATTTTCTTCTACAGCTCATTTTACAGAAGAGGAGACTGAGGCAAACAGGGTTAAGTGACTTGCCCAGAGTCACACAGCTAGTATGTGTCTGAAACCAGATTTGAATTCAGTAACAAGATTACTAAGGAAGACTTTAATATTTAGAGAGAAAAGAAAAGGGCCCAGGGAAGAAACTTGTGGGATACTCGCAGTTAGTGGGCATGACCTTCAGGAAGAACTAGTAAAAGAGACTGAGAAGGAATGGTCAGGTGAGTAGGAGGGGAACCAAGACAGAGCAGCATCACAAAAACCTAGAGAGGTTGAAGTGTATATTCAGCTGCAGAGAGGTATGGAAGAATTAGGATTGATAAAGGACCATGATATTGGTCAATTTAGAAATCAAGGGTAACTTTAGGAAAGAGCAATTTCAGTCAAATGATGAGGATGGAAGCAAGACAGCAGGAGGCTTAGATTCAAGTGAGAGAGGAAAGAAAAGCATTGACTTTAGATGATATCCTAAGGAATTCAACCAAGAAAGAGAGAAGAGATATTAGATGATAGGTACCATGATTTGTAAGTGAATGAAGACTTTTTAGGAATAGGAGAGACCTGGGCAATTTTTAGGTAGCAGAGAAAGAGCTAGTAGATAGGACAAGACTGAAGATCAGAGGGAGAAGGGGAATGAGAGAGGGGGCAATCTTCTGAAGAATACATGAAAGAACGAGATCAAGAATCCATTTAGAACAGTTTGCCTTGACAAGGAAAAATGCTGCCTCCTTAAGAGAGACAGGGTGAAGGAGCGGATAGTTGGGGAATATATTCTGAGAATTGTGAGATGAGGAAGATGTAAAAAGGATCTTTTACTGAGTTTCTTCAATGTTTTTGGTAAAGTATGAGGAAAGGTACTCAAATGAGAAATAAGGTAGGAGAGAGAAATGCTTTAGGGGCGGTGAAATGACACAAAAAGGTTCAGAATAGCTGGTGTGGTGAGTGGGATACTAAACTGATTTTAGTGAGCTCTAAAAAGACTGCCTTGCTGAAGTGAGGATCCAGTTGAGATTATGTAACTTAAATTTATGGTAGGCCCATTCAGCAAGGTTTTAGGAAATTCTCCAGCTCTGACCAGCAGGACAGAATCAGGAGCCAAGGCAGCCAATGGCAGTAATTTAGAATTGGAGTTTCATAACTGGTGAACATATGGCTGGCAATACTACTAAAGCTAGAGATAGAACAAGCTTAGGGAATGGTTAGCAGTCTAGTTTGGCTGTAAAGTAGAATGTATGAAGAAAAATAAAATAAGACTGGAAAGGTGAGTCAGAAACACTGTGAAGAGGTATAAATTCTATAATGAGGAATGTGTATTTTATCCTGGAGGAAGTAGGTAATTACTTGAGATGTTTGAATAAGGAGCAGCATTTTTAGACCTGTTCCTTATAAGGATTAAATTTCTTTGTGGAGAGCCTGAACTTAATAGTGGAGAGATGGATGTTGTAGGGGAGGTTAATTTAGCAAAACTTAGCAATAAATTAAGGACAGGAGAAAGAAAATTTAAAAATGACTAAAGGGTTACAAACTTGGGTGACTAGGTGTATGGTGGAGACTTTAAAAGAGGAAAGAAAATTTGAAGATGGGTTAGGTTTAAGTGCGAAGGTGCATGAGAGTACTGATGATTTCTGAAATAGTTTCTACGATGTAAAAGAAAAGTAACTACAATTCTCGAGTCCTTTCTTCACCTCTTCCTGCTTAGTGGTCAAGAAGAGGATTGCTTCATAATTTCAAAGGACAAGAGTACTTCAGTGCTAAAGTATACACGGCCAGAATCAGATTGGCATTTCGTCATCTCCAGAGCACCCAAGCATTGAGTTAGTACATGTGGTTGACTAGAATCACGAAAGACAGCTTTGTGCTTCCCCTGTCAAACCTCCATTTACATACAAAAATAAAGACAAAATAATTT
This sequence comes from Phalanger gymnotis, assembly GCA_028646595.1. NCBI lineage: Eukaryota > Metazoa > Chordata > Mammalia > Diprotodontia > Phalangeridae > Phalanger > Phalanger gymnotis. The sequence continues at coordinate 382,102,137 of CM053622.1, forward strand.
TACAATTTTACAGATGACAGGAAAGCTTTAACAATTGGTGGGATATGGAAAGGCCTTTTATGGTAGGTTAATAATAATAAACATTTATATAGCACTTTAAGATTTATAAAGTGTTTAAAAGTATTATTTCATTTTATCTGTATAACGACCCTAGGCTATAGGTGCTATTGTTGCATTTTACAATTGAGGAAATTGTGGCAAACAGAGGTCAAGGTTGCCCGCCAGGGTCACAAAGCTGCTGGATTCGAATTTAGGTCTTCCTTCCTCCAGGTAGAGTTCTGTCCATGGCACCACCTAGCTGCTTTAGCTTAACCTTGAATAGAGCAAGGAATTCTAAGTGGTGGAGATGAGAAAAGAGAGTACCCCAGGTATAGGGTTTAATATAGACCAAAAAAAAAAATCTGAAGCTTATTATGTACTTTTCCTTTGTTCAAATTACTTTTTTAGTGCTTGCTGCCATCATGATACAAAGAGCTAATCCTGGTATAAACTTTCCACTTTAAGCTGATCATTGGTTTTCTAACATAATCATCTGATAAATTATCAGCTATTGCTTTCATAGTAATGAAGGATTACAGTAGCACAGTGGATAGAGAACCAGGCCTGGAGTCAGGAATCTTCATCTTCCTGATGTCAAACCTGGCTTTGGACACTTACTTGCTGTGTGACCCTGGGCAAGTCACCTAACCCCGTTTGCCTTAATTCCCTATCTGTAAAATGACCTGGAGAAGGAAATGGCAAAGCATTCCAGTATCTTTGCCAAGAAATGCCACATAGGGTCATGAAGAGTCAGACATGACTGAATAACAACAACATTTAACACAATTTCTTAATTTCTCTCACTACTTCCAACCTTCACCCTCTCCCCCAGAAATCTTTTTATTTTAACCACAAATATGATAGATTTCTGTACCAAGTCTGACTTTGTCTTTCTCTGTACCATATGAAGCTGGTTGTGAAACAGAAAACAAGCCAAAAGATTTGTATGAAGAAAGAGAAACAAAAGCCCAGGATACCACGAAAAGAAAATCTGCTTCTAGTTAATTAAAGGCGATCTCAGACCCCCATTTTTCAAATAATTAGTGTAGCCCCAATGACATCTTAAGTCTTCCTCTGATATCTGAGACATTAACTGCTCACCCCACGCACATTCCAGAAGATGAATTTTATTGATTAACTCAGTACCTTTAAAAAGCCAGAGAGGTTAGACTGTAGAGAATGCTTATCATAGTCTTGAATGGTCCAAGAAGGGCTTTGTTTTCTTTCTTCCATGGCCTCCTCCAGTCTTATGTCTCCATACAAAGGATTATTCTTCAGTTTGAAAGTGGAGGTAGTGTGTTCGCCCAGAATGCAATTGATAACCATTGGGTCTTTCACACTCGATTTGCCACCAACCTGCTCAATAACATTTCTCTTTTCTCTCTGTAAAAGATTTAAGGAAGAAGATTTTTATAATTTGTTTACCAGTCTACTCCAATGCTGTTACTTTTTCACTCAGAGGGTAAAATGTTGGTTAAGTTTTAACCTAGGAATTGTGGGTGATGCCTGAAAAAACAAGATTTATCTTCCAGTTAGAGAAAAAAAAATGAAATGGAAATGTTAGCTTTTACCCTGGCCTTGCCATTTGACACTATGTGTCAAATGGGCAACTAGATGGTGCAGTGAAGAGAGCCTGGAGTCAGTGAGACATCTAAAGTGAGTTCAAATCTGACCTCAGACCTTATTAGCAATATGACCTTGGCCAAGTCACTTAACCCTGTTTGCCTCAGTTCCTTATCTGGAAAATGAGCTGGAGAAGGAAATGGCAAATCTCTCTAGTATCTGTCAAGAAAACTCCAAATGGGGGTCCCAAAGAGTGGGACATGACTGAAACAACTGAACAATTTGAGTTTCTTTCTTATTCTGTAGTTGCTACATACCTCAAAGGTGCTTAATGGGTGAGACTCAGACTCGAGAAGTCATTTATTAACAGTTGAACTCTCAAATGCCTTCCTCAAGGAGGCCGTAGAATCCAAGATGGTCACACTTTGCAGGAACAAGAAAGGCTGATGAATGGATGAACTTTTAAAGTTCCTTCACATTGGGCAAGATTTTGTGAATTACTTGGGACAGTGATAATTTTTATATGATTTCATTTTATGATAGCAGTGATCATACTGTGTTTTTACTGCTATTAAGCAGATTCAGAGCATCTGGATTTGATGAGATGAATCTGAATAAAACTGGTTTTCCCCCCTTTTATTTCTGCCATTTGCTGGATTTCATCCATATACGTTTGTGTGCTTGTTTTTGTTGTTTTTAGATCTATTATTTTAAAGAACAGCTATTACTCTAAGGAAAAATTGTAGCTCTAAAAGTACATTTTAAAAATTCTTAGAAATGTTATTGTGGTTGTTGGCGTGGAGAAGAAAGGTGTTTTTTTTCAAAGGTACCTTGCACGTCTGTGATTTCTTCTGGACTTTTGTCTTTCCCATGCATTTCAAAAACATGTTATAATGGCCTTTTTTTTTCTTTCTTTCTTTTGGGAAGGGAGGGGGAAGGGCATACCCTTCTGTGTTGTTAAGCAAAATTGTCTCATTAGCATGGCTTTTGTTTCTTTTGAGTGGAAGTACTTTCAGCTGTTAAGTGCTAAGCCCCAGGCCCAGGGCCCTGTCAGGTGTGAAACCTGTGTGGGTGTGGATTGGTGACTTAGGAGGGCCAGCTCGGGAACCAATGGTCTCTGGTCATTGAGGCGGGGCTTGAGAACGCCGGAAGCTCGGCTGCGAGGAGGGGTGAGCCGGGAGACAAATTCGGTGGCGG
>CM053622.1:382110830-382136062 GCA_028646595.1 Phalanger gymnotis
GATATTTCACATTGTCTTCCATTTTTTCATTCTTTTGGTTCTGTTTGATAATATCTCAATTTCTCCTCAAGTCACTAGCTTCCACTTGCTCCAATCTAATTTTTAAGGTAGTATTTTCTTCAGTGGTCTTTATGACTTCCTTTTCCATTTGGCTAATTCTGCCTTTCAAGGCATTCTTCTCCTCATTGGCTTTTTGGAGCTCTTTTGCCAATTGAGTTAGTCTATTTTTTAAGGTGTTGTTTTCTTCAATATTTTTTTCAGTATATTTTTGGGTCTCCTTTAGCAATTCATTGACTTGTTTTTTCATGGTTTTCTCACATTCTCATTTCTCTTCCCAATTTTTCCTCTACTTCTCTAACTTGCTTTTCCAAATCTTTTTTGAGCCCTTCCATAGCCTGAGACCAGTTCATGTTTTTCCTGGAGGCTTTTGATGTAGGCTCTTTGACCTTGTTGACTTCTTCTGGCTGTATGTTTTGGTCTTCTTTGTCACCAAAGAAAGATTCCAAATTCTGAGACTTAATCTGAGTGCGTTTTCACTGCCTGGCCATGTTCCCAGCCAACTTACTTGACCCTTGAGTTTTTTCAGCAGGGTACGACTGCTTGTAAAGAGTACTTTGTTCCAAGCTTGAGGGGATGCACCATTGATTTCAGAGCCAGATTTCTATGCAGCCAGCTCTGCCACACCAGCACTCCTCCTTCCCCAAGAGCCACCAACCTGGACCTGATGCAAATCTTAAGCAGGCTCTTCATTCCTGTTCTGATCTGCCACTTAATTCCTCCTACCAGGTGGGCCTGGGGCCAGAAGCAACTGCAGCTGTAGTTCTGTAGCTGCACTACCCCCACTGCCCCAGGGCAGTGGTCGAACTGTGAACTCTTTTCACTCTGTCCCAGCAGCTTTTCCCACTAACCTTCTCTGTTGTCTTTGGTGTTTGTGGGATGAGAAGTCTGGTAACTGCCACAGCTCACTGATTCAGGGCACTAGGGCCTGTACCGCCCTGCTCCTGGTCTGGTTAGTCCTGCAGCCACCCACGCTGGGCTTCGCTCCCCTCTGCTCAGTGTGCATAGACCTCATCTAGTGACCATCCAGGCTGTCCTGGACTAGATCCCTGCTTCCCTCTGCTATGTTGTGGGTTCTACAGTTCTAGAATTTGTTCAGAGCCATTTATTTTTTGGTTTTTGGAGGGACCTGGTGGGGAGCTCACGCAAGTCTCTGCTTTCCAGCCTCCATCTTGGCTCCACCCCCCTGATATAGTAATTCTTCGCCTGAATTCTTCACTGGGATTCAAGATATCCATTGTATGAAACACATTCCTTTTGGGGTTTTCCCTTGGCTTTGTTTTCAATATTACCACTTATATGCTTTGCTAAAGGATTCACACAAAGTAGTTTGAAAGCAAAAGGGAATTTGATGACTAGAAAGAGGTTTGGCAACATCCAAAAATTAATCTGTTATTGACATCCAGTGCAGAAGTAAAGCACCTCATATTACTACTGACAGCTTTAATGGAGATATTCTGGGTTGATAACTGCCTTCTCACAAATCAAACTAGTTTCTGGTGTGTCATTGGCTTTCTGTTTCTAGGAACAAAAAGGTCTCCCAATTTTTTTTTGTTTTGTTTTTGGAGGGGGGAAGACAGGGCAATTGGGATTAAGTAACTTGCCCAACACAGCTAGTATGTCAAGTGTCTGAGACTGGAGTTGAACTCAGGTCCTCCTGACTCTGGGACTGGTGCTCTATTCACTGTGACACCTAGCTGCCCCTAAAACCTCCCAATTTTAGAGATGAAATATAAGCTCTTTGGCTTTTCCTAAAATTGCTGTACTAGGAACAGCCCCAAGTATGGATATACTTTGTTGGAAAATGAAGGTATAACATCCTCTTAGTTCAGCTTTGAAATGAGACCTTCCTCACTTTTAACATCCCGGCCTCTTGGTAGAGAGGCTCATTCTACTCCTCCCGGGAGTAGAGTTAGGATAAGTCCAAGACTTTCTTATCACTGGAGGGAGTTCCCCAGTCCCTGCCTCAAGTCAGCTCTCCTCCAGTTTCACAGTTTCATCTCTGCAGGAATCTGAACCACTAGGTCAGACCATAGACGGCTCCCTCAGTCCCTACTCCCATTATCTATCAGGAGAGATCTCTTCACCTGTGCAATCCCCAGCTCCATGAGCTTTCAACAGATAATCCCTGAGAGCCTGGAGCTAGCTAGCTACCTGCTAAAGGCACTGGCCCCCATTCACTTTCAGTGTCATGTGCTGGGAACCCATTAGCAATATCCAATTATTTCAAGCAAATTTCTCCATTACCCAGAGGGTTTATCTTTCTGCTTGAGTGGGAGCCCAGTCCCACAGAAAGGAATACCCCATATGTGATCATGAAGGGTTTGGCAATGTTTTGTCATCCAATTGTTTTCAGCCAAATTGTCAAATGCTTTCAATGAGGATGAACATGGCATCAAGGTCAGCTACCACACTGATGGCAAATTCTTCAATTTGAAAAGGAAACAAACCAAGATAGAAGTGTAGGAAGTGTTGGTATGTGATTTTCTGTTTGCAGATAATTGTGCACTCAATACAGCCTCTGAGGTTGAAATGCAACGAAGTATGGATCTGCTGTTTGTGCTAATTTTGGCCTAAGAATTAAAACCAAGAAAACACAGGTGCTCCATCAGCCACCACATCATCCATACGTGGAAGCACCAGTTACAGCAAACAGAGACGTTTTGAATGCTGTGGATAAGTTCACTTACCTTGGTAGTGTACTTTCCAGGAATGTTCACATTGATAATGAGGTTGATGCATGCATTGCCAGAGCTAACTCAGTGTTTGGGAAGCTCCTAAGGAAAGTGTGCGAAAGAAGAGGTATTAGACTGCTTACCAAACTGAAGGTCTACAGAGCCATTGTGCTGACCTCATTGTTGCATACTTGTGAAACCCGAACATTATACTAGCCCCATGCCAGGATATTGAGACCTTTCCATTTGAATTGTCTTAGGAAGATTCAGAAGATCACCTGGCAAGATAAGGTACCTGATACTGAAGTCCTTTCTCAAACTAAACTGCCAAGCACTCTGCTTCAGAGAGCGCAACTCCAATGGGCTGGCCATGTTGTTCAAATGCAAACATATGCTTGCCAAAAAGTCTATTTTATGGAGAACTCACACAGGACAATCATTCACATGATGGTCTGAAGAAGCAATAGAAGGACATTCTCTAGTTCTCTCTTAAGACTTCTGGAATTGATTGTGGGACATGGGAGACACTGGCACAGGACCACTTAGCGTGGTATGCCCACATCAGAGAAGCTACTGATGCTTCTTTGTTTGTAGATGTTTTCATGTCATTATCTTCTGAGTTTGTGTCTTGAGGAGTTTCCCTACCACCCTAGAAAACTATGGTCAGATTTTGTTGTTTGATCATTTTTCTAGCCTGTTTCTTCACTTTGGACTTTGTTGAGCTCTGCTCATCTCTGGAGATAGGAATGTGCAGCCTGAGAGTCTGCCATTCTGTTTTTACAGCTCAGTCGAGCCCTGTAAGTTTTTGGTGCTTCCAATGTGGTATGATTCAGGGAGGTCTAGTCTCTACTCCCTGCTCCCTTGTGACTGTACTTGCACAACTTTCTGCCCTGGAACTGAGTAAGGGGAATTAGAACTGCCAGATAGCACCCTTTCCTGCTACCAATGCTAGTACCAGGGTCCTCTGGGATCTCTTTCTGACCAGATGTTTAGTCCCTTTACCATCCCTAGGCATTGAGCTGCTCTATAACACTGCTGCTGCCACAGCCAGGTGTTTCCACCACTCGCATGCCAGACTCCTGACCAACTGTCTCCTTAATGTTTACAGGTCCTTTTTCTGTCTTAGCAGAAAGAGCTAGAAAATGAAATTCCATTCAAAATGATTATAAAATATAAAATACCGGGGAAGTCCACTTAAAAAGTCACACAGAAATTAAACAAATACAATTGTAAAGCACTTCGTATAGACTGAAATGATTGAAAAATTGCTATCACCAGGCCATGCTAATATAATAAAAATGACAATACTACCTAAACAAATGTACAGATTCAGTGTCATACTAACCTGCCAAATGCCATTATACAGAGCTAAAAAGAACAAAAACAAACCAAAATTAATTGGAAGAAAGTATACTATAAAATATACTACAAAGCAGTAATCATCAAAACAATTTGGTAGTGATTAAAAATATAAATGCTGATCAATGAAATAAATTAGATTCCCTGAAGCAATCAGCTATGAGGGTAAGGATTCACTATTCAACAAAACATACCAGGGAAATGATTAAGCAGACGGGAAAAATTAGGCTTAGATTAACATCTTACACTATATTATACAATAAGTTCCAAATGGAGATACAGCCCCTATAGGAAAAGTCACATCATAGCAAATTAAAGGACTAGGTAAGGGGGGAAATTTCACAGCTACAGATGTGGAAGAATTCTTAGTCAAACAGGTGATTGCAGGAGATAAGATGGGCAATTTTGATTTCATTTTAAGAGGGATAAAAAGATTTGGAAAAGCTGCTGGTAAATGGGACAGTGTGATAATTAGGGGAGGTGTAAAAAGGATTACCTTGCTGTGGTTAGGGCCCAACTGAGATTATGTAACATAAATTTGTGGTAGACCCGGTGAGCACGGTTTCAAGATTTTCTCCATCTTTATTCAACAGGATGTTAGTAGGAACAAAGGCTTGAGTAATCCAAGGCTGCTGCTTGGCAAGGCAATGTACTGTCCTTCACATAGAAGGAAGTACCCTCTTATATGCAGATGCGGCTAAAAAAATGAATGCATAAACCATACTATTGTTATTAACCTCCATCTCTTTGTGACCCCATTTCGGGATTTTTTTGGCAAAGATATTGGAGTAGTTTGCCACTTCCTTCTACAGCTCATTTTACCAATGAGAAATTAAGACAAACAGGGTTAAGTGATTTGCCCCGGGGTCACAGACGAAATCTTTATAAGAAGACCCTGTGGGTTTGTCAGAACAAGTAAATCAGTTCCTTGGCCCCAACATCTACACCTTGCCAGAATTAATGGCAACATGGGGATCCTCTTCACAGGGGAAGAGCAAGGACAGATTAGGAGAGCTGCTATGAAAATTTGGGATGATGAGCCAAGGAAGGGCCTCGGGGAGAGCAGAAATGTCCCCTGGAGGACCCAGGGTGGAATCATAATAATGCAGCTCATAGGGAAAATATGAAAGATTTGAGAAATATAATTGTAAAGGGGATTGAGAATGCAGTTTCCCAGAGTCAGAACATGAATAAAGTGACCGAGGTTAGGCAAGAAAAGGATGAGACCCCCACCACCTTCCTGACGACTCAAGGAGTGTATGAGAAAGTTTTCTGGGCTAAGGGAGAGTGACCCCACTACCGAGAACTTATTAAGGGTATACTTTGTTACCAACTCTTGGCCAGAAATTAACAAAAAGTTACAGAAACTGGATGAATGGCAGAGAAAACCTTTGGATGAATTGCTAGAGGCATCTCAGAAGCTATATGTAGCCAGGGCTTCGGAGGAGAAGAAGAAGAGAGATAAGAGTACTAAAATGATACAGTCTTTGGAACAATAGGAAGAACAAACTAAAGTAATGCTTCAGACAGTACAGATGGTGGCTAGGTCAATGATGAGACCTCAGGCAAAGACATCAAGCTCTTATAGACAATTTGAGAATGGTCAAAGGAGAGGATTTAAACCTCCATTTAGACCCCCAAGTGAGAGAGCAGAGCGGGCCCCTATAACCTGTTTTGAGTGTAGAAAAGAGGGTCATATGAGAAGAGAATACCCTTTGCAGAAATCTGAACAGAAGATTTTCTCCCTTATGGACTTGGAGGAGTAGGGGTGTCAGGGTTCATTGAAATAATCCACCCAGAACCTCTGGTAAACTTGAGGGTGGGACCCCAAAAGGAGGAGTTAGTGTTCCTGATGGATACCAGGGCCATGAGGTCCTCCAAGATCCACTTGCCCTGAGGCACTAAGTTATCCAAAGACACTTTATATCTCTGGAATAAAGGGAGACACCTTCACTGTCTCCCTTACTGAAATCACTGAATTTGAGTATGAAGGGACAATGGGTCTTGGAAGGCTCCTCCTGGTACCAGGAGCAGGAATTAATTTGCTAGGTAGAGATTTGATTACCAAACCCTCAATTCACTTAATACCCCAAGGAACCCAAATTATCCCTACAAAAAGGATGCTAGTATTAAGGGAAGAGGAGGAAAAAGAAATTCACCCCAAGGTCTGGGCACAACCTCACAATCAGGGGCAGGTGAAGATTACCCCAATCAGAATTACATTGAAAGATATGACAGTGACAGTCAGGATCTGGCATTATCCTATTCCTCTAGAAGAAAGGAGAGGTCTCCAGCCTGTTATCTGGGGACTTATAAAGGATGGGCTTCTAGAGCCTTGTATCTCCCCTTTTAACACCCCAATTCTCCCAGTAAAGAAAGGGGATGGATCCTATAGATTGATACAAGATCTAAGGGAGATTAACAAGGTAGTCCTCTCCTCCCATCCACACTAATGGAGTTTGAATACAGATTGAAGCATAGTATGTTTCACTTTATTTTAATGGGTTGTTTTGGTGTTTTTTTTAATCTGTTTTCTTTCACAATATGACTAATATGGAAATGCACTTTGCATGATTGCACACATGTGAACTATCAAAATTGCTGACTGGAGGTGTGGGTGGGTAAAGAATTTGGAGCACAAATTTTTAAAAAATCAACGTTAAAAATTATTTTTATATGTAAAATTGTTTTTACATATAATTGGAAAAATGAAATTTTTTTCTCATTTTTAGATGAATTTTTTTTTTTTAGTTTTCAACATTCATTTCCACAAGATTTTGAGTTACACATTTCCTCCCTAACTCTGCCCTCCTTCCACCCCAAGGCATGTATTCTGATTGCCCCTTTCCCCAGTTTGCCTTCCCTTCTATTATCCCGCTCACCCTCCCATTCCCATCCCCTTCCCCCTTACTTTCTTGTAGGGCCAGATAGATTTCTATACTCCATTGCTTGTATATCTTATTTCCCAGTTGCATGTAAAAACAATTTTTAACATTTGTTTTTAGAACTTTGAGTTCCAAATTCTCTCCCTTCTCTTCCCACCCACCCTCAAGGGAGAAAGCAAGCAATTCAATACAGGTTATACATGTATTGTTATGCAAAACACTTCTGTAATAGTCATGTTGTAAAAGACTATATTTCCCTCCATCCTTTCCCATTCCCCATTTATTCAATTTTCTCCTTTGACCCTGTCTCTTTTCAAAAGTGTTTGCTTTTGACTACCCCTTCCCCAAATCTGACCTCCCTTCTATTATCCCCCCTCTTATCTTCTTCTCCCCTACTTTCCTGTAAGGTAAGATGCCCAAATGATTGTGTATATTATTCCCTTCTTAAGTCAAATCCAATGAAAGTAAAATTCACTCATTCCCTTTCACCTACTCCCTCTTCCCTTTCACTATAACAGCTTTTTCTTGTCTCTTTTATATGAAATAACTTACTCCATACTATCTCTCCCTTTCTCGTTCCAACATTTCTCTCTCATCTCTTAATTTTATTTTTTTAGATATCCCTTTATATTCAACTCATCCTGTGCCCTCTGTGTGTGTGTATTCCCTTCAACTAAATAAAATACTACTAAAAATTTTTAAAAACCTAATACACAAGTGTTTTATTTGCCTACCCCTTTTTTAAATCAATTTTCCAAACACATCTTAAGGAAATATTATATTTGACTAAGTCATTTCTGTACTCACCTAGCTCTGTAGGCCTGAGTTAGGAAGAACTAGACATGCCGTCTCATCAGTTAATCAACAAGTTTATTTAGAGCTTACTGTTTGCCGGGTACTGTGCTAAAAGCACTACTGATAACAAGGAAAGTCGAAAACAATATCCCAACTCTTCCTGGGGAAGATAACACATAAAGAACAATGGACATGCAAAATATACAGAGCATAAAAATTAGTGTAAATGAAAGGTAATCTTAGAAGGAAGGCCTTCACAAAAGGTAAGATTTGAGCTAAGACTTGAAGGCAGACTATTAGTTATAGGTGCTCAATAAATATTTATTGGATGAATATTTCTTGGTTCTCTTTAAACCACTTGAATTAAATTTAATCAATTATTACTTACTGAATATCAATTAAGTGCCTAGCTGAAAGAAAGATTAACCCTGGATATAAGAAAAAAACAATTCCTACTCAAAAGGAACTTACAAGTTCACAAAATAATTTTTAAAAACTTCAATAAAATGATTTAACAGGCAAAAATAAACAAGTGTTAGCATTTAATTAATCAGAGAAACTATAAAGAAGGTAAAGTAGGAGGAAGCAGGAAGTAGTCCAGCCAAGCTTTTTTCCACAACTACTCCAATAAAGATCTAGAAAGAGTTCTAGACTAAGTGGTGATGGTGACAATCAAGATGAAAATACAGTGAATAATTTTTCCATCTCCAGTTAGTACTGGGAGATAGTCTGAAGGGAATAGGGACCAAGTTTGGCCAGGAAGGCACTGGGAATTGAGGTAAAGCAGGAAGTGCACACCACAAGGGAGCCTATGGTTCTATTGACATCAGCCTGCAGAGCCTTCTAGCTGGATGACAGGTGCTGGAACCAGCAGCTTTCTCCTGCAGTTTCAAACAGGAACAAGCTTGGACCCAAAACAGTTTTGGAAGTCCGCAAAGCTCCAATTAGGAGGAATAACAATCAGATTTAGCCCTAGATCAAACCTCTCTAATGGCACTAAAATTTGCAAATTTTGCCCCAAGTTCCCCAGAGAAGACAGCATTCAGTATGTGGAGAAAGCAGCAGCAAGACCCTAGAGAATACAAAGTAGGACCAAACAAAGCCCAGATATTCTCTTCAGAACCTCACAGAGCTAGGTTTTAATATGAAGTCTCAATCTGGGAAGTAAAGCTAGAAGAATGAGTAAACCAAAACAGATTTTGGAGATGGGATACAGCCAAGTGGTCCCTAGGAAAAAAAAAATTATATCACTGAATACTTTCATCAAAAGAGAGAAGAGATTAACAATTTGAGCTTACAACTTTAAAAAACTCCAACAAATTCAAAAACTCAAACATCAAAAGAGAAATTCTGAAAGCCAAGGATGAACAAAATCGAAAGCAAAAAGAAAAATGAATTAATATTTAAAACTCAGAGCTTTTTTAAAATTAAGATAAATATTTAGCTATTTTGATTTTTAAAAAGAGGAAAACCAAGTTGCCAGTAATTAAAAATAATGGAGTATACCAGCAAAACTAACAATATAAATGAAACATGAATATTTTAATTGAAATAAATATTCCATATATTATCAATAAAATTCAGCAAGAAAAGAAAAACGAATTACATTTATTAATTACAAAATGTATAAAATATTATATGACTACAACTAATACTTTTTTTTAAATTAGATTTTTTATTTTTAGTTTACAACACTTAGTTCTACATGTTCTTGAGCTTCAAATTTTCTGCCCTCCCCTCCCCTCCCCCCCAAGATGTCATGCAGTCCAATATAGATTCTACATAAACCTTAGCATTAGACTTATTTACACAATAATCAAGTTGCAAAGAAAAATTATGACCAATGGAATGAATCATGAGAGAGAAGAAACAAAACCAAAAAAAATGCAAATAGTTTGCTTCAATCTGCATTCAGACTCCACAGTTCTTTCTCTGGATGTAGCTAGCTTTTTCCATCATGAGTCCTATGGAGCTGTCTTTGAGTCTTGTGTTGCTGAGGAGAGCCAAGTCTATCAGTCATCACAGAATCTACAACTAACACTCTTAAAAAATAAAGACAGATCTAAAGAATTTGGAAAATATTTGGTCATAGGTAGGCCAAGCCAATATAATTTAAAATGACAATACTACCAAAATTATAGGGGAGAGTTCATAACTAAATAAAAGAGAGGATCACAGGAGATAAAACAGATAATTTTGATTATATAAAATTGAAGTTTTGCCCACATGAAACCAAAATAGCTAAGATAAAAAGGGAACAATGGGGGGAGAAAGGGGAGGCAGGAAATCTTTGCAGTAAGTTTCTTTGTTCAAGGTTTCCTAACTGATTTAAATTTCTAAGAATAAGAGTTGCTAACCAAAAATCATGACTCTAAAAGAAGCTTGCTTTATGATTAGTAATGTAGCAACTTGATTTATTATAAGAGAAAGACACATATGTGGGAATACCTTATACTAAGTACATGGGAGTTTGTAATCCAGGCAGAAACTTGAATATGAGTTACAAAAAGGAAGTCTCCTGGGAAGAGTGGCAATCCCTTCCCAAATGGGAGTGGCATGGGAGGGGGAAGGGAGCAGCAGGGGAATGAAAAAGCTTTGGAGAAAGGAAAAGGGAACAGGAGTAAGTAGGATGGCAGAAGCAATGTTCTTTTCCCCGTGAACTGCTGGACCATGAAGATGTGATGGTCTGCTTATCCGCAAGGGTCCTAGCTACACAAACAGTTTATCAGTTTGATGCAGACTGACTAGTGCCTCTCTTGCAGCTGGTTCAACTCTCAAGGACACACTGAGAGTCCAGCTAGGGGTACAAATAACAAATTATATCAGCTTTGACCTTTACTCCTTTAGGGCTTCCTGTATACCCTGGGTCTAGTGTTTCTGGAAAATATGGCAAATCTCGAAGACAGGTTAAGTTGGTTTCAGGGCAACAGAGCCATTCTCTACTCAATAAATCGATGGTCAAAGGCTATAAATAGTTAACTTAATAAGGAAAAAAAAATCAAGGTGTCAGTAGTCATGTGAAAATGTTTTAAGTCACTAATGAGAGAAATACAAATTAAAGCAACTCTGGGACACCACACCACACACATCCGATTGGGAAAACTGGCTAAAAAAGGAAAATGAGACATTGGAGGGACTTGCAAGAAAACAGGCACATTAATGAACTGGTCCAGTCATTTTGGAAAGCAATTTGGAACTATGTCAATAAAGTCACAAAATTGTGCATATTTTGATATGACAATATTCTTAAAGAGACCAAAAGGAGAGGGAAAGAATTCATGTGTACTAAAATATTTATAGCAATTGTGTTTATAGTGGTAAAGAACTAGGAACTAAGGATACCCCATTTGGGGAATGGTTGAAGAAATTATGGTATATTAATGTACTGAATACTATATCGTGCAATAAGAAATGATGAAAGTGACAATTTCAGAGAAAACAGGTTTGTGTGAAAAGCAATGCAGAATGAAGTGAACAGAACAATTTATACAAGAACAACACTAAAAACAAAGGACTTGCAAAAACCAAAGAACTCTGAACCAATGCAATGACCCATCATGATTCCAGATGACTGACAGTAAATAAGCGATCCATCTCTTTACAAGGAGCAAGACTCAAGATGCAGAAGGAGACGTATTTTTGAGAAATAGCCAATGCCCAGATTTGTTTTTCTTGACTGCATATTTGTCACAAGGTTCCCTTGACCCCCTTCTCAACTTCAGGCTGCAGAAAGGGGACAGGAAGGAGAAAAAAATGGATTTTTGTTAAGTAAAAATTTTAATTAAATATTAATTGATTAAAATATAATCACTGTCCAAATTCATGGTAGTATTTGTCTATTCTCATTTAAAAAGTTAGTCATTAAGAAAATAATACCCTATTCAAACACATCCTTCTCTAATTCTCTTAAAAAAAAAAAACAACTTTTTTTAATGGACACATTCCTCACAAATCTCCACTTCCAATAATCAAAAGGTTAATAACTTAGTTCTATGGACTGCCCCAAGGATCCATGCATAGATTTTAGGAGGTCATTGGTTTTGGAAGAGAAAAAACTATCTTTATTTCATCATAATTGTTTTCCTTTGTAATTCTATGTATTTCATTTTACGCATTTAAAAACACTGTGAGGAAGGGTCCCATGACCCTAAAAGGTTAAGAACTTCATTAAGCAACTGTTAATGGCATAAATGAGCAAAAGTGTGGTACTGCTTTAACATTATTAGGTATAATTTGCCACTTAAAATTATTTGGTTTACAGATAGAATTAGCAGGGCTTCAAAAGCAAGCAAGTTACTACTTTTTTTAGTAGCATTTTACTAGCATTTTGCTCTGTACTCCAACTTAAGGAAAAAAATATCTGTTTAGCTGCCCAACAAAACAGTTTACTTCATCTTATCAAATAACTGTTGGTGCTTAGACTAATAATCATTTTAGTACCTGTGTGCCTATCACCATGGCAGGTGATCTTAGATAAAAAATAATATAATAAAGAAATATAACACTCAAATATAACAAAATAAGTGCATGGAGAGGAACAAAGTGCTATATGTGGTATCAGAGGGCAAGGTCATTATAAATTGGGACAGGAGAAGGTCAAGAGATTAGTAAAGAGCTTCACTGAGTAGTATTTGAAAGATTTGGCTTTTTCTCATATTTTAGTTGATGGGATACCTAGCCAATTAACTGCATTGTATTTTGCAACACAAATAAAAAAATGAAGGTAAAGTTTTAAAACATTAAAAATCAGATTTTAAAAAAAAAAACAATCAGCAATTATAAAACACAGAGGAAGCAGAGTAAACTTTGTAATCTCCCCCCGCCCCCGCCCCAAAAGAAAGAACTCGCTAAGATTTATCTAATAAGATATACATGGTTGGATGTGTTTTGGTGGAGAGTTCCCCACTGTTAACAAATTCACAAATTCTTCTCATATTTGAATAGAGATTATGATTTGTTCATTACTGTAGTTTGACCAAGTTTAGGAATCTGATTTTTGTCCCCAATGTAACATAACCAAAATAACAAAAAAAAATTAGAAAAAAGCATGCCCTTCTTTCAACATCTTATATTATGAATATATTACGTTATGTTTTCTATCAAGAATTCACCGATTTCATGATCTTCACATAATTTAAGATACACGTATGGAATCAAAATGCAAACATTTTCAGAAAATAATCACCTGAAAACTAAGTACAGATTGTAAACCAATGGGAATCTTGCTAGCCCATACTAATCATTAATAACTATAAAGATCACATTTGCAAGGTGCGGTTGAGACCTTATTCTTCAGTGATGGTAATGGGAGAATGGGGTAAAAGGAAATTTAGGGATCTCCAGAGACCAATTCTGAAACAATTATTCTTAGGAATAAAATATTCCCTTTCTAGGGCAAAAGAAAATGATAGTTTTCATACTGTGTCAAAGACTCTGAACTACACAGTCTTTTTTGTATATATATGTACATTTTTTTAACTTATCAGATTTTTGTAGAAATAGAGTTAAGGTCTGGAAACTGAAACTTGCTAAAGTTAGCCCCCTGTTTTATGTACCACATTTTTGTATATGTTAACTAAACTAGGTCAATTGCTCCTTCTCTAATATCCAAAGATGGCAAATGTGGAAGGAAATCATTTCCCACAAAGAAACAGATGAATACTCAGTCATCAATGCTCCTCAATATCAAAAGC
Organism: Phalanger gymnotis; assembly: GCA_028646595.1. NCBI lineage: Eukaryota > Metazoa > Chordata > Mammalia > Diprotodontia > Phalangeridae > Phalanger > Phalanger gymnotis. The sequence continues at coordinate 382,124,295 of CM053622.1, forward strand.
AAATTGCAGGTTGGCCTTAGTTAATTCTCTTTCTAAATACTCAGGAAGCACCTTTAGCCGAATGTTGATGAACTCTCTTTCTGAAGTATGAGGACATTCTCCAAACTGATCATGTGCTCCCTGTTTTTCCCTTGGCAAACTCTAACCATCCTTGACCTTATGCCCGAGATTATTACAAAGACCACATGGTTTTGTCATGTTGGGTTTGAATTCTTCCCTGACAACTGTAAAGTTTGGTTCATGTGTGGCAAGTCCAAGCATAAGGAGATCAGCACCCAGCTGATTTTTAGCAAGTGTTTTTTTTTTTTCTTAGCAATTTAAAATAAAACTATCAAGTTGTTTTTGAAGTGATAAGCATAAATGTGTAGGGAATAAAGGATGAAAATCCATATAAAAGTGGCCTGGACGGTAGAAGAATGAGTGCAGGAGCACTCCCCACTCCCCAGGTCCCAAAGAGAAGACAAGGGGGATCCATAAGTAAACATATCAAACGAAGCAAAATCTCGCGATTACATTTGGATACATTACATACACGATCCTCCTAGGAGAGGAAGTGAGGGGCATCGTCCAGGCCTTCCTGCAGGGTTGGAGGCACCTGGAGCACCCAGAAAGAAGGTGGAAAACGTAGAGAAGTCAATGTGAAGCAGGAGCCTTTCTACTAAGTGCTCCAACACTTCCAGGAGGCAAAACACCCACCATCCCGGCTGCTCCAAGCCAAGGGGCAGGTGGGGCCGAAGAGACATCTGATCACAGCAGGTATAATGGCCAGGCTACCTAGGCTGTGGTGCTGCTTCTCTCCTTGAAGGGGAACAGAATGGATAGATTGCAAACTCGATGACAGCTTCATCTTTACCAGTCCCAGTTCTGGAGAGGTTGGAGCAAGCTTTGAGCAAAAAGTGGACTGATCTGTAACAGAGGCTTATGATGGGAAAAAGGCTTTATTTGACTATAGGCCTGGGGAGAGGAGGATCTAGGCTGAGGGAAATTCCAAGAAAAGGTCAGCTCTTTCCCCAACTCCTGGTTCAAATGCCTGTCTATCCATAGATGCTATAATGTAATTTTCTATTTTATTAGCCACACATTTCCTTTGCCTCAACCACAAAGAGGTCAAGAATTAACTAGAAATAGATATAAATAAATTTAAGGTTATGTAGAAAACCCAGCCTCTTCCATGGAATTAGGAGTTATTCCTAGTTGAGGGCCCAGTGATTGGACTTGATGGGGTGCTTGGGTGCTTGGCTTGGACCCCAGTTCCAAGATCACATTTCTCTCTAGCTTCAAAACATTATCCCTGACAGTTTTCTCCTGAGCCCAAGGACACTATGTCTAGCAATAACTCATGAGTGGGCCCCAATAAAACAAACTATCTTTCCCCATCACAAGAACAAACTGACCTCTGAAAAAATTCTCTTGTAAAAACAGGACTATCTTGTAACCACAGAGTTACCATGTATTTATTCCCAATCCAGAGGTCAAGCTATAGACATCAACTCTCAAAGCTATCTTGCTACAGACATAGCAGAACAAAAATACACCCCTGAGAAACCCTTTCCCCTGGTTTCCAGTAGTGAATGACACCTGTGAAAAGGTTGTAAGTTATCACCTAATTAGCACATCTGCCAGATAATCTACTATTACTACATAAGCTTTACCATCACTCCTGTTAAGTTGCAATTCCTTAAGGAATTCTGCCCGCCATATTGGCATTACAATAAACCTTTGCCAATTTGACTTAAAGAATGCTTGAGTCTGTGAATTCATTGCAGACAACCCTGTCCAGTACTCCCCACTTTGGTGGGGTCCCTGAACCCCTTGAACTACATCAGACTGAACTTTTCATTCTACATTATGCTCCCTAGAGAGAGGTAAATCTAGTAGGCTTTAGAAACTATTATATTATTGAGTCCTCACCCCAGCCTTAAAATGAGCTAGTTATCATGTAGGGTGTTAGCTTTTTATGAAGTATAATCTTCTTATGGAAAAGATGGAGAAATGGAGATTCAGAATTCATTGAATGTCACAACTTATAGCTGTTAGTGGTTCAACTTCCCTGGAGGTCTCCACTGCAATCCTCCAGCAACCTGATCTTCCTTAACCCTATACAGTTTAACATGAACAAAATTCTTATCACATTTACAAATGACACAAAGCTAGGTAAGATGGCCATCATTTTGGATGACGGGATCCAAAAACACATTAAGACTGGAAAATTGACCTGAATCTAATAAAATGAAATTCAATAGGTTGTCTTGTTCATCAGTCACAAGCAACTCTGTGACCCCATTTGGGCTTTCTTGGAAAGATATTGTAGTATCTCCAGCTCATTTTACAGGTGAAGAAACTGAGGCAAACAGGGTTAAGTGGTTTGCCCAGGATTAAACAGCTAGTAAGTGTCTGAAACCAGATTTGAAACAAGAGGATGAGTCTTCCTGACTTTGGATCTGGCACTCAATCTCCTTTGCCAACCACCTAGTTTTACTCCAGAGTTAGCGCTCTGTCCAATTAACTGTAATCAATCAATCCAAATTTACTACCCACCTGCTATGTTCCAGGCACTATGCTAAACACTTGGTGATACAAAAAAAGTCAAAAAATAATCCCTGACCTCAAGGAGTTGACAGTCTAATGGGGGAGACAACATGCAAGCAAATATATATAAGACAAACTATATACAGGATAAATAGGAAAAAATTAAGAGTGTTTTAATTAAGAATATTAAGAGGGTTTGGGAAAGGCTTCCTGTAGAATGTGGGGTTTTAATTGGGACTTAAAAGAAGCCAGGGAAGTCAGTAGGTAGAGTTGAAAAGGGAAAGTGTCTTAGGTACTGGAGACAGCCAGAAAAAAACTTCCTAGAGCCAAGAGATGGAGCATCTTGTTCATGGAACAGACAGGAGGCCAGTGTCACTGGATCAAAGAGAATGTGTTGGGGAGTAAGGTGTTAGAAGACTGGAAAGGTAGGAAGAGGCTAGGTAATGAAGGGCGTTGAATAACAGAGCGTTTTTACTTGCTCCTGGAGGTAATAGGAAGCCACTGGAGTTTATCGAGTATGGGGGTGACCTATGCTTTAGGAAAAATCACTTTAGTAGCCAATTGGAGAATGGATTGGAGTGGGGAGAGATCTGGGGCAGGCAGACCTACCAACAGGCTATTAGAACAGTCCAGCTGATGAGGGCTTGCACTGGAGTGGTGGCAGTGTCAAGAGAGAAGAGGACATATTTGAGAGATAATACAAAGGTGCAATCAATAGGCCTTCGTCAATAGATTGGATATAGTGGGGTAAAAGAGAGTGATGAATTGAGGATGACACCTAGATTGTGAGCCTGAGAGACTGGGATGGTGTACAGTAATAGGGAAAGTAGGAGGAGGGAAAGTTTAAAGGAAAAGATAATGAGTTCCATTTTGAACATATTGAATTTAAGATGTTTACTCAACATTCAGTCGGAGATGAAAGGCAGTTGGAGGGGTGAAATTGGAGGTCATCAGAGCTTGGTCAGGATAGGTATTTCCTTTGCACTCACCCTCTGGATCATAGGTTCCTAAAGTGGGTGATAACCACCTGTTTGGGGGAGCTGGAATGATCCAGGGGGGTGGTAGTAACCTCAGGTGCAACTGGGGGGACACTGAATAAAAATAAGGGGACAGTAGAAGCATAAGGAAAGAAGAAAAGATAAAAAAATTTGAAAAACTGTTTGTACATGTTTCATCTGTTGTGTAACAGAGTTAAAGTTATGGTGATTATTATTTTCCAAATAAGTCCAGCATGCAATGGCAAGACTATGTAAGTGTAATGACTTGTTTACAATACTAAGATATTAGACAAATTCATGATGTAGTATTGTGTCATCAAAATTTCAATGCAGGAAAAAAACCCGCAAGTTTACAGTAAATAATTTAAGATGTGTCATTTTTTTGAGATGCATTATTTTTTTAAAAATTTCATTTTTTAAAAAAATGATGCACATTTAAAAAAAAACATTAAAGAATTAAAGAAAGTAGATTTCCAGGGGGACTCAGTAATTTTTTTTAAAGGGGCAGTCAGCCAAATAAGTTTGTTTGGGAACATCTGATCTGGATGATCTCAGCCACAGCAAAAATCTCAGAACTGTTTCTGGTCATGAAGCCCTGCTATGAATCAAACTTGTTCCATTGTTACTGTTACCCCTCATTGTCAAGGCTGCAGCCCTCTGTGCAGCCATTGGTATCAGTATTGAGATCTCCCCGCACTAAAGCCGGTCTCCCCACTAGGGGCAGGGCTCTGGCACATGTGTCTTTGCTTGCAAGCCATTTTCACTTTGAAAGTAAATTTCTGTCTGATTCCTGACTCTTACCATCTCTAGCCTGCTTTGTTCGGATCTGGCCATCCATAGGTTAAAGGCCAGTTCCATCCAACTGACAAGAATTAGATGGCAATAAATCTATGGGAACTGATGAAATCACCAAGTGAAGTAATATAGAGAGAAAGGAGAAGAGGGCCTAGGACCAAATCCTGAGGGACACCTTTTGTTAGAGAGTGTGATTTCAAAAAGGATCCAGGAAAGGAAACTGAGGAGTGGTCAGATAGGTAGGAGAACCAGAAGAGAGTGGTGACCTAAAAACCTAGAGAAGAGAGTATCAAAGAGGAGGTGATCAACAATGTCAATGGCTGCAAGGAGGTTAAGGAAAATAAATATTGATTTTCTCAACCAAGACATCATTAGTGAGAGAAATTAATTTTAATGCTATACCATTTAATCATTAATAATTTATAATATTTTTTCTGTAAAAAAAATGATTAACTTAGAGGAGCCCTTCCCCTTCTAAAGAATGTCAGAAGCATTCTAGCTCTGTTCAAGGCATCTTCCAGCTGGGAAACCTGATTTCTGTTTAGGGTATAAACAGAATCCAATTCAGGTGAATTCTTTCCCTGGGGGAAATAACTCCTGTCCTTGAACTTCATTAGAGTTTAGGGTGACCAGTTCATGAATGAGAAACCAAATAGAACCTAGTCGAGATGCTCAGATTGCTAGAGGGAGCTCCACTCCCTCTCCCCCAATTTGATAATTGGGAAGAACTAGAAATTTCTAGTCTGCCTCCTCATTAAACCTCCACCAACCAGAGTTGAGTTTTACTTGTCAGGGGAGCACCTTGTCAGAAGGTACACACACCTGATTTAAGGTATTTAAGAGTCTCCCTTGGCATCTTTGGTTACCAAGAGAAAACACTGACCATCAATTTATTATTGGCTAGCCTAGTTAATAAATTTATTATTAATACCTGGAAACTTTGTCTCAGGGTTTTATTGGTGACATCAGGGACTTTGGAAAGAGCAGTTTTGGTAGAATGATAAGGTCAGAAACTGGATTGTATGGAATTAATATCTCAAGTGTCAGGAACTGTGCTAAGCATTAGATATTGTAGTCTGGGCCAGCGCAGGCCAGTACATATTCAATATTCAGGTTCATTCAGTATTGGAACAAAAGGAGATACTTATAGATCATTCAACAGTTAATAAAAGGAGACTTATAAAGCCACAAAAAGAGAAGGGTATTCAGCTGAACTACACTGAAGGCAGTCTGAACTGAATCATCTAGGCGAAGCTCCTTTGTCTGAACTACCCCTCATTTCTGCCAGCCAAGCAGCAGAAAGGGCTGTGTGAGTTTCTCTGGGGAGTCTTAATGAAATTCAATCCTACCCATTGAATAGCTTATCTTATTCCAAATGGTTTCTCCTCATATCTGTAATAGATACTAATTTATCAGTCATGACAAATCAAAAAGGTCCTCCAATAAAACACGAGATGTTCCATACCATCCTTCCTTGTACCACTAGTCTAGTCTATGGTGTAGATGTTCCTTATTTCAATTGGAATGAAATCATTGAGTTGTTACATACTTACTTCCAGCCTGAATGTGCTTAATTAGCCTGTTCAAAAATGTGTTCCTCAATGAAAACAGATTTATGATGGTTCTATTGGCTTAAGGATTAGAAATGTCCATGTTAAATCTCCTTAATTCTATATAATGACCACAGTCCATTCAACTGAGTTGAGTCCCAAACTATAAGTACTCCACCAGGAGGATTAAGGAAAAGTTCCTTTGTCAAGGTCATTGCATCATTCTAGTAGAAAACATAGGGATCCTCTCGAAAGATTTTCAACATTAACTTTAAAGGCTGTAATTCGCCTGCACCAATATTGCAGTGGGCTCAATGTAAATGAATCAGGCTTCTGTATCTTGCTTCCCTCTAAAGCCAGGCCAGGGTTCTATAGTGTTAAAAGGTTTCCCAGTAAATGGAAACCATTCCAGACAGGCAAAGGAACTGCTATGAGTCAGGGCATATATCATATATCCCCCTTATTAACATCAATGGATCAAGTCTATTAAGGTTCAATTAGTCTGTCTTTGACAAAGAAAGGGTTTCACTCCTTCAATAAATGTTCAACAAATTAGAAATCCTTCCTGCCTATTAATAGAGAGAAAACTCTTTGTTTGTTTGTTTGTTTTTGGAGGGGGAAAGGCAGGGCAATTGGGGTTAAGTGACTTGCCCAAGGTCACACAGCTAGTGAGTGTGTCAAGTATCTGAGGTCAGATTTGAACTCAGGTCCTCCTGACTCCAGGGCTGGTGCTCTACTCGTTGCACCACCTAGCTGCCCCAAGAGAAAACTCTTAATTGGACCAAAATTATAAGTGTTAAAGTTTAGTCCTCTTGCAATGTATTCAAAAAAAGAGAATGAGTGTTGATGAAATACAATCATACCCATTGAATGGCTTATCTTATTCCAAATGGTTTCTTCTTGTAGCTGCAATAGATATTCATTTGTCAGTCAGGACAAATTGAAAGGGTCCTTAGACAAAACATGAGCTGTCCCATACTATCCTTCCTTGCACTAGTCTTGTCTATGTATATGTTTCTTAAATTGAAATGAAACCATTGAGTTCCATGTCAATTACTTTATTCTAGCCTGAATGTGCTTATCCTTTTTAAGAATGTGTTCCTCAACCAAACACATAGATTTGTGATGCTTCTATTGGATATAGGATCATAAACACCCATGTGAATTCTCCTTGCTTTCTAGGTAATGACCACAGTCCACTGAATTGAGTCACAAGCAATTCATATGGAATCATGAGGATTATAGTAAGAGTCCCTTTGTCAAAAATATTCCAAGGCACTGAAGCCATAGGTTGATTCCTTTAGAATACATAGAGATTTTCTTGAAAGCTTTCCAACATTTTACTTAAAGGCTGCATTATATTAGGTAAGCTTCACCTGCACTAATAGTGCTTTGGACTCAATGTAAAGGAATGGAAGTCCCATATCTTGCTTCCCTCTAAAGCTAGGCCAAAGCTCTATAGAGCTCTATAGGACCCCCAATAAATGGAAACCTTTCCATAGAGAGGCAGAGAATCTGCTTTATTTCAAGGCATTTATTTGACTTCCTATATCCTCCTGATAAGCATCAATGCTTTAAGTTCATTAAGGTTCCATTTGTGTTTCTTTGCAAAAGAGTTCCTCCCCATCAGTAAATGTTTGACACAAAGGAAATACTTCCTGCCTATTAATTTAGAGAAAACTCTTAATTGGACCCAGAATATCCACTACTAGAAGAGTTTAGGCCTACAGAAAGTGAGTCTTGATGAAATGCAATCTTACCCAGTGAATGGTTTATCTCATTACAAATGGTTTCCTCTTGTATCCACAATTTACATTCATTTATTAATTAGGAGAAATTGAAAAGGTCCTCCAACAAAACAAGGAGTATCTCAAAATGTCCTTCCTTGTAGCACTAGTCTTGTCCATGGGGTTGATGTTGTTTAATTCCCATTGGAAAAAAAACCATTGAATTCTATGTTAATTACTTTATTTCAGCCAGAATGTCTTTTTCAAGAATGTGTTCCTCGAGAGAAATCATAAGAGACTTATTAAAGTTGAACTGTTTACATTCCTACATGGAAAGATGATATGTGTAACTCATGAGATCTTTCTCAGTATTAGGGTAGTTGAAGGGAATATATAGAGAGAGGGCACAGGGTAAGTTGAATATGAAAGGTTGATATCTAAAAAATAAAATTAAGGGGTAAGAGAGAAATGCACTGGGAGGAGAAAGGGAGAGATAGAAGGGATAAATAATCTCACATAAAAAAGGTAAGAAAAAGCTTTTACAATGGAGGGGAAGAGTGAGAAGGTGAGAGGGAATGAGTGAACCTTACTCCCATCAGATTTGGCTGAAGGAGGGAATAACATAGACACTCAATTGGGTATGGAAATCTATCTTACCCTACAGGAAAGTAGGGGGGAAGGAGATAAGAGGGAGGATGATAGAAAAGAGGGAAAATGGAGGGAGGGGTAATCAGAAGCAAGCACTTTTGAGGTAGGACAGTGTCAAAGGAGAGAGTAGAATAAATGGGGGGTAGGATAGGATGGAGGAAAATATAGTCTTTCACAACATGACTATTATGGAAGTGTTTTGCACAACTACACATGTATAACTTACATCAAGTTGCTTGCCTTCTCAAGGAGGGTGGATGGGGAGGGAGGGAGGGAGAAAATATGGAACTCAAAGTTTTAAAAACGAATGTTAAAAATTGTTTTTACATGCAACTGGGATATAAGGTAATATAAGGTAAGGTAAATAAGGTAATAACATACACACTAAATAGGGTATAGGAATCTATCTTGCCCCACAGGAAAACAGAAAGGAAGGGGATAAGAGAAGGACAGGTGATAGAAGGGAGGGCAGATTGGGGGAAGGAGGTAATCAGAATGCATGCTGTCTTGGGGTGGGGGAAGGGGAGAGATGGGAAGAAAATTTTGAACTCAAAATCTTATGGAAGTGAATGTTGAAAACTAAAAATAAATTAATCTAAATTTTTTTTTTTAAGAATTGAACTAAAAAAAAGTGTACCTCAATAAAATCAGGTAGACTTGCCATGGTTCTATTGGGTGAAGGATCATAGATACCCAAGTTAAGACCTCTTTGTTTTCTTATGCCCAAAGGGTTATAAAACTGTGTATACCCTTTAATCTAGCAATACCACTACTACGTCTGTATCCCAGAGATCATAAAAAAGGAAAAAGGACCTATATAAACAATATTTATAGCAGCTCTTTTTATGGTGGCAAAGAATTGGAAATTAACGGGTTGCCCATCAATTGGGGAATGGCTGAATAAGTTGTGGTATATGAATATTAATTATTGTTCCATAAGAAATGATGAGCAGGTAGATTTCAGAAAAACTTGGAAAGACTTACATGAACTGTTGCTGAGTACTGAAGTGAGCAATACTGTGATGTGGGATTTTTGCTGGATTGAATGTGCATTGAGTTTTAGCCAATCAGATGTGCATGAATTCAGCTAATCAGAGATCTGAGTTCTAGCCAATCAGATGTCGATTAGAACTGTATATAAAGAGAACTCAGAGTGTGAGAGAAGCAGACATTTAGAGGCCATTGAAGAGAAGACATTGAGAGCTGCCAGCATTGAGAAGAGAAGAATGAGCTGTGAGCATTGAGCTGAGAGGAAACCTAAAAGAGCTGGGAAGAGACTTCTAGAGCAGAGAGGTCTCTGAGAGTGAGGAGCCTTTGGCAGAGACTTGCTGAAGGAGCCTCTGAACTTTGAAGGTGAGTGGAGGCAAGTGGAGGTGTAGGGCAGAGACCTGCCCATGGGAAGGAGACTTAGCTTAAACCTCTTTTCGAGAGCTGTTACAGTGAACTGAGCTGTAAACACAGAGCATCTGGACTTTGGAGGTGAATTGAGATGGTGGTGTTGGTGGTGTGTGTTCCTGCCCTGTTAAGCTTCATTTTGCCAGAAACAAGCTGTGGGCAGGAACCCCTGGAGCCTGCTGTTGTGCTGAAAAAAAGCGAGCGAGATCCGGACATAAATTTAGATGTAGATTTATTGAAGCGCTCGACTGTTTGGGGTAATTACTCAAATAGAACAGCCCTGAACAAAGGGAGAGAAAAAGTATTTAAAGAGAAAGAACACAATTAGATTTCTGTGGAGATGGGATCACAAACAGGGGGACAAGCTGAGGCAGGATTATTTCCATAGAGATGGGGATGCAAACAGTGTGGACAAGCTGAGGCAGGATCATTTCTGTGGAGATGGGGACACAAACCCGGGGACAAGCTGAGGCAGGATAGAGAAACCGAAAAGGGTGGGGGGGCATAACACTGTCAGGCAGGAGCTTGGAGTGGAGCAGTTCCCATGAGCTGAGACCTGGTACAAGAGTGGAGAACGGCCTATGTGTGAATCCAGGCAAGAGTCTGGAGCAGTCAGCCTACAGAAGGAGAGCCATGGGACTTGGAAGTCAACCTCAAGTCAAGATGAAAGAGGACTTCACTTGGATGCTTGTTCTAGTTCTTCTCAGCAGTAGGGCAGTCAAGTGCCTTTGATTCAGTCTTGCCTTTGATTGAATCAAGAGTCTTTGATGACCTGCTTTTCACAAGAAGCCTAAGTCACATGAATTTGAATCACATGGCTGTGACGCCCTCTGACCTTGAAGAAGTGTATAGATATACTTTGAGGTTAGGGTGTTGCTTTGGGGGCTCACTCATTGGAAGAATGTTGTAATAGTAATTAAGGTGGGACTTTTTGCTGCTGTTTGCTGTTTAATGATTCTGGCCTTTGTTTGAATGGGGCAGATAAAGTGGGATGTTTTTGTATTTCTCAGCACCGAGACAATTGGGAGCCATTGATTTGTATCTGATGTGATATTGGGGGTGGGGAACTTCTCCACGCCCAGCCTGGGTGAGGTCAGGGTCCTCTGGGCTCTGAACAGGATATATAAGCATAAAGGTTAGAGTTCTCAGAGCTCTGAGCCACAGCACGAGTGGTATGTGGCTCTGGGCCAGCACTTCTAATGAGCTTCCCAGCTTTACACCCAGATGTTGAAAACTATGAATTGTATTTGGTCTGTAATTCAGGGTGTTGGCATTTCCTCTGAACTAGGTGAATGTATTTGTATGCTGGATTAAAGTAAGATTGTTAACCCCTTAACGTTGCTTTCCTTAAGTAAAGCAGATCAAAAGGACCCGTGCTGGCAGCTTTCTGGGTGCTGGTTGTTGGTGGATCTTACACCCCAACAGAAGCTGCTAGCCGAATTGTTGATACAAGTGTTGGTGTGGAGACTCTGGGTAGCTATTAAGAAGTTCCCAGCCCCCCACCCCCAGCTTTGAAAACTCAGATGTTGGTGCTTCCCTCTCTCTGGTAACTAAGTATGTAATGTCTTGATCAGACAGTTAGAAACCTGTCTTTTGATTTGTGTTTATTTGCTTTGTTTATATAACTTCTGCTTATAATTTGTTTTCTCTGAAGTTCGAGGTGCTGGCTTTTCCTCCCTGAACTAAGTGAATGATATGTGTGTGTGTGTGTGTGTGTGTGTGTGTGTACATATATATATATATGTTTAATTAAAGTAAGACTGTTAATCCCTTAAAAGTTGCTTTCCTTAGAAAAGCAGATCAAAGAATCTGTGCTAGCAGCCCTCCTGTGTGCTGGTGTTGTTGGTCTTACACAGTCACAGTAGCTGCGAGTAACACTATTTTTACAAGTACCAAGAGAATATTGTACACTGTAATAGCCACATTATGCTATGACCAACTTTGATAAACTTAGCTCTTCTCAGCAATGCAATGATCTAAGACAAGTCCAAAAGACTCATGATGGAAAATGCTATCCACATCCAGAGAAAGAATTATGGAGTCTGAATGCAGATTGAAGCATACTATTCTTTTTTTTTTCCCTTTCTTTCTCATGGTTTTTCCCTTTTGTTTTGATTCTTCTTTCA
>CM053622.1:382136562-382157079 GCA_028646595.1 Phalanger gymnotis
CTTGTCAGAACTTTTTAAACTCCTGATTCCAGTTTGGATCTCAGTGACAGCCCCAAACTAAATGATTGGCTCCCCTAGTTGGAGCTCTGGAACCACTTTGTTCTGAGCTCCTGTTCATGGTTAAACAGCAACAGGCCTCAGACTAGGCTAGGGGGCAGAATCAGATATTCATCATACCCACACAGTGGCTTCTTGCCTCTGCTGTGGTGCCTTTCCTTTATTCAATCAGCATTTTAAAAAATATGGACATACAAATATTACCACATGATGATTCACCACAGAACTTTCTGAATAAATAAGTAGCAATAACATAAATATACAAAATAAATATCCATCTCTGATGAGAACAACAAAAAGACTATTCGCAATAATCTTACACGAGGCAACCACTGTTTGCTTCTCAAATTAAAAGATAAAATTGTGCCATTAAATGATAAGAGATTCATTATCATTAATTTATATTCAGTCTGTATGCTGTCTTGAACATTACTGGTCTGTGAGACCGTATTTTTATTCACTCTGTTTCCTGTCTCTCACCATTAATTGCTCAATGTTTATATCTCTGCTATGGTGCTACTTTCCTCGTAAGATGTCCATGTCTGTGACTGATTTCTAATTTATATAGTACAAAGTCAATGTCCCAGAGAGCCCACTATTACTTCCAAAGCCAGACGATGCACATCACTTGATATTTTTCAATTTTGTCGTCTCTGGCTGATTGAAAAGAAGAGAATTAGTTTTCAAAAGGCACAGTAACATAAATGAGAATGGCAGTTCTTACCATCAAGAATTAGTAGGTCTGGTTGAAGTCTCCTTGAACATGGAACAGTCAAATTCTCACAAACCTTGGTAGTTTAGGATGAGACTGTGCCACCAGAATCTTGTAAATAAACTCATGCCATAGGCCAGAGGTTGACAAACCACAGCCTGTGGGCCAAATCCTGCCAGGCCTAGGAGTTAAGAATAGTTTTTACATTTTAAAAATTCAATAAAAAGTACTTTAAAATGTAAAAACCATTCTCAGCTCACAAAACTAGGCTGCAGGCTAGATTTAACATTGCCTTAGGTTACAAAGGTAACCAAATAAGAAAGCATATTTCCACTCATTCATTCAACTTGATAAATCTCCATCAATATAAGAAAAATAAAATTAAACACAATTCTATTGATGATGATGAATACAGTTAGATGGTACAGTACAGAGGTAGGGAGTCTGCTGCTCTCTGGCCACATGTGGCCTTCTAGGGTCCTTGGGTATGGCCTTTTGACTGAGTCCAAGTTTTACAAAGCAAATACTTTTATTAAGGAGATTTGTTATGTGAAGTTTGGATTCAATCAAAAGGCTGCACTTGAGGACCCAGAAGGCCACATGTGGCCTTGAGGCTGCAGGTTTCCCAACCCTGTTCGTAGATAGAGTCCTGAGCTTACAGTAAGGAAAACGTGAATTAAAATCCTGCCTCAGACACTTAGCGTGTAACCTAAGCAAGTTACTTAACCTCTTTCAGCCTCAGTTTCTTCATTTGTAAAATAAAGGAGTTGGATTCAATACTCTCTCAGTCTATGCTTCTATGACCCTAATATAAGTATGCTATCATTCCGCTCTACCCAACACCCCCTCTTTACCCAACTAACCTGTAAATAAAATCAAAGGGTCCCAAGTATCTCCCCTAGGTTCTGGCACTTCATGGGTCAGAATCCTCTTCAAACTATTGTTCACATCAATGTAGATAATTTTTTTCCCACTCAAACATTTATTAAGTGTTTTAAGAGAATATACACAGTATAAATCAAGGATATTGAGAAAATGGTGTGCAATTTCAAATTTTCTCTAATATTATTTCATACATTAATTCCATATACATTTTAATAGCACCATTTTAATAGCATGACTTAAGAATCACAATATAGTCATTTGCTCACATGACTCAGGATAGCCATGTTAGTGGCAGCAAAGCAGAAACCAGGTCAAGATTAGCTCTCCTCTAGATCCTACTTCTGCCAGCAATGATAACTATAAAGATTTAACTCTTCTTCACACATTAGATCTGGATGCACAAAGATAGGTGCATGGGTCCTTAAAATATGTATAATAAAAAGAACATTTTCCTACAGTTAAATAAAAAATAAATGAGTGACATTTATAGATCATTCTCATTTAACTAGACTAACGGAGAAGAGTATGTTTACAAATAAAGATGAGATTGTCGATTGCTTACATTTCTGTAACTGTTATTTATAGCTACGAAGCACTGTAAGGTCACTATTTCCTTTTATTCTCACACTATGAGGTAGCTACTGTAACTATCATTGGTCTCACTTATAAAGGAGGAAACAAAGGCCTAGAGAGCTTAAGGTGTTTTAGCAAAGTCATGCTACAAAATAAATGGAAAAACTGGGACATAAATTCAAGCACTGGAGTTGGTGAGCAAAAAGCAGTTTCAGTCTAGTTATGGGGGTAGAAATCATTAATGCCTAAAAGAACCAACCAATAGCAGTGCAAGATCTTAAACCATATTATAAGACTGTAATTATCAAAAACTATCTGGTATTGATTAAGAAATAGAAAGGTAGATGAGTGGAATAGAATAGAAATACATTTTGTAGCAGCAAATTAATATAGTAACCTTGTATCTGACGAGTCTAAAGACTTAAGTTTTTGAAATCAAAATTCATTATTTGGCAAAATTAGGAAAACTGGAAAGCAATTTGGCAGAAACTGGGAATAGATCAATATCTTACACCATCTACCAAGACAAGATCAAAATGGATGCATGACCTAGATATAAAGAGATATTATGAGAAAATCTGAAGAACATAGGATATATTACCTATCAGACTTATGGATAGGTAAACAATCTATGAATAAAAAAGAGATAGAGAGCAGTGTGAGGTACAAAATGGATAATTTCAATTACACTAAATTAATAAGTTTTTGTACAAATAAAAAATATAGTCAAGATAACAAGGAAAGCAGAAAATTGGGAGAAAATTTATGACAGATTCTCAGATAAAAGTCTCACATCTCAAATATATAAAGAACAATGTCAAATCTATAGGAATACAAATCATTCCCCAATTAAGAAATAGTCAAAGGATATGAACAGGCAGTTTTCTGATGAAGAAATCAAAATAATTTATAGTCATATGAAAAAATGCTCTAAATCATTATTGATTAGATAAATGAAAATTAAAACCTCAAGATAGCATCTTACACCTATCAGATTGGCTAAAATGATTGAAGAGAAAAGCAACAAATGCTAGAGGGGAGGTGAAAAAATTGGGACACTAATTCACTGTTGCTAGAACTCTGAACTGATCCAACCATTTTGGAGAGCAATCTGGAATTAGCCCAAAGAGTTACTAAACTATCTATATTTTGTGTCTCAGCAATACCACTACCAGGTCTGTTTCTCAAGATGATTAAGGGAAAAGGAAAAGAATCTATATGTTCTGAAATATTTATAGGAGATCTCTTTGTGGTGGCAAAGAACTGGAAATTGCAGGGATGCCCATCAACTGGAGAATGGCTGAATAAGTTGTGGTATATGATCAAGATGGAACACTACTGTGCTCTAAGAAATGATGAGCTCGATAATTTTAGAAAAACATGGGAAGACTTGCACAAAATAATGAAGAGTGAAAGGAGCAGAACCAAAAAAAGTTGTATACAGTAACAGCAATACTACTTTAAGAACAACTTTGAGTGACTAAGTCATTTTAACTACTCTAAATACCATAATTAACTACAAAGGACATATGAAGGAAGACACTATCTGCATCCAGAGAAAAAAACTGATAAATAGAAGTATGTATAGAATAATTTTACATATATATGTATTTGTGTCTAATGGCAGCCATGGGGGGGGGCGGGGCAGGGAAGAGAGAAGGAAAGAAAAAAAAAGAAAAATGGTAACTATTACATATTTAAAAGGAACAGAAAGTTATATATAATAGATTCACAGCTTCATGTATAATCATCTTTTTTTCCATTCTACTATGTTATGGAAATGCTTGTTTTATTATTTAAGAATAAATTAATTTCACAGTATCTAGTTTGTGATTTCTATGACCATTGTTATTATGTGTATACAGATATGTTTGTTTCTTAGAGTTTTGTAATTGCGAATGCCATTCTTTCTCTGGATATGTAAATAAATTTATAATACATAATGCATGTCCATACACAATTATACATAGCTACATTAATCATGGGGGCTTTCCCCCCATATTAGGATTATTCTTTATCCCTTTATAGAATCTGAGGTAGTATTCACATGTAGACTCCTAAGAGAACATGCTTTACACACCTCTCTCCATCAGGGAACATTTGATCCTCCCAGTGAGAGAAGAATCCCAATCACCTGCATGGCAAGGGCAAGGCATTAAAAGAACTCCTAAAGAACACTCATTTCCTTATTAATTGGTTAATATCCTTTATTCTTGAATAACTTTGTTTCTTGATTTTTTTTGCTTTTACTCCCGAAACCACTCAAGATGGTCATCTCCTCTTTCCCCATTTATAACTTCCTTCATATCAATGCCCTGGAGACCATACTGTCCTGGATGGTGAGTTAGACAGTATAGATATAAATGGCACACATCTAGTCAGTCCCAGACCCTAAGCTATGTGCCACATTCCATCTGACCATTGGACAATGTCCTTGTCATCTCCTATGCCACAAATCACATACCCTTTCTTCCCTCTACCTCTCGCTCTAGAAAGAATCATCAAACCATTGCTTTTGGAGTTGATTTCCCTAAAGCTCCACTAACCCTCCCTGTGGCTTCCCAAGCCAAAATAACCTTCCCTTCATTTTTCTACTAGCTACTGACACTGTGGACTTACTTTTCTCTTCCACAGAAACCCCCTCACCTTGAAAGTTCACTCTACCCCTGCACTACTCACACTCTCTACCCCTGTAGTGGTTTCCTCTAATTGGTTGGTTCCTCCCCAAAAACTCCATTTTGAGGAAAATGCCCAGTTCAGCCACTTCATTCTTTTCCAGAATGTATTCCTGACTCTCTGTACTTTCTTTACCATGTAAGTTCTTTAAGGACAGAGCCTTTTTCTGCTTGAGTTTGTATTCAGTGTTTAGCACAATGGCTGGCACAAAGTAAATCCTTAATAAATGTTGACTTAACTTAGTCCCCACTCTTATATGTACTATGTCCTCCTACTAGAATATAAACTCCTTGAGGGAAAGGACTGCCTTGCTTTGGAGTTTGTATCGCTGAAATGTTCGGCACATAGTAAGTGCCTCGGACAATTACCAGCTGTGTGATCCTGGACAAATCACTTAACTCTGTTTGCCTCAGTTTCTTTCTCTATAAAATGAGCTACAGAAGAAAATGGCAAACCATTCCAGTATCTTTGCCAAGAAAATCCCACCCAAATGGTCATGAAAAGTTGGACATTACTGAACAAGTGCTTAATAAAGGCTGTTCTTTCAGTTTTTCATGGGTAAGTGTCCATCAGGACCAAATGATCCCATAGACTTTGCATCATAGATAAGATCCTCTACATGTTAACCAACCTCAAATAAATTGGGAAATACTCCATTCCTCTATTCTTATCCTCCTTAACAAATTACTATTATTGAAAGTTATGTTGACTCAGTGACCCAGTGTTCCCAGACCTGCTTGTCAATCAGTGTTAAGAGAGACTCTGTTTGGGGAAAGTGATACCAAGTCTGCAGCTTTTTGCATTACCTGTTCTTTGTGACATACACCTACCTGTAAATTGTCAGGTACCTACTACATTGGGGAGCAACTGAGATGCAAGGGCCCAACCTCCTTTGCCAAGATTTGAACTAACCAATAAAAGCTGGGCCCACTTTGAAGCTATAGATGATCTCTAGTGATCAACCTGTCAACATGTTGCTACTTTGATGTACTCAAAAGAAACTCCTTTTAATTTTGTCTTGAGTTTTGCCTTTTAATCAGGGTAAAGCCCAAATGAAGAATTTTCCTCTCCATGCTTCCAGTTACCAGGGACAATATGGTGTTCCTTGGAAAATGGAAATGGGGCTTCGATGAGGGAAAAAAGTGATAAAGGAAAAAATTGGCCTTTGTTGAGAAATTGTAAAGTAGGGGAATGTTGGCAGAGTAGGTGAGGAAGGAAAAGAACAACCTTATATATGAATAGTTTAAAAAAAAAAAACCGAGACTCTTCATGTCGAAAAGGGAGTTAGATGCCCTGATGAGGAAGAAGTTGCTTGTCCTCCCAGAAAAGATAAAGTAGAGCCACAGAAGCTATTAAGGGAAAGAAAATACAATAAAGGTCAAAGACAGAAGAGTATTGGTGTTTGATAATTCTCTGCTCAGAGGTAAAAAGGCAGTGGTGAGTATTAATAAATAAAACCAGCTTCTGTTATCCAAAATAATTAATATATCATAACTTGAGAATTTGCTTCTACTCAAAGAATAAATAAAAAATGCTTTTAATTGAAAAAACTCACAATGTTTTTGAAATTCTTTTAAAATAATTTTCATTTAATCAGTTTACATTGTGAGAAAGCATGGAATCCATATAACAATTATATATAAATCTTATGTTAATGTCAGAAATGAAACCACTCACAGGTACTTTTTATTATTAACAAGTGACCAATTGAGAAATTTCACAGAAGTATGAACTTTCAAGAGCTGTTACAACAAATAGGGCCAAGTATAGTGTTTTATTTTTTTTTTAAGTATAGTGTTTTAAAAAGAAAGAACAATGATGAAATAAAGGAAAGAAATAAATAACAACCATCGAAAACCCTGGATTTTTGTGACCAAATTCTGGTACCCAAATAGACAAATCAAATCAATTTTGTGAAGACAAGCGAAAAAAGTAGTCAGTTTTTAACATTTCAATTGCAGTACATGTGAGAAGACAGTACATCTATGTTTATGATTTTGTTCTTATTTAGGGTGGATTAATAATGAATCCTTTAAAATCCTACACTTTGGAAAGTAGACCAGATTCTGGGGCACTTGCTTTAATTAGGTTCTGTATTTCCTTGAATTTTGGATGGTCTTTGTCGGCTACCAGCTGTAACAGCACCGCCTCACTTGTAGTAACTATTATTCCAGTACGAGCAAGACGCTAAAAAAGAAACCAAATAAATAAAATCAGTATAAGAAACAAAATTGTTTCCAAAAAGCAAGTGCATGTTAGGTTATAATACTTCAGTACATTTCTATATGGAGGCCAAGGCTTCTAAGCACTAAACTTAAATTCAATGACGGGAAGAACTGACCCTATCCCTGCTTCACTCTTGAGACAGACCTGAAGTTAAACAGAGACTTGGAAGTAGACTTCCTATTATGTGGCAGATCCATTGGGAGGAGCTGGATAGTGTGAGAAATGGTGTACAAGTGAGACATGAGCTAAATCTCTACAGCAACATAATAAAGCAAAATTAAAGAGCACGAAATAGAGAACACTCCCTGTAGACCTTGTGGCAGGCTAGGGTCAGGTCTGTACACACTAAAAAGGGCAAGAAGCAGGCTGGAGGGAGAAACCACAACTTTAAGTGGGAAGTTTCTCAGTTGTGGTGCAGATTTAATTTTCTGTAAGTCCCTAGCATAAAGAGGAGATAGGATTGCCAGCAATTAGAAGTTAGGAAATGATGGTAGACAGTAATCCTCTCTCCCTATACAAAGATTTCTTTGTTTTGTGCATAACTTAAGGTTTTCCCCTGGATGTGTGGTATCTGGTAGTGGTGGTGGTGTTCAGTAGCTTTAGTTGCGTTGGAGTCTTTGTGACGCTTGTGGGATTTTCTTGGCAAAAATATTGGAGAGGTTTGGCATTTCCTCCTCCAGCTCATTTTACAGATGAGGAAAGTGAGGCAAACAGGGTCAACTGACTTACCCAGGGTCACACAGGTAGGAAGCGTCTAAGACCAGATTTGAGCTCAGGAATATGAGTCAGGCCTGGATCTCTATCCACTGCTCCACCTAGCGGCCTGTGGTATCTGGTATCCTCACCTTAACTCTCAATCTAAGACATATAAAAGCACCTAGCACAAAAGACCAAGTGCCTTCATAGACCTCATGGTTCTCTCATACTATGAAGGTCTGTGCCATCAGGCACTATTTCAAGGGCCATTTCCTGGGGGTGAGGAAGACAAGGGGAGGTCTTGCTGCTAAACCCAAAAGAATCAAAACTAGCAACATGTGTCCTTCCTCTCTATTCAGTACTTGCATCTTTATAAGTTAGATAAAACAATTCTTTTATACATACTTGTTTGTGCTAGGCCACTAATTTTGCCATGTAGATATCTAAGTTTAGGACAGCTTCTTGAGCTTCCTTGCAAATTAGGAGGTCAAAATAGCAGATATTATTTCTTACTTCAAGAACAAAGCAGGGTTTCAACACCCTGCCTGACACTGGCCCATAGCACCCAGTGGCAAAGAACTATGGGTGGTGATGATGGAAAAATAGTAATAATATTGCGATAAACCAAGGTATGCTTCTAAACCTGAGAATTTCAGTGCATGAAAGAAAAAAAGAGGTGGAGGAAGGGAAGCTATAGTAATAGAAAAACTTCTTAGTCCTCTAAAACTTGAGACTAATGCCTTCAGTCTTAGGGGAAACTCAAGCTGATGCTCCAAGTCTTTCAGAAGAATTATTCGATTCCATTTTTTTCTTTATAAGAAAAGAATTTTTACTAATCTACTTTGTTTTTTAAACGTCACTTTAGTTTCTCTTATCCTCCTCCCACTCTAAGAGAGTCATCTTTTTGAAAGATAAAAAAAGAAATGAGTGAAAAAATCAACATAATTGATCATACATTGAAAAATTCTGAAAACATGTGCGATGTACACTACTTGTATATTTTTTCAACTCTACTAAATGGGAGCATCTTCTCATATCTCTTCTTTCAAGCCATACTTGTTCTTTATAATTTTGTAACAAACACAATTGGTTTTGTGTGTGGTTTTTCTTTCTGTTTGTAGTTTTGAAGTCAGTGAGTACACTATTTTGTTGGCTCCAATTATCTATTCATGCTTTGCTATATTCATCACATTCATCATTTCCTAAAGCACATAATATTCTATTAAATTCATATGCCACAATTTGTTAAGATGTTCCCTAACTGATGGACATCCCCTCAATTTCCAATTCTTTGCCACCACAAAAAGATCTGCCAGAAATATTTTTGTACATTAGGTCCTTTTCTCTCCCTTTTTTTAAAAATCTCTTTGGGATACAAATCTAGTAGTGGTATTGCTATGTCAAAGAGCAGGCACATTTTTAGTGGTGAATTTTGTTATTATATTAAAAATGCTGTTGATTTTTTGTATATATTTTTATTTAATATTTTAGTTTTCAACATTGATTTCCACAAGATTTTGAGTTACAGATTTTCTCCCCATTTCTACCCTCCCCCCTTTCCAAGATGGCATATATTCTGATTGCCTTGTTCCCCAGTCAGTCCTCCCCTCTTTTACCCCATCCCCCCCCCATTCCTTTCCCCTTACTTTCTTATAGGACAGGATAGATTTCTATGCCCTATTCCCTATATGTCTTGTTCCCCAGCTGCATAATGCTGTTAATTTTTGAAGGCTTATTTTATAGCCTATAACTTTACTAAAGCTATTGTCTTAATTACTATCTTTGCTGATTCTCCAGGATTTTCTAAGTAAATCATCACATCATCAGCAAAGAGTCTCATCTCTTCTCTACCTTTCTTTACACATTTAATTTTAAGCCTCTTGTATTATTGTTACTACTGCTAGAATTTCCAAAAATGTATCAAAAAAAGTGGGGAGAGTAGGCTCCTACTCCTATTTTTATTAGGAAAGGTTCCAGTTTATATCCCCTTAAATAAGCCATTTGTTTTTATTTACACATTTTCCTTGATATTAAAAAAAAATCCCTCAGTGCCTATACAGGCATACCTTGTTTTATTGTGCTTTGCTTTATCAAGCTTCACAGATATTGCATTTTTTATAAATTGAAGGTTTATGGCAACGCTGCATCAAGCAAGTCTATTGGAGTCATTTTTCCAATGGCATGTGCTCACATCATGTCTCTCATGTCATATTTTCATAATTCTCACAGTATTTCAAACTTTTTCATTATTATCGTGGTGATCTATGACAAGTGACCTTTTATGTTACTACTGTAATTGTTTTGGGGCATCACAAACCATGGCAAATATATAAGATGGCAAAAATTAATCAATAAATGTTGAGTGTTCTGGCTGCTTCACCACAATGGGTCATTCCCATCTTTCTCCCTCTCCTCCAGCCTCCCTATTCCGAGATACAATGATAATGAAATTAGGTCAGTTAATAACCCTCCAATGGCCTCTAAGTATTCAAGTGAAAGGAAGACTCAATTGATGGGGCAAACTTCATTGTTGTCTTATTTTAAATCGCCACAGCCACCTCTGGCTTCAGCAACCATCCACACTGAGGCAAGATCCTCTACCAGCAAAAAGATTACAACTTGCTTGAGGCTCAGATGATGGCATTTTTTTAGCAGCACAGTATTTTTAAATTTTGGTATTTATATTTTTTTACATAATAGCATTGTACACTTAATATACTACGGTATAATGTAAATATAACTTTCATATGCCCCAGGAAAAAAATAGGTGTGACCCGATATTTGCTGTATTGTGGTGGTCTGGAACTGAACCCACAGGATCTCTGAGGTATGCCTGTGCTTTGTATAAGTGTTGTACAATTATTACAAAAAAATCAGTCAATAAACATTTATTAAGCACTTACTATCTTCCAGGCTTGGTATTTGCACTGGGGATACAAGGAAAGGCAAAGACAGTCTAACTCACAACAAACTCACAATTCAATGGGGAAGACAATATATAAACAAAATATATGCAGGATAAATTGGAAATATCAACAAGGAAGGCACTAGATTTATGGGGAATAAGGAAACGCTTTCTGTAGAAGGTAAAATTTTAGCTGAGACTTGAAGGAAACCAGGAGACAGAAGTGAGAGGATGGAAATCATTCCAGATCATTCTAGGCATTAGGAGACAATCAGTGAAAATGCCTGGAGTCCGGAGACATTTTGTTTGAGCATTTTGTTTGAGGAACAGAGAGGAGGTATGAGAAAACTCAACACTGTAGATGGAAGGGGCAGTGTATGAAGGGCTTTGAATGTCAAATTGAGTATTTTATATTTGATCCTGGAGATGGCAGGGAGCCACTAGAGTTGAATAAATGGGGGTGAGGGAGAAGGGGTGACCTGGTCAGACCTACACTTTAGGAATATTACTTTGACAGCTGAGGGGTGGAGTATGGAGAGATACGCAGCAAGGATATGAGGACTTGTATCAGGTTAGTAACAGTGTCAGAGAAGAAATAGGGGCATGTGTGAGATGGTAGTAAGGTAAGATAGATTGACTTTGGCAACTGATTAAGATCTGGGGAGTGAGAGTGAGGAATCAAGGATGACACCTAGATTTAGAGCCTGGATGACAGGGGGTATTTTTTTCTTTTTTTAACATGATTACTAATGTAGAACCATTCTCTAATTGCTTATATAAATCCAAATTGGTCATGATGATTTCTAGAATGAACTGCTGTAGTCCGTTGCACAGGATTTCCTTAAAAATTTTTAAATTGATGCTCATTAAAGATATTGTTCTATAGTTCTCCCCTATGTGCTTTATTCTTCCCTGTTTAGATATTAGAACTATCTGTTTAATAAAACAAATCTCATAGGATTCTTTCTTTCTTAATTTTTGAGGATAATATATGTAGTACTGGAACTAATTGTTCCTTAAATGTTTGATAGAGTTCTTCTCCGAATTAATCAGTTCCAGGAATTTTTTCTTTAGTAATTACTTTATAAATCACATTTTCTTTCCTGAGAATGGGTGTTTATATTTGGTCTTCTATATCTGCATACTTCGTATTTTTGAAGATATTCCTCTACTTTGTGTATAATAGGTTCTGATTAATCTTTTTATTTCTTTCAATTTTATTGCGAAGTCATCTTGTTCACTGGTCATGTTGATTTGATTTTCTGTCCTTGTCTTTTTAAATTATACTGGTTAAAGGTTCAGCAATTTTTTTTTTCAAAGAACCAGTTTTTAGTTTCATCATTTTTATTGCTTTTTGGTTTCTAGTTTATCTATTTCTCTTCCTATTTCTAATATCTCCTTTTCAGTGCTTATTTTAAGTTCATTTGTTGGATTTCAAATTTTAATGCATATTTAATTACACATTGAGTGCACCAGTAGTTTTTTTTTTTAATTTGTACATATGTTGGGTTATGATGTTCCTCCTTAAGAAGAGATTTAGTTACAACCCAGAAATCCCGTTATGTTGTTCCATCTTCATTTTCTTTCACATAATTATTATTTCCAATATTTATTCTTTGATCTGAGATAATTCTTGATTCTTTATTATATATTTGATTTTACTCTATGATTTTATTCTGATTGTATTTCTCTTCTCTGTCTCTGAGAGGTTATGTGTGCTAAACTCTCCTTCTCTGAAGTTAAGATGCCAAAAGTTAGCCTTTCCCACAATGACTGTCAGTTAAAGAAAAACTCTGTTCTCAATACTTTCATAAAACATTATCTCAAAATTTCCTGCAAGGTTTGTGGGGTATCCTTTAGAAAACAGGGCTGACTTCATCCTATCTTTAACAACTAAGGTGGTCTTAAGTCAATTCCCCAGTTGCAAATAAATCTGCCTTTATCAGTAACCTCAAGATGCA
Organism: Phalanger gymnotis; assembly: GCA_028646595.1. Lineage (NCBI taxonomy): Eukaryota > Metazoa > Chordata > Mammalia > Diprotodontia > Phalangeridae > Phalanger > Phalanger gymnotis. The sequence goes on from CM053622.1 coordinate 382,149,254, forward strand.
GCTAGGACATATAAAATTCACAAAAACATTTCTCAAAGATAGAGAGGTGATTATCATCCCCACTGGGGGAATGCCCACTTTCTTTGATGTAACCAATCATAATCTCTCATCTCTGTAATGCTGGGCCAGTTACATGATTTTTGTTCTGTTCCTTGTTCTATGCTGATAAAAATGAATTGCACTCTCAATTCAGGGTCCTTTGGCCAGAGGCAGGACCATTCTATCCATCCTTTATTATCAGGTGGCATGCCCCTGTTAATAAATGATATCTTGCCTGGAGAAATAAATCAGTGTACCTTTCTGTTAAATTTCACTCACGAAAGATCCACTCATTATTTGGAATTTCACTGTTCAGTCTCTATTTGAGTCTGTGTCCTTTGTAATCCATCAACCAATTAAATATTTTATGGTGTTATGATAGTCTATAAAGGATGCATTTACTATTTTTTAAACTTTTTACATTTGTTTGCAACATTTCTGTGACCTAATACATGGTCATTTTTTGTAAAAGTTCCATTTAATGCTGAGAAATATTTATTCTTTGGTAGTACTATCTAGAAGGTACCAGAAATCTTCTAACTCTAGTTTCCCCAGCAATTTGTTCAGTTCTATATTTTCCCTTTTGTTTACCTTTCTGTTAGACTTATCCAAAACTGAGGGACACTGAAATCTCCTTACTACCTATGCCTTCTTGTCGTTTAGTTAATAATTCCTATATGAATACAGATGCTAAGGATTTGGAGCATATAAGCTGAATAATGATAATGACTTCTTTTCTATGATTCCTTTCAGTATAATGTAGTTTCCTTGTTAATCTCTTTTTATATTTATTTTTACGCTGATCCCTTTTTATATTTTTGTTTTGTCTGATACCATGACTAGTACTCCTGGTTTTTTGTTTTTGTTTTTGTTTTTGAATTAACCTGATGTATAGAAAAAATTTTCCAACTCCTTTTTAAATTCTGTGTCTTTAAAAAAATATGTGTTTCTCGTAAGTGATAGATTATGGGGTTTTGTTTTCTTAACCTGTCAGTCTTTTGCATTTGATTGGACCATTTAATCTAATCATATTTAAAATGGTAAGGATTAAGTTTATATTTTTCTCAAGTTTTAATATTGATTTTTTTTTTTGTTCCAGAGGATATTATGTCTCTTTGGTTATTTTAGTTAGGTGGCATAGTGGAAAGAGCACTGGGCCTGAGTACAAATATTGTCTAAGACACTAGATATATGACCCTGGTTAACCTCTGTCTCAGTTTTCTCAACTGTAAAATGGGAATACAGCACCTACTTCATGGGATCATTGAGGATCAAATGAAATAACATGTGCAAACCCCTTAGCACCGTGCTTATCATACAGTAGGCACTTAAATGCTTTTTTCCTTCCTTCCTTTCCCTTCTTCATTTATTTTTGGGCAACTCTATTCTGAACTGCCCATGTTCCCTTACCCAAGTCTCCCACCAATTGCTTTTTTTTTTTGAATTTTTCTTATTTAGTTATTTTTTGTTTATATGTAATTCTCCCTCTCTTTGTTCCTCAGTTAAGTAGTCAAGTAAAATCCCCCTTCTCTCATCATCTTTATATCATTTTGTCTGTTAGCTTTTAAAATTTCACTTTCTGCATCTTTGTCTGAAAAGAATTTTTTTCACTCATTCTATACAACTTCCCTTTCTGTCAATTCTAGACTTTTTAAATTCACTGATATCTTCTTTAACCTCTGTATTCCTCATTGAATTACAGTTTCTGTAGTATCACTTTGGGTTCCTCCTAAGTAAGTCTATATTTATTGCCTTGTAGATCTTGTACACTAGCCTCTCTTATTTTCTGTTTATGGCTCACTCTTAGAAAACTTAATTCATATAGGTTACAGAGAGGGTATTGCTCTGTAGTAGCAATCTTTCTATGTCTCTGACTGTGCAATTCATCATTAACATTTGCCTTCTCCATTCTAAATTTTTTCCCTATTTGTTTTGAAGTCTCCTCCATGGGACCATGTCCTTCAACTCTTCTGGATATTAGTCGCCCCCAAGAACTCTGATACCTTTTCTCCTGTGAGATCATAAGTAATCTCTCTAAGCACCAACTCCCTGCAGATTACATCCATTGTAAGGTTGCAATTTCCCTTAATAAAATTCTCTTGTATCTCTTCTCCTATGGGAACATTCATAACCGGTACAATATTTCTCCCTCTCTTTTCCCCTCTTTTAAATTCTCCCTTTGTCCTACTACCCTTTCTCCTGTACATTCTCTCCTTGCAGAGTGACTACAAGATTTTACTTCCTTTCACTTTTAGCCTTTGATGTGATTAGGGAACATTACATATTTCCCTCAATCTTCCTTCACTTCCCTTATGCAACCTCCTATTCTATAATTTAGTCTACAAAAAAAAAAAAAAAACCAAAAACACTTTTATTCAATTATAGGCAGAGTATTGTGACAGTTTAGTCCTTGATGTTTCAGACCTGTTTTTCCACCATCATTTCTAATTGACTTCTGCTTTCTCCATTGTCTCCACTGTCTTATTTAGAAAGAAATCTCTTTGTGGTATCTCTGTTGTTATTTTAGAGTTGTTTGGGGTTGCTGTGTTTGTTTACTCTTACATTTCAATTCTCAAATGTTTAAAAAGCAACTAATACATTCAGAACTAGTTTTCTTTCTAGGAATGTTTTAAACCTATCTTTTGTTTAACAGCCAACTTTTTTAAATAGTAGACTGAAATTGGTAGGGTAGGTCACCTAGAGTTGCATATAACTGGGGGAGGAAGTGCTCCTAGGCTATGGATTTTACACAACATGTAGAAAATGTAGTAAGATTCCACAACTATTAACCCATAGATTCTGCAAGCCAATTACCATTCCTCCCCCTACACCACCAGATATGTAGCAATCAACTATATTAAATATTATGAATTTGACCCTGACTTTGGAGACATTCATAAACAAGACTGTTTCTGCAGTACAACTGCAAATGGATCAGGTCAAGCAAAATCAATTCATCACTCTGTGAGGTAGTGAGAGAATGAAGTGTGAAGACTTCACAGGGAATATATATATATATATATATATATATATATATATATATATATATATGTGTGTGTGTGTGTGTGTGTGTGTGTATATATATATGTGTGTGTGTGTGTGTGTGTATATATATACACACATATATATGTATGTATGTATATATGTATGTATATGTATATGTATATGTATGTATGTATGTATGTATGTATATATAAAATGTTTTCAATATTGAGAGAAAAGGGAAATGAGATAAATTTGAGTCTGTGGGAATCTGATTATTTAGCCTTTAGGAATGTCTTTCTCCCCTGAAGTTTTTGTTCTTCTAGTTCTGGTTTAAAGATTTACCAAATAAGAATAAGGTCACTGTGACCTGCTTTCTTTACCATGAGAGAGAAAAGAGGGTTTCCCCCTTTTCCCCTATTCTCCTTCTTTAGATTTATAGATGTCATATCAGCCTAAGTTTCATTTTCCTATAAGTCATATGATTTTGGGGCAATCAGATGGTATTCCTCTCTCCCCCTCCCCCGCCTATTTCCCCCATAAGGTAATTCTGTCGTTTCTATGCTTGTATTGGGTAAAAACATATTTCCTTATTCCTGGTTAGATTGTGAGGCCACTTGACCCTGCCAATGGGAATGGGGGTCCAGCTTTTGAGGGTGAGATTTCTTAGAATTGTTTGTATAAGGGTATATAATTCCCTGCTTGCCTTCTGTACTCCACCTCCTTCTGCTAGTCCCATCCTGGCAGAGGATGCCCTTTTCTCGTGAGAACTGAATAAAATTTATTTCTGTTCCCACCCTGAGATGGCTCCTTATTAAAAATTATTATTTTTTAATTGGTGAGGGTCTTTCACCCCACACAACTCTGAAGAAGCATTTACCCCTTTATACTAACAAAGGAAGAAAGGATATGTGCTGCAATAGGCAGCTATGCATGAATAGATGATTATGCTCCTAACATAATCTACCAGCTTACACTGATAGAAGGAACCAAAAAGTATCTTCCCCCAGATCAAGAATAAGGGTTAAGAGAAAACTAGCATTAGATAAAGTTATTTAGGACACTGGATCCATGGATTCTCTGGGGAGTAGTATTGGTAGTGGTACTAGTGGTAGTGATGGGAATGGTGGTGATAGTAATAATAGTAGTAAATTCTATAGTTTGCTTATGGTGATTCAGCTTAGAATTCAGCCCCGACATTAATTTTATGAATAGTACTTCTATCTCTAATGGAGCTCTGGATCCTACATTACAAAGGATGAGTTGACTCAAGGGATAGGCTCTCATTATCCTAACTGAAAGGCTGAATGTAGCAAGCTAAGGCCAAGCCTAAAGGCATTAAAAGTGGAAAAAGCAGAGTGGAGGAAGAAACCAGGATTTCTTAGGGGCTGCAGTTCAGATAGAATTTTCTTTTATTTTTAATTAAAAAATATTTTAAAAGTTTATTGTTTTCTATCTTCAAATAACTTTAATATATTTGGCTTTTATATCACTTAAATTTTTCCTTTAAAATTTTTTCCTTATTTTTAACATTTATTAAAATTTTTTTAAAATTCTGAATTCTCCCCCCTCACCACACCTTTGAGAAAGCAACAAACATTATATCAATTATATATGAAATCATGCAAAACATTTCCATATTAGCATTGTTGCAAAAAAAAAAAAGCAAGAAAAGCAAAGAAAGTAAAAAAATCGTGCTTCAGTCTGCACCCAAACTCCATCAGTTCTTTCTCTGGAGGTACATAGCATTTTTTGTCACAAGCCCTTAGCAACTGTCCTAGATCATTGTACTGGTCAAATAGCTAAATCATTCACAGTTGATTATTGTATAATATGGCTGGTATTGTGTACAATGATTACCTGTTTCTGCTCACTTTGTTTTGTATCAATTCATGTAAGTCTTTTCAGGTTTTTATGAAACCATCCCTCTCCTCAATTGTTATATCATAATAATACTCTGTCACAATCATATGCCACAACTTGTTCAGCCATTCCCCAACTGATGGGCATCCTTTGAATTTCCAATATTTTGCCACCATAAAAAGAACTGCTATAAATATTTTTGTACATATAGGTCCTTTTCCTCTTTTTTTATCTCTTTGAGATACAGTCCTAGTAGTCGTATTGCTGGATCAAAGGGTATACACAGTTTTATAGCCCTTTGGGCACAGTTCCAAATTGCTCCAAGAAAAGACTCCCAGGACCAGATGGATTCACAAGTGAATTCTGCCAAACATTTAAAGAACAATTAATTCTAAAATTATATAAACTATTTGCAAAATAAGCAAAGAAGAAATCCTACCAAATTCCTTTTATGACACAAATATAATACTGATACCTAAATCAGGAAGAGCAAAAACAGAGACAGAAAACTATAGATCAATTTTCTTGATGAATATTGATGAACAAATTTTAAATAAAATATTAGCAAGGAGATTATGGTAATATACCACAAAGATCAAACACTATGAGCAGGTGGGATTTACACCAGGAAAATAGGATTGGTTCAATATTAGGAAAAATACCATCATAACTGACTGTATCAATAATAAAACCCCCAAAAATATAATTATCAATAAATGCATTTTCTAAAACTTTTAACAGACTACGCCACTCATTCCTATTAAAAACATTAGGAAGCATAGGAATAAATGGAGCTTTGCTTAAAATGATAAGTAGTATCTATCTAAAACCAACAGTAAGCATGACCTGTAACAAGGTTAAGCTAGATGAGATCAGGAGTGAAACAAGGATAGCCATTAGCACCACTATTATTCAATGTTGCATTAGAAATGCTAGCTATATCAGTAAGAGAAGAAAAAGAAATTGAAGGAATTAGAACAGGAACTATTTTATCACTCTTTGCAGATGATATGATGGTATACTTCAGAATCAACTAAAAAACTAGTTGAAATGATTAATAATTTAATAAAAATAGCTAGATATAAAGTAAACCTACACAAATCATCAGCATTTCTATATAGCAGCAACAAAGTCCAGCAGCCAAAGATAGAAAGAGAAATTCCACTTAAAATAAGTACAGACAACGTAAACCACTTTCTCTACCTGCCAAGAGAAATTCAGGAACCATATGAACACAATTATAAAACACTTTTCACACAAATAAAGTCAGATCTAAACAAGTGGAAAAATTAATTTCTCATGAGTAATCCAAGCAAATAAAATGAAAATTCTACCTAAATTAACACACTTAATTCAGTGCCATTCCAATCAAACCACCAAAAAATTATTTTATAGAGCTAGAATAATACCAAAATTCATCTAGAAGAACAAAAGGCCAAGAATATTTTTTAAAATGTGAAGATGGTTAGCCATACCAGATCTCAAACTATATTACAAAGCAGTAATCATCAAAACAATCTAGCAGTGGATAAGAAATAGAGCGGCAGATCAGTGAAATAGATTAGGTACATAATATAGATTGATAAAAACCAAAGATCCAAGCTTTTGAGAGAAGAACTTACTATTTGACAAAAACTACTGGGAAAACTGGAAATCGGTTTGGCAGAAACTTGGTATAGACCAGCATCTCACACCCTATACTAAGATAAGATCAAAATAGGGTTATGATTTAGACATAAAGGGTGTTATCATAAGGAAATTAAACATGGAAAAATTTACCTGTCATAGCTATGGATAAGGAATTTGTGATCAAATAAGAGATAGAATTATGGGATGCAAAATGGATAATTTTGATTACATCAAACTAAAGAGCACTTGCACAAACAAAACGAACACAGCCTAGAATATAAGGAAAATAGGAAACTGGGGGAATTTTTTTACAACAAGTTTCTTTGATAAAGATCTCACTTCTCAAATATATACGGAACTGAGTCAAATTTATAAGAATACAAGTTATCCTCCAATTGGTAAATGGTCAAAGGATATGAACTGGCAGTTTTCAGATGAAGAAAGTGAAGCTATCTACAGTCATATGAAAAAAATGCTCCAAATCACTATTGATTAAGAGAAATGCAAGTTAAGGTACCACTTCATACCTATCAGATTGGCTAATATGACAGAAAAGGAAAGTAACAAATATTGGAGATGTGGGAAAATTGGGACACTAATGCATTGTTTATGGAGTTGTGAACTGATCCAACCATTCTGGAGAGCAATCTGGAACTATGCCCAAAGGGCAATCAAACTGTGCATACCCTTTGATCCAGCAATACCAGTACTGGGTCTGTATTCCAAAGAGATTTTTAAAAAGGGAAAAGGATTTACTTGTACAAAAATATTTGTAGCAGCACTTTATGTGGTGACAAAGAATTGGAAACTGAGGAGATACCAATCAATTGGGGAATGGCTGAACAAGTTGTGGTATATGAGTATCATGGAATACTATTATGCAATATAAGAAATGATGAGCAGGTAGATTTCAGAAAATCCTGGTAAGACTCATATGAATGAAGTAAAAAAGAAATTAAGAATTAAATTGATTTCTGTTGAACATTTCCTCTCCAAGGCCTGATCAGTCTGGGGAGAGTGAGCTAGCATCACTGAGTGACATCTAGTGACGAAATTGAGGACAGCAACACTTTCAGGTGATTTGGTCTGGCCGTAGCACTTAGGTATTAAACATCTGTTTAACTGGTTTAGGCAGAAGGCTGGTCACTGAAGCCTCAAATTAGAATCAATAAGGAAACACACTAGATCCGGAGTAGGGAACCTTTAGCCTTGAGGCCACACATATTTATTGTTTTATAGCTAAGAGAGGAAGGTTATTTACCTGATTAGAAAGAAGCTGATTTGGAAATAGTCATCAGTGAAACTTCAAAGCC
>CM053622.1:382157579-382182307 GCA_028646595.1 Phalanger gymnotis
AAATTAGTATGTATCTTGCAATTAGAAATTTTGCTGTAAATAATATGACGCTTCCAGCCCCCTCCCCCCCCACCCCATTTGGGTTTGGCTATTAATTAGAGTAGATTTTGAACAATGTGTTAAAAAGAAAATGACATTCTTGGCCTTTTTTATATTAGATTATGTAGAAGTGCTAGGTGGAATTTGGGGCTAGATCTATTTAGACCATGTGATACAGAAAGTACTGTTTTATAATCCTTGCCAAAAATTAAATGTTTTCTGACCTAAATGGCATGAGAAGGGTACAGATGAACTTAGGAACATTGCCATAGAGGTAAGAGAGAAAAAGGAGACAGAGAAACAGAGACAGAGACAGAGAGAATTTAAACTTCACCCCACTCCCCAGGGGGTTATATCCCTCTGTGGTCTTTCTATTCCTGGCCACCTGTTCCTAGTACCAACTACAACCCTACAAGCCTCAAACTACAATCAAATCTCCCCCAGCTGTTCTGTATCACATAACCATAGGCTGAAAGAATGTTTTTACTGTCACAACAAGGGTCACACAGCTTTAGACTACAAAGTTAAAAAAATAAATGAAAGCACCTACTTCTCAAGGTTCTTGTGAGAATCAAAAACATGATATACTGATTAAGAAGTGTTCAACAAAAGACCAGGCATATGGCAACCACTATATGCTTGTTAATTATTGTTATTTCTCTGAATGCAGTCCATACTGGATGACTCTCTAGTGGGTTTTAAATGTGATTGGTGCAAAATGATAAAGGTGGTAAATGGATAATTTTTTTGTATATGGTTTGGAAATGTTATTTGACTGAATTGATGTCATCTGATTAGTAATAAGTATTGTTTCATGTTTCTCATTCATGATGTTGTGTTATTATTTCTAAAATTTCTTGTATTGTAAGGAACCATTGTTTAAAAAATACCGTTAAGAGGATAATATAGCTTTTCCTTTTGATTCAGATACTGTGAAATTATTGTGTTATTAGAAATTACTGTCATAATGTAAGGACCTGTGAATCATTTAATTGTGTAAGATCTTATAGAAATCTCCTTATTTGTATACTTGCCAAATTTCTTGGGACCATCTGCTTGATCAAGGTCATAATATCTTATCAGTCTTGTGAAAGCAATTATGATTTTTTTACTTTACTTTAGAAGAATGAGTCCTCCACTACTTGGTAAATGGAGAATTTAAAAGTCTGTTTATAGTACTGATATGTTTTATGTGACGATTTGTGAATATTAAAATTATGAAGTTATATTTCTAAGTTACACTTCGAATTAACATGGTCTTAACAGACTCCAGTCTTAGGGATTTATTTTTGTTTTAGGGATTGATATACAATACTTTAGGAGATAAATACCTGTTAGATTGGGGATTACTGTCAGTGTTTTCCGAGGGATTCTTTTTGAGTGTACATATTCACTATCTATGTAGGATTACAGCATGTGATTATTTTATTAATTTTTAATGACTGATTTTAATCCAGGATGAGTTTAAACTGGAGAAGTAGGGGGGAAAAAGGAAATTGAGTCATTTTTGGAAGGTCTGGTAACCTTTTAATGCTAACTAATTTATTATAGCAACATGAGAGTAATAATAACTATGTCAAGCTCTAAGTGTGATTAGTTAAGCTTGCTGTTTAAGGTAAAATCTTGTGGGACCGTAATCTGATATTAGCCTAAGTTTTGATTTCAGGTACGATTATTTGATTGATCATTAAAGTCATTAATCTACGATTTGAGGGAAATACCATAAGCTGCTCAAATGGATGACAATCTGAGAATAGCTACAGGTGGATTTCTGTCCCTGGGTTGAGGGGACGATGGCATGGCTGAAGGTAAGATCCTCTTTATTCAGTTTCCCCATTGCGTTACTTCTTTTTTTGAACAGGAACGTTTCCTACCAGGTTAATCCTGAGCGTGACTATGATGCCCTGTAAACGAGGCTGAATTTTACTGAATGGTCAGCTATTCCAAAACTTACCTGATATCAAACAGAATTAAGTAAGGCTGTTTTATCTTCTTATACCTATTTTGAGTCATTCTGTGCCCAGGCCTGGAGAGCCAGAATTGATACTGTTATAATCATTTCCCTGCTTCTTACTTTTGTGACAAATTTCTCTGAAAAGAGAAAGTAAAGCTGTAATAATTTTTTTTAATGTAATGAATCTTGTTGTTGCAATACTTTAAGACAGTTATGTGAAGCAAGTATATATGATCTTACTGTTTTCAATATGAAACTAAAGTAGTTTCCATATTCTAAATAACTTAGTAGAGAGGTATTTGGGCTTGTTATCTGCCTGTTAATGGTCATATATTCTTGTATAAGATAAGGTCCCTAATTCAGGGATAATATAATAACACTGTATTATTAAATAGATAATTCACCTCAGAATGTTTTGGGAATGATTAGACAATACAGAGGTTTGGGACCATGATATAAATTTATTCTTTAGTGTGGTTTACAGCAGAATCATCTTCAATTTTGTTTTAAGGATATGGATTTTGCTACAATCAGTTATTTTAGAGGAGTGAACTTTATGGACTGTATTGTGTTACCTTGAAGGAAAATCCAAATTTACTTAGGTTTATTATTTGATTTGGGATTGACACCTCTCTGTAGAACAAGTAATTTAACATATACTGCTCGCTAGAAATATATATATTCTTCTCTGTAAGCATCAGAATTGATTACTTACCATATTTACATGTCCTATGCTTGAATTTTTGTTACAAATGAAGTGAATTAGCAACCTTTAAGTAAATTCATTTCTGTACTGGAGGTCATCCCCTTACCAAGAGAGTTGTTACCTATGTTTTTTATAGGAAAATTAGATCCTTATCCATCTCTGCTCCTCTCAAAACTGGGGTAGGGGGAATTAATTTAAGTTCTAATTATTAATTAGAGTTCTAAATAATTAAAATGGAAATTAGTTTGAATAATTAGAATAAAAAAATTTTTGAGATAGCAACAAGATCAGATTATATATATCATATGTAAATGATTCTAATGGGTTATGCATGCCTTGAGCATGATTTTAATAACAAATTCTAAAATTAAATTCAAGTTTTTTTTAATATTTAAAACTGTATTGTTCACCCTCTGCATAAGCCAGACACTTTCTACTTTCTTAACACTTAATTTAAAAGGTTTTAAATTGTTTAGCTCTTGATGGCTCAGATGTTATTTGAATTTTCTAAATACATCAACATTACAATTTGCTAACCTATATCAAAGGAAGTTAAATGATAATACCTTACATGTCAACTTCAACAAATATTAAATCTTTAACCAAAAGGGCTCATTTTACAAGTCAGATCCTCATTGTTCTTTTGTTTGTAAAGATTCTTCCTTCAGCCTGCTATTGGCAGTGTCTGTATCACTTTTAGATTAGGGTTTAAATAGAGATAGAAACAGCAATGGATAGGTAAAACTTATATTCTCTTAAGTTTCAAGTGAATTATGGATTCCTGATTTGATATTCTCTATATAAAAGCGCTACTGCTAATAAGATCAAAATCATAAGGTTTGAGCTGGTTTTCACCACAAGCTAGTTATTGGAGAAACAAAATTTAAGAGGCTGTACTAAATTTCAGCAAGAACAACTAAAAGACTCTCTGCAAGTGATATGGAACTAAATAAGCAAATCTGCTCAAGAGGAATCCCTTCAGAGCCACCTTGAGTATGAGACCCAGTCCAGAATGTCCTAGAGAAGATGTTTCCAGACACCAAATGACTACAAGGACTATCTGGGATCCAAGATGAAATGTGCTGATTAAACAGACATTGGGAGTGAGTTACTGGGATACTAAGAGACTTGATGTTAGCTAATGTTGATGATCATTATTGCATTACTTTGGCTTATTGTTTCACAGCATCTATGTTGTGTGAGTTTTCTTGTTTATCTTGATGATATGTGACTCTCCCCTCTACAATTAGTGCATGGTTCTAGATATTTTTGCTATGACCTGTGCTATGATTAATCAATCTTTTACCTACCCTTGGTGAATGGACTCTTGTGGCTCTGTAATATTGTTTTTAGATTTTGTATTAGTTGCTATGTTAAACCCTGTTCTGACCTTTCACCAAAAAAGCTTGTGTTAATGTGCCCTACTGGTCAAGACTATCTTGAAGATCTTATAGGATTAGCTTATTAGCAAGTGATCTGTGAGAGCCATATGTATTTCTCATTATTCAAAGCAGGAAATTGAGAAGATGAAATTGACTCTGTGTCTTTTATTGACCCTATTTACAATTAACTGATTTTGCCCTGTAACTGCCTAAGTCATGTTTTTTTCCCCCCTTAATTTAATTCAGAAATTCAGCAGGCCTTTTATGAGCTGTTTAGAAATCCAACCCTCCACTTTATTCTTGCCTCAAGGAAATGTTTTCTCTGAGGAATGTGTACGGACACAGAGTCTGGTTCAGTCTTGGTGCACTGCCAAGCTATCTTTCAAAGATGTCTGGTCCACTATATCCCAGACCTTGCAGGTGGACTTAACAAAACAATGAATATTTCTTATTCCCAGGAGGGAAGGAGAGGGTGCCCTACTTCCAACCAATCATATTGTTCCCCATGCCTCAGCTTTGCAACCAGTCATGTTGTTTGAAACCCATGTCATCTACTGTGTTCTGTTCTTTGTTCTAACTTTATAAAAATGAGTTAAATCTTCATGTTGGGGTCTTTGGCATAAGTTGAAGTCAACCACTGACCCTTTATTAATAGGTTTGTGCCCTGTTAATAAACTGTTATCTTCTTTGGAGAGAATTTGCCTCAGTCTACCTTAGCTGAATTTCACTCACGACACTCAGTATCTTCCATCTACTCTGTATACCAGGTGCCTATAAAATTCTGATGCAGTTTTAAGTTATTAAAACTTAGGCTTTAGACAGAGTATGACTGAATTAGATGAGAGAGGGAAAGTCAGGAGTAGCTCAATGGATCAAGAAAGGCCTTTTAGAGTAGCTTTAATAGTCTACTACTATACCAAGACTCATAAGGATTACCTTATAATATACTGTATCTATTTACCTAAATGTTGTGTCCCCCATTAGAATGCTAGCCCCTTTTAAAAAGGGACTGTATTTTTGCTTTTCTTTGTATCCCCAGAACTGTTTGTTGATTTGACTTTGACTTATGGTTTATCTTTTTATCTATTAAAGGGAAAGTGAGCCCTGAAGACACGGAAGACTTTCAAGAATGAAATTCAGAAGACACAAAGCATAACAATTTCAATGAGAGAAACTGGGATTGTCTGAAGAGTCTAATGTGGATGTATCTCATCAACCAACATAGATTTTAAAAGGAAATACATAGAAGATGGAAGCAAGGTGAGATAACAGAGGATGAATATGAGAGCGTGGCAAAGACCTGTAAAGAAATGCTAAAATTTGGATCAAGCTGATGCTGGTGCTAGAAGCTAAGGACAATAACAAGAGATGTATGTGTGTGTGTGCGTGTGTGTGTATTAGGATCTTTACTTAGACTAGAAGGGACTATGACAACTGATAGCAGAAATATTCAATTATTTTGCTTCTATTTACACTCACAAGGGAAATGATCTTTACCTTGAAAGTACACAAAATGATTATTGACAAGTTACCCAACAATATCTTTATACCCAAGATAAATAAGGAGAGAGTAGAGCATCTATTTGCCTTAAATGAATTCAAGTTCCCCTGGTCTAGACAAATGACATCCCTAGATAATGAAAGTACTGGAATACATGATTGCTGAGCCACTGTCAGTAACACAAAACTAGACAAGTCCTGGGAAAATTCTATAAGAGATCAGTAAGGGATATTTGGCAAACACCTAGGAAGGGAAGCACAGTTTGTTTCACAGTACCAAGACATAGGTACCATGTCATCAAGAAAAGCTTCATCAAGAAAAGGTCATGCAGGAAAGGAATATTTAAATACTGTGGAGAAATTGTAAATTGGATCAGTTATGCTAGAAAGCAATCTAGAACTATATCCCAAAAGTCACTGAGCAGTATATATCCTTACAAAACAGCAGTACCACTACAAGGTGCATATACCAAAGAGATCAAAGAGAAAAGGAAAGGGCTCATATATACAAAAATATTTCAGGCAATACTTTTATTGTAGGAAAGAAGTAGAAACAAAGTAGATATGCTCCAATTAAGGAATAGATGAACATATTACAGGATATAAACAAAATGAAATTTTATTGTGACTGTGAATGGGATGAACTCATTTATAAGAAGGAAGCAGATCACAGAATGTATTACCAGAATTCAACAATATGCTGTTTACAAGAACCTCACTGTAAACACAGAGATCCACAAAAGGTTAAAATGTGGAACTGGGGCAAAATCTATTGTGCTACAGCTGAACTCAAAAAGACATCTACAACAAAGAATCAGCAAAAATACATGGGATTAAAAGAGATAAACTGGGAAACTACATTATGCTGAAAGGTATATGAAATAATAGCAATACTAAACATACCCACTCAATAACAAATAATCTAAATACTTAAAGGAAAAATTAAATGAACTAGTAGGAGAAATAAAATAATTGTAGGGGATTTCAATGTGCCCCTTTCAGAACTAGACAAGTCTTAACAAAAAAATAAATAGGAAAGAAGGTCCTCTGGTGATTATACTAAATGGGCATTAAAAAAGAGTATGTAATTATCAGCTATGCAAGGCACTTTTACAAAAATTGACCATGAACTAGGGCATTAAAACCTTACATGTGAACACAAACAGGAATATTAAAAATGTATTACTAGTCACAATGTAATAAAAATTATATTTATTACAGCTCTTCTGAGGTAATTTAATCCTAAAGATTGGTGGGTCAAAGAATAATTTGTAGAAACAATGTATAATTTCACTGAAGATAATGACAGTAAGATAATATGCCAAATGTTTTAGATGTAGCCACATCAGTTAGTTAGGGAAAATTTATAACTCTAAATACTTTTACCAACAAATAAAGCATATAACAATAACAACAACATCAAAAAACAACAAAATTCCCCTACTAAAATATAAACTCTGAAAAATCAAAGAAGATAGATATTAACAAAAGTGAAGATTAAAAATGGATAAACATAAAGGAATTAATAAGTAAAACTGGGAGTTTTTAAAACCAATAAAAAATTAGTTAATTTGATAAAAAAAAAAACCCAAAAAACTAAATTACCAGTATCAAAAATAAAAAGAATTCATAACAAATGAAGAAACAAAACTGTTAGAAGCCAGTGAAACTTAACTGAAATGGAAGCATATTTACAAAAATATAAACTCCAAGATTAATAGAACAAGAGGCAATGACCTAATTTCAGAAAAATAAATTGAACAAGACATGAATGAGCACCCAAAGGAAAAAAAAAACCTAGGACCTGATGATTATATGACTTAAGATACATAAAGAAACATCATAAATAAAATAGAAGAACAAGGATGGGGCGGGGGGAAGGACAGGAAGAGAGATCATAACCAAACTAGGGATAGAGAGGATGATAGAAGACTAAAAGGACAATTCCAATTACACAAAATTAAGAAAAAATTTTCATAAATAAAAGAATAGAAGGAAAACAGTTAATTAGAGGAAACCATTTGAAGCAAATTTCCCTGATAAAAAGTTTCTTCAGTTATATAAGGACATAATTTAAATGTATAAGACTAAGAGCAATTCCCCAAAAAATAAAGAATCAAAGGACATGAACATGCAGTTTTCAAGAGAAGAAATCCAAGGTATCAACAGTAATAACCATGTTCCAAATCATTAATAATTAGCAAACTGCGCATTAAATCAGGCCTGAGTTCCTACTTCATATCCATTAGACTGGTAAAGCTGATGAAAAAAGAAAATGCAAATGTTAGAGGGGCTGGGGGGAAAAGACATGTTAATGCACTTGGTGGTCATGGAGCTGTGAAACAATTTGTAACTATGACCCAAAATTCACTAAAATGTGTATAATCTTTGATCCAGTGATACAAGTACTAGGCCTATACCAAAAGGTATCAAAAGAAAACAAAAAGACTCTTATGTACAAAAATATTTACAGTAGTTCTCTTTGTGATACCAAAAAACTGAAACCAAGGGAATGGCTAAACAAAATATGGTATATAAATGTAATGGGTAACCTTGTGCTATAAGAAACGAAAAAAGGATGTCTTCAAAAGAATTTATAAAGACTTGTAGGAACTGAGTGAAGTGAGCAGAACTACAAGAACACTTTGTAATAAAACAAAAATATTGTTTTTAAACAAACAATTGTAAAGACTTTAGAAAACTGAACAATGCAATTACCAAGGATTATTCCAGAGGATCAGTGATGAAGCATGTTACTCAGCACCTAGGTGTATTCAATGTGCAAAATGAGACATATATACATGCACATGACCAGTGGGATTATTTTGATTACATATATTTGTTATAAAGGTTTTGATTCTCTTTTTTTTTTTTCCTTTTCTCAGCTGAGGTATGGCAGGTGAGAGGGAAAGAAAATAATTGCTTTTTAACTGAAAAAAAATAAAATTTAATTAAAATGGAATGCTATTGTTTGATAATAAATTACAAAAGGGGCAGATTCAGAGAGACTTTAGAAGATTTCTGTGAACTGATACAGTCGAACAAGCTGGGCTAGAAAAGCTATTATGTGGTAGACAATTTTATATATTATAATATAAAGTAAAACAACATTGAAAAGATAAAAAAAACCTTAAGTAACACGATGACAATAAAGGATTTCAAAAGACTACAATTATATTTTCCCACCCTTTGGTAGAGAGGTCATGGTCTGCAAGTGCAAAATGAGACATGTTTTCAGTCACAACCAATATAATACAAATTTGTTTTGTTTGAGTATGCCTATTTGTTACAAAGAATTGTTTTTCTTTTCTTTCTTGGGGGGAAGGGGACATATTTGGGAACAGTAAAGGATTAATGACAGTAATGTGAATAAAAAACAGAAAGAAAATAGCAACAAACTTTAAAAATTTATATATATATATATGTATGTATACATATATATATATAAAAGGCTATGTGATTCAGTTTCATATACAATCTTCTTTTTCTGGCCTTCTTTACATATGTAGGTGTTTATAACTCACCCCCAATATCTAGTAGTTTTATTTTGGTCATATCGGAATAACCTTATTTCCTGTTTTCAAAAGCGTTTCTAAAGTAGTAAATACTGGGAATGCTGTGGATAGAGTTTACCTAGGTTTTAGTGAAGCTTTTCATAAAGGATCTCGTACTTTTATTTTGGACAAGATGAAGAGATGGTTTAGAGGACAATAAAATCAGATGAATTAATAACTGGCTGGACAGCTGGACTCAAAAAGCAGTTATTAATGGTTCAATATCAGCATGGCAGAGATTGCTCACTGGAATACCCCAGGGATATGTGTTTTGCCTTGTTTATCATACTTATCAATGACTTGGACAAAGGTATATGTAGCATAGTCATCAAATTTGCAGACGACACAAAACCAGAGGGATAGCTAATATATTGGATGACGGAGTTGGGATTCTAAAAGTATATTCACAGGCTAGAGTTGATATCTTAATAAGATGTTATTCAATAACAATAAATATAAAGTCTTAAACTTAAATACAATAAATTGAATCAAATTAAAAAGTTTAAAAATGGGGAGGCATGACCTGACAGTTTTCATTCTGAAAAAAATCTGGACTTTTCAGTGGACTGTGAGCTCAATATGAATCATGAGGGTGATATAAACCAAAAAAAAAAAAATGTAATGAGAACTTAGGCTACATTGAGAGGCATAGCTTCCATGAATAGTGAGATGAAAGTAGTCTGTCTTCATCAGAGCTCATCTGGAGAACTGTATTCAGTTCGGGTGCCAGAGTTTAAGAAGGACATTCACTGTCAGTGTGGACAGAGTCCTCAGGAGAGCAATGAGGATGGCAAAGAGGTCTGAGACAGTGTCATGTGATGTTGGTTGGAGGAACTGGGCAAGTTTAGCCTGAAAAAGAGAGGATTCAAGCAGGATAAGGAGAGTGTCTTCAAATATTTGAGGGGCTAACATGAAGACGAGGAAACAGACTCATTCCGTTTGGTCTCAGAAAGCAAAACAAGGAGCAATGGGTTAAGGGTGCAAAGAGGCAAAAGTAGACTACATGTCAGGAAGAACTACCTAACAATTACAGATCTCCGAAAGTGGAATCTATAGCCACTCCTTGGAGGTCTTCAAGTGGAAGGTAGACAAAATTTTGTCATGTTATACTCTAGTGGGTATTCCTTTTATATAAAGGTTGGATTAGACAGACTCTGAGATCCCTTCCAGCTCTCAAACCGTGATTCTGTAATTTTAATTCCTGATTCTAAGGCAATCAAGAACATATTGGGATATTGTATTTCATAGAACTGTAGAACCCAATTGATAATCAATTTGCTCTGAGGCCCACTCCATTTTATTAAATATGAAATAAACCAGAGAAACCTCTTTCCTCACAACCTTTTGATCATCTCTCTATCACACTGCCTCATCTAAAAGGCTTACATAATGAATAGTATTGACTATAGTAAAGTTTCTTAAATGGATTTGTGGTTCGATGTATTCCAGAATCCCTTCCAAAGATTTAGATTGAAATTAATTCTTGTGTAATAGAAGGGCACTCATAATCCATCTAACAGTTAACAAAAGGACGTGTGGGAATCTGGGCTTGGTCCTATGCTGTTTACTATACTTATCAATGAACTGGCTACTTAGTTATAGCACGGGAATGAATATTAAGGAACAGGAAAAAGATATTTACCCAAGGATACATTGATTCAATTAAGCACAACTTCCCTGCATCTGTGTTAACCATAGTGATTCCCTGGCAAAGCCTTGGGAACAGGCTGAAGCTTAATGTATCTTTTTGTACCCAACTGACCTGGAAGTTACATCAAAACTTTGAGCTAAACGAAGTCTCTAGGAGAGGTTTTTTTTTGTTTTGTTTTGTTTTGGTTTGGTTTGGTTTTTTTTTAAGAAGTGGCCCATCCCCTATATCAACGGACTCTGGTAGATAGAGTCCTACTACTCCATGCTACTACTTAGTTGCAAATCTTCAACCACTTAAACGGCTTTATGTCTCTTAATGGATATGCCAAATTTGTGAGAAATTTGACACCAGCCACTCAGATCTCTGTATTAAGACTTGAGTAAATTTGGGATGGGTTTGCCTAGAGCCAAGGTTAAAGTTCCCCGAATGATCATCGTAGTAGTATCTCAGAGGGACTGCAGGTCATATGCCATGTTGTGGTGATGTGGAAAGGAGGCGGGGTGACAAGTACAAAGAAGGCTGCTGGACATTGGCAGCCAGGTTGCTATTATATGAAGGAATACTAATGGATGTATCAACTCCCTGATCTATAGGAAACTTCAGGGGGCAAGCTACTGAGGAGAGAAACATGCTTGTTCAGAGAGAAATCTTTGGAAGATCCACTGTAGCAATTATAGTTGCGGCAGCTAATCAGAGGAAGTTGTGTATGGCCATCCTAGGGCGATAAAATCAAATGACCATTTCATTTCTGGAGCCAAAAGCTTCCTGAAGCTGCCATTTACTATACCACTTCAAAAAAGCAGTTGTTTAGTCGTTTCAGTCCGGTTCCAACTCTTTGTGACCTTATTTGGGGTTTTCTTAGAAAAGATACTGGAATGGTTTTCCAGTTCCTTCTCCAGCTCATTTTACAGATGAGGAAACTAAGGCAAACAGGGTTAAACAACTCACCCAGGTTCACATACCTAATAAGTGTCCGAGGCCAGATTTGAATTCAGGTTGTCCTGACCCTAGGCCTGGCACTCTATTCACTGTGTCATCTAGCTTTCCAAAATGCAATTACTCTCCCACTTGGACCCGACTTGTTACTAAGCAGATGATGCTTATCACTATTACCCAGAGTTGCCTCTTTGGGTTTGGTAATAAAGGATGAGACCTCTTTTAGAAGTGAATAGATAAGAGCACAAAAGGCCTAATATTGTTAAGTGGAAAATGGAAAATTTACATTCAAGATGGAGCCTGACCTAATTTTATTCATAATGACTTTTAAGATTGATATGATTCAACTCTTCTAGTACCATGTCAACTCGTTGGTCTTTGGGTAAGGATCTCACATTTAGAGTGTGAATAGTCAAATTAAAGTTTGTTGATGGATTAAAAATCTATTTTTAGCACCCTCTGCCACTGTCACAGAAGTTGAAAGGTATGAAGACCATTTAAAATTTTTTTCTTCATTTTACTGGTTGCCCATGGGGGGAGAGGTGGAAATATTAATTACCATCTTAATTGTGAAGTTCTGATTCTGGGGTCAAAAATAAGTCTTTCAAGCATTTTAGAAGCTGTCAGAGCTTATATTTCATTATCATAGCCTTCAAAAATCCAGTTACTCTTCAAATGACAGTGAACATTCTAACTCTATGTTAAAAATAACAGTAAGAAAATCAATAGACCCTGTGAGAGGAGCTATCAAAACTGATATGTCGGTATTTAGTAAAATCCAACAAATAGCTTAGGGTTTTAGCTTGCCCAATAGGTTTTATCCTATTTTAATAGCTTAGAAATTAAAGTTATTATTTTAGGCAAAGACTAAAACTTCCTGAGCAGCCTTTGAATCAGATTGACAGGGAAAGAAAGGAAGTGAGACATTAATGTGAGTAGATAACAAAGGAACATTCAGTTCCTTCATGCAGAGAGGGAGAGGAAGTGGAAGAGTGTGTCTCTATCTCTCTTCCCCAGCTATGCTTAATCTTCAGTGGAGATATTGCTCAGTTTATAGTCAGATCTATTGTTCTGGTTTAAGAATCATTACTTTATTAAGACTGATAAGACTTTTCTAGCAGTTCTTAATGTTTCTTGCTGGTGTCTGGCCTGCTTGTGATGGAGGGCATTCTCTTCAAATAAGTCCTCTTGATTCTAAGGCCAGGGTCAAAGGGTAACCGATGAATCGAGATGACCTTCTCTTGTAGTCCATTGGGGGCTTGCGTTTATATTATAGGAGCACCAAGAGAATGAGAACCACAATGTGTTAGGAAAAAAGAACTTTTATTGAATGAGGATAAGCTTATATTTCCAGCAGCATGGACACAGTATAGACCGTGCAAGCAGTAGAGATAGCTTGTAGGGGAAATCTCTTTCATAGAGGACCAGCAACCTGAACAGTCACATCTTCCCCCAAAAAACTCTTAAAGAAAAATCAAAGAGTAGGAAGCTGCAGACATACTTTCTGTAATAAGGCTAACCCCCAAACCTGCTCCTTCTTTTTAACTTCCCTGTCGAGACTATCAGTTACCAAAGCTGGAATCTTCAGATTCATTCATAGAACACTGAGCAGGGTTAGGAATAAATAAGAATTACATAGGGTAAGAAAGTGAAGAAACATTACAAACTGTATCAAAGGAGAAAATACTCACAAATCTTTCAAATTTTCAAAGAAAATGATGTTCTTTTGCAAACTAATTTTCAGTCTTCTTATTTAAAATAACTTGCTTGTAGACTTACATGAACTGATACAAAGTGGAGTAAGCAGAACCAGAAGAAGAGTGTATACAGTAACAGCAATATTGTACAATGACCAACTATGAATGACTTAGCTATTCACAGCAATACAAAATCCAAGACAATTCTGAAGGATTTATGATGAAAAATACTATCTACCTCCAGAGAAAGAACTAATGGAGTATGAATGCAGATAAAAGCATACATTTTTTACCTTTTTGTATATGGGGTTTTTTTTGGGGGGGTGGGGGGTCTGTGTTTTCTTTCACATGACTAATATGGAAATGTGTTTTGCATGACTGCACATGTATAACCTGTATCAAATTGCTTGCCTTCTCAAGGGGAGAAGGGAGTGGAATTCAAAAGTTTTTTTTAAGTGAATGTTAAAAATTGTTTTTACATGTAATTGGAAAAAAATTAAATATTAAAACTTACTTGCTTAAGTGTCTCAGCTACTCAATCTCATTTGTATTAAAATAATTTCCACTACGACATGTGGGTAAAAAGGAATGTTCACTCTTTTGGGTCATTACTACTTAACGGTTTTAATAGCAACTTTAAACAAGAATGGAATAGGAACTTAATTTCATAAATAGGCATGTTTCATATGCTTATTTATACTTTCCCTATTCTCTTTCCCTTCCTAATGATGGGGTTAGTAGTAGTTAGTAGAGTTCAAAGTAGGAATAAGACCATGTTATTTATTTCCTCTTTGACCCACTGATAATCCTCTCTATATAGCAACACAGCTTAGACCTCAAAATGAGGTCTAAAATTCCTAGAACTCCACTCTTCTCTACCCCTCTTGGTAGAAGGGATAGTACTCCCTCTTCTGCATTATCATGGCTTAATAAAATGTTGAATGAATAATTCTATTGCCTCCATCTTTTTTAAACTTACTTTATAATTTCTCAAAGACCAAGGATTGTACCTATCTATACTAGTTAAAAAACCCTCAGATTTCAAGAGTTTATTTTTACGTGCAGTTCTGCACTATAACTGAAATTGTTTATTTTTCGTCGGAGACTTCAATCCCAGCATACATATAAAGATCTGTTATATATTATATATGCTAGAGAACTATAAGCAGTACAGTGAAGTTCTCTACCTTGAAGTTTTCTACCACTGACCTATATAACTCTACCTTTCTTTGCCTCTAGTCTTCCTCCCATCAGAAGTAACCTATAGTGAAAAGAGTCATCTTTTCCAAAAGTTGCTTTATCATAACTGTCCCCTTTATTTACCAATTTCTTTCAATTTTGCAGTCATATTTAGTCTGGCCAAAGATTGAAGAGCTATATTTAATTCCCAGATGTCAAAGGAGTATAGTGTTTGTCTAGAGGTGACAGCATGAATCTGGCAAGAGCACAGGTACTTTGCATTCCTAATGCACTCCTTTTAAACTCCTTTAAGAATACAGACTTGGATGAAATTACAACAGCTTTTGGTCTCAACAAACCTGAACGGTATGGCATAGGATATTCGAGTTAGGACTATGGTGGTAAAATCGTGAAGTCAGTCTGTTGTTTAGGATATCAGCAATCATTTATTTAATATGATTACATTGGACATAGTGGTGAAGCCCTAAACGAATTCACATAAATTTTTACCTTCCCAACGATTCTAAACTCAAATATAATAATATAGAGCTATTGTTATTTGGTTGTTAAACATTGTTTCAAAATCAGGTTTGCTTGGAAAATTTGACAGCATCTACTACAAGAGATATATCAATTAAGTACGGATATGAAAGAGGTCATGTTACCTCAAGAGCAAACATCCTGTCCATCATGCTTCTTGATGAAGTGGCATCAGCTACAATGTGAACTTCAACACCTCGGCCAACCAATTCCAGAGCTGTTTGCTGAATGCACACATGAGTCTAATAGAAAAGTGTTGAGATTATAACAGAATGATAAAACACAACATTAGTTGTTTTGATACCCCTCTATTCTTAAAATAATAAAAAACTAAACATAAATAGGTTTAATAAACACAAACTAGCACTTCTACTTGTCAAGGTCACATTTTAAAAGATAAATACAAATCAATACAATAACATTTAATATGAAAAATACCTACTTCTACTCCAAACAAGACAACACTACGGACTCCAGGAATTTCTGCTAATGCTGCTTCTACTTCTGGTATTACCATTGAAAATTTAGTCTTCGGAAGTACCAGTTTCACCCCTGTTAAATCAATTTCTTGTACGGTACTGCCAAGACCTTTGGGGTACTGTTCTGTTACAATAACCGGAATTCCTAAAATCCGTGCCCCTTGCAACTGCAAAAAAAAAAAAAAGAAATTTTTTTCCAAAAAAGATATACTATGCCTCCCAACTAAACAGAATAGAAAATTTAATACATCACACAAATTATTTTTTTTAAACCTACCAATCTTTGTCCTACACTAATGATATCACCAAAATACTTGATGGCTGGTCTGAATCTTTCTTGCATATCACAGCAAAAAAATACAGTGCTTGAAGGTGTAAGATTTCCCAGTGTGGTAAGCTGGAAAAAAAAAAAAAAGAGGAGAAAAAATTAGCAGTTCATTTTCGAATTTTAATTCTGGAATACATTCATTAACAAATTTTTAAAGTTTAAAACTTAAAGCAGGTGAACTTAAAAGCAGTGAATTAAAAATGAAAGACAAAAACAGGAAACTGGCAATTTGAAATGAACTGTGACAGAGCAAGAAGTGCTTAGAAGAGTGAGAGAAAACCAGAAAAATATTGCTTTGCTAATGAACACACAAAGTGGAATTACAAAAAAGTAGGAACTTTTCAATATAGAAATTTGTTTCCTAAGTGACCCCATTGATTCCAGTCTGGCTTGTCTTCTGGTATGTACCTGCTAGTCAGCACCTAGCATTAATCAGTCTGTTTGGAGGTCTGTTTGGAGAGGCGTCAGCCAGCCTGCAGGCATGAACTCTGATCCCATTCCCTACCAGAGCATCAGCGCATAGCAACATGGGCTTTCATCCCATTCCCTTTAGTCTCATTTCCCTATGATGTGGCAATACAGGAGGAGCTGAAGCCCAATGGCCCAACGGTCTTTAGAAATATGCGTTTTCCTGGATAGTAAACTTGTTTCTGAGATAATACTAGCCCATCCCCCTTTAAAAAACCTGCACCTATCAGGATTTATTTTGCCTGTATTAGAAAAGCTGTCTTTAAAGTACAGCTGGAAAAAATAAATAAATAAAAAGCGGCTGGCAGTTTGAGATCCCTGCTGTTCTTTGTGGCCATCCCACCAAGGTGTTTTCACCTTGGTGTTTTTAAATAAACTTCTTTTAATTTTCTCTACATGAGTTTTCCTTCTTTAATCAGGGTAAACAAAGATTTTCTTTTAACATTAAAAAATGCAACTTTTAGGAAGATAGCAAATATGGGAGAAATAAAAGTTTTTAATTAATGGTGCTTCACTTTTGAAAGAAACATCTAACTACTGCTAAATGACCTGCAACACAGCATAAGAACAAAAATCTAAAGCAATATCTCTGTTCTTAAATGTGTATTAGGACAATGCAGAAATCCAATGAAGATTTTTAAAAAATCATGCTGCTTTATTTGATATTGCCACATTTAACAATAGATTCCACTAAAGGAATCTATAACAACAGTTTATGTCAATTGAGCCTTTAAGGAGGGTATGCTGTTTGTTTTCAGTCAAGTCAGACTCTTGGCAACCCCATTTGGGGTTTTCTTGGTAAAGATAGTAGAGTGATTTGTCATTGCCCTCTCCAGCTCATTTTACACATGAAGAAACTGAGGCAAACAAGGTAAATGACTTGCCCGGGGTGACATAGCTAGAAAGTGCTTGAGGCCAAATTTGAACTCAGGTTTTCCAGGCTCCAAGCCTGGCACTGTGCCACCTAGCCGCCCAGGGAGAAAGCCTTGGCTAATTGCCAAGTTTTTGTATTGCAGGGTTATCTCAAGGATTAGGATTGGGTGGGAAATACAAACTTTACAATCACCTTGAATAACAATACACATTAATTTACAACGAAGTTTATAAGGTACTTTCTTCTCACACACACACACACAAACACACATGGGCGTTCAGGTAACTGTCATAAGCAAAACAAATTCTCACTTATGGTAGAGTGTGAAAAGGGGATATAAAGGAAAGAAATAGTGAAAACCTGAGGTGTGGGAATGGCAAGGGGAAAAGAAAAGAGGCAATAAGGCAAAACAAGTAGCTTCAATTAGAAATCACTAATGTTAAACAAACTATTCTCTTTCAACAACCTCTTGTAAAAAGGGGAGTAGGGGCAGGGTGGAGGCAAAGAGGAAAAAGTACAAGAGAACTACAAGGAGAGAAATACCCAATTAACAATCATTACTGTGAATGTGAATGAGATGAACTCATCATAAAAGGACAAGAAATAGATTAGAAGGAAGAATCCAAAAATATGTCACATACGGGAAACATACTTGAATCATAAAAGTTCACGTAGAATTTAGAAAGGAACTGGAGTAAAATCAATCATGCTTAAGGTGAACTCAAAAACCCAGAGGTAGCAATCATGATTTCAGACAACGCAAAGTAAAAAAGCGTAAAGAGATAAGCAAAGAAAAGATGTTAAAGGAACAATAGAAAAGAATATCAATACTTAACAAATATCTATACTAAATCTCATAGCATCTAAATACTTAAAGGAAAAATTAATCAAAAGTTAATCAAACTGCAGGGAGAAATAGTAAACTATGATAGTGGGGAAACGCAACATATACTTTTCAAACTGAGACAAATCTAACAAAAAGATAAAGAAGAAAGAACCTGAATAGAATAAATTAGATGTTAGATCTCATTATTATTGAATGATATTAGAATTTAAGTTCCCTACAAGTATTATTTCATTTTTTGTACTTATATCTCCAGTGCATAGCATAGTCCCTGGCACATAGCAGATGCTTAAAAGATTGTTGGTTTGTTGATAGGGACAAAAAGAGTTTACATATTTTTTTCAGCTGGGCATAGCAATTTACCAATACTAACAATCCACTAGGACATAAAAATTTAACAAATACGGAAAAGAAAATACATTAAACACAATTTCCTTTTTTGGCCACAATGCAACAAATTATATTCAACAAAGGGCCTTTAAAGAAAGGATAAAAATTAATTAGAGATTAAATAATTTAACCTTAAAGAAATGGTAAGTCAAAGATAAATAATGAAAACAATGTAAAATTTCCTCTGAGAAAATAACAGTAATGAAATAATATACCAAATGGAGCTGAAGTAATCCCTAGTGAAAAAATTTTATGTTACTAAATACTAATTACCAAAAGACAGAAATAACAGATTAATGAACTGGACATGCAAGTAAGAAAACTAACAAAACATCAATTAAAAATCCCCAATAAAACACCAAGTAAAAATTCTGAAATGGCAATAACAGATTAACAAGGCTAGAAGAAAACCACAGTGAACTGATAAATAAAACTACAAGATTAAAAAAAGTAATAACACAGCTAAACTGCTGACCAGTCTGATTGAAAACAGAGAAAGTAAAACCAAATTGTATAAAAAAAGAATTCATAACAAATGAAGGTAAGATAAAAGAAACTATTAGAAATGGCAAACCACATCTCTGCCAAGAAAACCCCAAAAGGGGTTATGAAGAGTCGGACACGACTGTACAACGACAACATTAGAAACCTTTTTGTCTAATTATATGACAACAAAATTGGTGACTTTGATAGAATGGATGAATATTTAAAAATACATAAAATATTCATGTGACAAGACCAATATTGTTACCAAGGTTTTCCCCATAGACTCCTCTCCCCATTGGTCCAGATACAAGTCAAGACAATCCCTTGACACAGTAAATCACCACCCCCAGCACTGCTGTACAACTCATACTGAGACATGGGGTAGGGTGATCAGGAGACATCAACAGAAGCCAATTCCCACTATGTCCTTGTTGCATATCCTTGCTATGTTAGAACTAAGTTAACTTTTTTTTGCTTAGTGCATTTTGTCTCATCATCAAACCTAAACCAAAAAAGTACTGGTGACAAATCTGCCACTAAAATTTGGTGTATTTGGTAACTAAGATGAAATATCATTGTCACTCAAATCATGACTGAATTGGAAGAGTACTGTAAGTCTGGAGGGTGAGGCCATCAGAAGAATGATAAAAACCCTTCTAAGACACCCTCTCAATGGATAGGAGCTGGCTCCTGCTCACATCAAGCTATTAGCTCAGTGGGTGTTGGGAGAAGCTTCAAGGGAGGATAAAGCATGATGTCCAGAATACCCTTATTCTGGACTATTCTGCTAACTATTCTGCAGAGACTAGACTGCCAGCATAATAAGACTGCAAGAGACCTTGACCACCACATTCAGAAACTAGAGTCAAAGTTCTCTGGTTTTAGGGGCTGTTCAATGAAAGTTGAGGTGCAAATAATAGCAGCTGCAAAAATAGAGATCTTTCTTGACAAGGTTGAAGACTGACAAGCCACAGATAAGAGACCAGAATACACTCTCCAACCCAGAGGTTCCAGTTTTGATGCCTCATGCTGAGATCAAAGAAGTCAGACAGAAAAATGAGAATGGAAGTGAGTAAGAAACTTAGGAACTTCAAATGGTGGTTTGAGGAAAAAAAAAAAAGACATTAACTCTCCTGGGAGGAGAGTGATTTACTCCACTGAGGAAATATAAGGTCAGTATGCCTTCACCACCAAGGAACTGGGTAGGTTGAGTAAGAAGTTCGAGCCTGATAAATCATTAGAGCCAATGTTGAGACCTTCTCTGCAGCTGAGCTCCAGAGATTTAGTGAGCTCTCTGAGGGCTTATTATAGTGAGAAAAATCAGATATAAGCTCCAAATGAAGATCAACTATCTTCCTCCGCCTCCAGTTTTAGGTCACTGAGATCAGTTATTCAGACCTGGTCCCATAAAGGTGAATTCCCATTGTAGCTAGTTACCTGATGGTGATCTTCAAGAGAGGGCATGAAATACCTAAAGGAAATGAGTTGAGAGATTGGATCTACATGCACATTCACAGAGCTTCATAAACTGTATGACTGGCCTGCTTGGGCACTTAGATCCTACTTTCTGGGTGCAGTCTCCTACAGAATGCCTTCAGATTTTAGCTCTAGGTTTCCCCTAGCACACAACTAACCATGCAAATGTAGGCTAAGCAACTGGTGAAATTTAAACAGTAAACTGAGGCATCTGTGACTTGTACAAATATTGCTAACCACACAGGATAATTCAATTCCAGGATAGCAGAGACCCTTCAGTCCTACCCAAGCCTAATGCCTTCTCTAAAGCCCTAGTCCCATTTGTATCATTCAAGGGAAGTTACTGAGGAGAGGCCACGGAGGAATTCTGGGCTCTCAAGATGCAATGTCTGTGCAGGCCCTTTCAGCTACATCTCTACATGTGATATGGGCAAGGGTGAATGGAAACTCTTACAGTTACCCAAACCATACTATATAGTTAAGAACAAATAAAATAAAGTGGGAATTGGGGAAAGAGAGAGTAAAAGATATTTCTTCTCTAGTGAGGAAGATGAATAAAAGTATTAAAACAGATTCGTTTAAACTTTGTTAAAAACAACTCTCTACAACAACTGTGTGGCCTGTGAGGAAGGCAGGTGGCACCTAAGCAGGACTGCAAGGAGCTGAGCAAAGTCATTACACCCAACACTATAGGTGGTCTAGATCTCATCAATGTTACAGTCCAGGTAGCCCAGGCTCAGGGTAAAGTGTATGGTGTTATGGGCATCAGTAAGAGCAGCATGCCATCACTTAGTAAGAAGTCCAATAATGTTTTCTTTGAAATAGAATCTTATTTTTTTCCAATTACATGTAAAGTTAGTTTTTGAAATTCATTTTTTATAACGTTTTGAGTTCTAAATTTTTTTCTCCCTCCCTCCCAAACCCCTCCCCAAGACAGCAAGCAATCTGATATAGGTTATACAGGTGCGATCATGTAAACACATTTCCATATTAGTCATGTTGTGAAAGAAGAAACAGAACAGAAGGGAAAAGCCACGGGGATAAAAAAAAAAGTGAAAATAGTATGCTTTGATCTGCATTCAGACTCCATAGTTCTTCTTCTGGATGAAGATAGTATTTTCCATCCTGAGTCTTTTGGAAATGTCTTAGCTTACTCCATTGCTGAGAAGAGCTAAGTCTATTGAAGTTGGTCATTGCACAATGTTGCTGTTACTGTGTACAATGTTCTCCTTGTTCTGCTCACTTCACTCAGCATCAGTTCATGTATGTCTTTTCAGGTTTTTCTGAAATCTACCTGCTCATCATTTCTTATAGCACAATAGTATTCTGTTACATTCATATACCACAACTTGTTCAGCTATTCCCCAATTGATGGGCATCCCCTCAATTTCCAATTCTTTGCCACCACATAAAGAACTGCTATAAATATTTTTCTACATTTAGATCCTTTTCTCTTTTTTATGACATCTTTGGGATACAGACCTAGTGGTGGTATTGCTGGGTCAAAGGCTATGCAAAGTTGATTACTTTTTGGGCAAAACTCCAAATTGCTCTCCAGAATTGTTGGACCAGTTCACAACTCCACCAACAAATGCACTAGTTTCCCAATTTTCCCACATATTCTCCAACATTTATCACTTTCCTTTGCTGACATATTAGCCAATCTGATAGTTGTGAGGTGATACTCCAGAGTTGTTTTAATTTGCATTTCTCTATTCAATAATGACTTAGAGCATTTTTTAAAATACGACTATAGATAGCTTTAATTTCTTCACCCGAAAACTGTCTGTTCATATCCTTTGACCATTTATCAGTGGGGAATGGCTTATATTCTTATATATTTGACTCAGTTCTCTCTATATTTTAGAAATGAGGCCTTTATCAGAGACACTGAGTGTAAAAATTGTTTCCCATCTTTCTGCTTTCCTTTTAATCTTGGCTGTGTTGGTTTTGTTTATGAAAAATTTTTTTTAATTTAATGTAATCAAAATTAACCGTTTTTCATTGAATACTGTCTTTTATCTCTTGTTTGGTCACAAATTCTTCCCTTCTTCATAGATCTGACAGGTAAGCTATTCCTGGCTCTCCTAGTTTGCTTATGGTTTATTATACTTTATGTTCAAATCATTTACCCGTTTTGACCTTAACTTGGCATATGGTATGAGGTGTCAGTCTATGCCTAGTTTCTGCCATACTATTTTCCAGGTTTCCCAGAAGTTTTTGTCAAATAGTGAGTATTGGGGCAGATAGGTGGTGCAGTGAGTAGAGCACTAGCCCTGGAATCAGGAGGACCTGAGTTCAAATCCAGTCTCAGACACTTGACATACTTACCAGCTGTCTAACCTTGGGCAAGTCACTTAACCTGCAATTAATTGCCCTGTCTTTCCCCCTCCAAAAAAAAAAAATAGTGAGTTCTTATCCCAGAAGCTAGAGTCTTTAGATTTATCAAACAGGACATTATTATAGTCATTTACTACTGTATCTCATGCACCTAATCTATTCCACTGATCCATCACTCTATAACTTAGTCAGTATCAAATAGTTTTTGATGACTACTGCTTTATAGGATAGTTTTAGATCCAGTATGGCCTGGCCACTTTCCTTTTCATTTTTTTTTTATATCCCTTGATATTCTTGACATTTTGTTCCTCCAGATGAATTTTGCTATTATTTTTTCTACCTTTGCAAAATAATTTTTTAGGTAGTTTGATTGGTATGACACTGAATAAGTAAATTAATTTAGGCGGAATTGCCATTTTTATTATATAAGCTCTGCCTAATCATGAGCAATTGATATTTTTCCAGTTGTTTAGATCTGACTTGATTTGTGTGAAGTGTTTTGTAATTGCATTCATATAGTTCCTGGGTTCATCTTGGCAAGTGGATTCCTAAATATTTCATATTGTCTATAGTTATTTTAAATGGAATTTCTCTTTCTATCTCTTGATTATGGGCTTTGTTGGCAATATATAGAAATGCTCATGATTTACGTGGGTTTTTTTTAATATCCTGTGACTTTGCTAAAGTTGTTCATTATTTCAAGTAGTTTTTCAGTTGATTCTCTAGGATTCTCTAAGTAAATCATCATATCATCTTCAGAGAATAATAGTTTTGTTTCCTCATTCACTATTCTAATTCCTTCAATTTCTTTTTCTCCTCATCGCTAAAACTAACATTCCTAGTACAGCACTGAGTAATAGTAGCAATAATAGACATCCTTGTTTCACCCCTGATCTTACTGGGAAGGCTTTTAGCTTATCCCCATTACAGATAATGCTTGCTGATGGTTTTAGATAGACGCTACTTATCATTTTAAGGAAAGCCCCATATATTCCTATGCTCTCTAATGTTTTTAATAGAAATAGGTCAATTATGTTAATAGTTTCCTAATACTGAACCAGTCCTACATTCCTGGTATAAATCCCACCTGGTCATAGTGGTAATAAGTTGCTATAAACTCTTTGCTAATATTTCATTTAAAATTTTCTCATCAACATTCATTAGGTTAATTGATTTATAACTTTCTTTCTCTGTTTCCTCCTGATTTAGGTATCAGTACCATATTTGTGTCATCAAAGGAATCTGGTAGGACTCCTTCTTTGCCTATTTTTCCAAATAGTTTATATAGCATTAGAATTAATTGTTCTTTAAATGCTTGGTAGAATTCACTTGTAAATCCATCTGGCCTGGGAGATTTTTTGTTAGAGAGTTCATCGATGGCTTGTTCAATTTTTTTTTTTTCTAAAAAGGGGTTAAGTATTTTATTTACTCTTCTCTTAAGGGCAACTTATATTTTTATGGATATTCATCCATTTCACTGAAGACTGTCAGATTTCTTGGCACACAGTTGGGCAAAACAGCTCCTAATTATTCCTTTAATTTCCTCTTCATTGGTGATAAATTCACCCTTTTCATTTTAGATACTGGTAATTTGGTTTTCTTCTTTCGTTTTTCTTTTTTTCTCTTTTTTATTACTGAAACTTAAATACACAGTAAGAAAAGAAAAAGAAACATTGTAAACTTAAACACATAAGAAAAGAAAAAAAAAGTATGTCATATGCACAGAAGAACATAAAAGAGGATTCAAAATATATAGCAACAAATTTCCATTTCAAGAAAGCCTATATAATAAGTACTACACATTGTGTTGAGAGCTGTCTGTCTTTTCTTTGCTTCCTTGTTAGTTTTCTTTTGTTCTCTGCTGTGCACTTTTTGTTTCGTTCTTTTTTCTCCCTTCCTCCCCCT
>CM053622.1:382182807-382216420 GCA_028646595.1 Phalanger gymnotis
TTGGTTCGCTAATTTGTTGCTCTGGGCCCTGAATAAATTTTTTGATGCCTTCTGCTTGGAGAATTCTGTATACCCAACGATTTCGAACCATTCAGATATTTATATGATCCTTTTTTGAGATCATAAATTCAGCCTTCCTACTACAGAACCTCAATTCTTTTGCTCTTCAATATACAGTGTTCCAAGACCTGCAGTCTTTTTGCTAGGTCTTGTGGGATTCTAACTGTGGAACTGCCATATTTAAGTTTTTTTTTTCCTTGTTGCTCTTAATATTTTATCCTTGAGCTGAGGGTTTCAGAATTTGACTATAATATGGGTTTATATTGGGTTTTCCTCACAGAATCTCTTTCAGGTGATGATTGGTAGATTTTTTTTCTATTTCTACTTTACCCTCTTGTTCTAACACTTCAGAACAATTTTGTTTAATTATTTCTTCTATTATTGTATCAAGATTCTTTTTTTGATCATAGTTTGCAAATAGTCCAATTATTCTTATGTTTACTCTTCTTGATCTGCTCTCCAGATCAGCTGTTTTTCTTATGAAATGTTTCACATTTTCTTCTATTTTTTCATTCTTTATATTTTGCTTTATTATTTCTTGATCTCTTGTAACTTTGCCAGCTTCCTCTTGCCCAATTCTTATTTTCAAGGAGTCATTTTCTTCCTTAAGATTTTGGATCTCCTTTTCTAATTGGTTGAAATTCTTTTCATAATCTTGTTTTTCTTGAATTGTCCTTATTTTTTTTTCAGTTTTTTCCTCAGTCTCTCCCATTTGATTTTTAAAGTCTTTTTTAAGTTCTTCCATGAATTCTTTTTGAGCAGGTAACCATTTGTTACTCTCTTGGGTAGAAGAGGGTTTCTTTGCTTCAGTATCCTCCTCTGAAGATGAACCCATGTCTTCTCTATGCCCATAGTAACTCTCTATGGTTGGATTCTTTCTCTTTTGCCAGTGCATCTTTTTTTAATTTGTAATAACTTAGTTTTTATAATCCCTCTAGTCCTGGGGCATGAGGAATGGTATCTCTGGCATCAGATCCTCCTTCAGTTCTCCCCTCTGGCTTGAAACTGGAGCCAAGACCTCCAGTCTCCTATAAGTGCCCAGAGATAGCAGTGTCACTGTCCCACTGCTTCTGCACTAATTGGGCATGTGCTGGTTCCTTCTTACCCCAGACTGTATTTCTGCAGCACAGCTGGGTCTGGAGTTTCTTGTCAGCCGAGGTTCCTTTAATCTTCCCCAGCTCAAATGCCCAACATCCCTGACTGTCCTGGAGGTAAAAGTTCCTACAGACTGTGGCTGAGCCAACCTCCCAACACAACTAACCCCAACACTTGCTGTTGTTTAAGCAGACTTAAGACCTAGCCTGGAGGTGTTTACTCTTCACCCTGACCAAACCTCCTCCTGGGAAGTTTGTTCAGATCTTCTCAGATTGTCCCAGGAGCATCCCTGCCCTGCTGCTACTCTTTTATTTATTTTTACTGATCAATATTCTCCCTGAGGCACTATTTCATCCCTTTTGTGGGGGGGGAAATCTTGAGAGCTTGGAATTTTCTGACTCCACCATCTTCCCAGAATCTTCCGCTCTTTTTTTTTTTAATCAAATTAACCAAAGGTTTATCTATTTTATTGGGTTGTGTTTTTTTCCCATAAAATCAGCTCTTAGTTTTACTAATTCAATAGTTTTCTTACTTTCAATTTCATTAATCTCTCCTTTGATTTTCAGAATTTCTAATTTGGTATTTAATTGGGGATTTTTAATTTTTTTTTCCTAGAGTCTTGCCCAATGAATTGTGGTTTTTCCTTCATTTTATTCATGTAAGCATTTAAATATATAAAATTTTCCATAAGTGCAGCTTTGGATGCATCTCATAAATTTTGCTAAGTTGTCTCATTGTCATTCTCTTTGTTGAAGTTATTCATTGTTTCAATGATTTGTTGTTTGACCTACTTATTCTTTAGGATTAGATTATTTAGTTTCCAATTAATCTTCAATCTGTCTTTCCAGGGCCCTTTAGTACATGTATTTTTCATTGCATCATGATCTGAAAAGGATGCATTTAACATTTCTGTCTTTCTGCATTTAAATGTGAGGTTTTTATGCCCTAACACAGGGTCAATTTTTCTGTAGGTGCCATGTACCACTGAGAAAAAAGCATATTCCTTTCTATCCCCATTCAATTTTCTCCAGAGGTCTATCATATCTAACTTTTCTAAAATTCTATTCACCTCTTTAACTTCTTTCTTGTTTATTTTGCAGTTAGATTTATCTAATTCTGAGAGGGAGAGGTTGAGGTCCCCCACTAGTATAGTTTTGCTGTCCATTTCTTCCTGTAACTGGCTTTACTTCTCCTCTAAGAATATGAATGCTATACCACTTGGTACATATATCTTTAGTATTGATATTACTTCATTGTCTAATGTTACCCTTTAGCAAGATGTAGTTTCCTTCCTTGTCTCTTTTAATTAGATTTTTGCTTTTGTTTTGTCTGAGATCAGGATTGCTACCCCTGCTTTTTTTATGTCACCTGAAGCATAACATATTCTGCTCCAGCCTTTTACCTTTACTCTGTGTGTGTCTCTCTGCTTCAAGTATGTTTTTTGTAAACAACATATTGTAGGATTCTGGTTTGTAATCCACTCTATCTGCTTCCATTTTATGGGAGAGTTCATCCCATTTGCATTCACAGTTATGATTACTAACTATGTATTTCTCTCTATCCTATTTTTCCCATTGCCTCCCTGAATCTGCCTTCCCTTCTATTGCCCTCTCCTCTTCTTTTCCCCTTCTCCTCTTACTTCCCTATAGATTAAGATAGATTTCTTTACCCAACTGAATGTGAATGTTATTCTCTCTGAGCCTAATCCGATGAGAGTAAGGTTCACCCCCTCCCTTTTTTCCCTCTACTGTAATAGGTCTTTCATGTCTCTTCATGTAATATAATTAATCCCATTTTGCCTCTCCCTTTCCTCTTCTTCCAGTACAATTCTTTTTTCAACTCTTAATAGTGTTTTTTTTTTATCATCACATCAAAGTCAACTTATACCTACACCTTCCGTGTAAATATACTGTGTACTCCTAACTGTGGCTCCTTGAAATGTGAATTGTTTCTTGTGTCTACAGTATTTTCTCTTTGAACTGATAATTCTGGAATTTGGCAACAATATTCCTTGGAGTTTTCATTTTGAGATCTCTTTTGGGAGGTGATCTTTCAATGATTATTTTGCCCTCTGGTTCTAGGATATCAGGGCAGTTTTACTTGATTTCTTGAAAGATGCTGTCCTGGTTCTTTTTTTGTTCTTTTGTTGTAGTCCAATAATTCTTAAATTATCTCTCTTGGATCTACTTTGCAGATCAGTTGTTTTTCTAATGAGGTATTTTACATTTTCTTCCATTTTTTCTTTTGTTTGACTGAGTCTAGATATCTCAGAGGGTCATTAGTTTCTACTTACTCAATTCTAATTTTTAAGAAATTATTTTCTTCAGTTAATTTTTGTACCTCTTTTTCCATTTGGCCAGTTCTACTTTTAAAGGAGTTGTTTTCTCCAGTGGATTTTTTTTTTTCCTATTTGGCCAATTTTATTTTTTGAGGAGTTGTTTTCTTCAGTCAATTTCTGTGCTTTCTTTTCCAAGTTGTTGGTTCTTTTTTCATAGTTCTCTGGCAAAACTCTCATTTCTTTTCTCAATTTTTCTTCTACCTCTCTTACTTGATTTTTAAATCCTTTTTGAGCTCTGCCAAGAGGACTTTTTGGGCTTGAGGCCAATTCATATTCCCCTTTGAGGCTTCACAGGTAGGCATTTTGACACTGTTATCCTCTTCTGAATTTGTGTTTGGATCTTCCATGTTGTCATCGTAGCTTTCTATAGTCATGACTCTTTTTTGGCTTTTTGCTCATTTTTAAAATGAGCTGAGTTCCTGGGGCACAGGGGCACTGTCCCAAGATTCTTGTGTTGGGGGCCAGGGGCCTGGTCACTGGCTTTCCACGCCATGGGCTCTTGTGCTGGTAGCTTGCCTACTGTGCTGGGGTGACCTGGCCTAGTTGTGACTGTTGTGCCAGGGTTCCAGGGATGGCCATTTGTTTTCTGCCTCACAGCTGGCCTGCTGAGCCAGGACTGCAGGGCCTCAGGCGCTGAACCATGCTCTGGCTAAGAGCCTCCCACTGATTTACCTGGATACCACCTGTACTGGGCTCCGATCTCCTTTTACCCAAATGAGACAGACCTTTCCTGAAGTCCTTCTAAGTTATCCTGGATTGAAAGATTGTTTCCCTCTGTCTTTGGTGGATTCTGTCACTCCAGGATTCTTTTACAGGCTTGATTTAACATTGTTTCCGAGGGAAACTGGGAAGAGCTCAGGTAACTTCCTGGCTTCTCTCCACCATCTTGGCTCCATGGCTCCCTTACACATTTTTTAATATAAAAAATCGTTAACTATAACAGAAGTATTATTATCCATCCGGTGGCCCTGATGTTCCTGGTACTACTCTTACTCATTGTCACCAACTTATATCAGGAGAAGACTATGTAACCAACTATAAAAGAAGTGTCATTTGTGCTGTGTCTCTGATAATCATGATGCTCCTCTGGTTGTTTCATCATCACCATCATGCTTTATAAGACCCACTGTGAACTGCAAAGATTTGTTATCACTCACCACATGGACTAGAATATTGAGATCTAAGACTTAGTCCTTCCAATAGGAATAGCTTAGGATTGCTAGTTTTTGTCTTCCTCAACATTTTTCTCTTCCTTTTTTTTCTTTACAGTGATTCTTCTGGAAGCTCTGTTTTTTTTTCTTCTTCATTTCCCCTTGATACTGCCTATGCCAGAAGGATTTGTCCAGTAAGATCCCTGACAGCATTTAAATGGTAGTAGGTACTCCAGAAAATCCTTAGGACCTAACCACCAGGAGGGCGGTATGTGAAAGGATCAATATCTACTAAGATTTCTCCTTTCTCTCCAATTGGCCTCAAGTTGTGCCTCTCATGATGCAGCCTTCTGGTGACCTCAATCCGATATGGTTTTCTGGTCAAACAGGGGTATAAAGTTCTCACCCAAATGGGGTCAAGGCTCCTCTTACTTGGTGGGTATCTGAAGACCATGCCAGTCACCATGCCTTATCGAAGTTATGTACCACTGTATCCTTGTTGGATGCCTTGCTATGTTAGGGCTAAGCAAACCTCCTATTGTTAACTGTTCAGTGATTCAGAAGTGCCTCATTTTGTCCCAACATCAAACCTGAACTAAGAGGATGTTGAAATCAGGCCCATCTCAAAAAACTTAGAACAACAAAACAAGAAAAAGACTATTTAAATAATTTGAACAGTAAGTCAAAAAATATTTGTTAAATGCTTACTATGTGCCAGGCACTGTGCTAAACAATGGGGACTTAAAAGGGATAGGGGCACAAAAAGCAATCCCTTGCTCAAAAAAAATATATTCTAATGGGGAAGACAAAATGTAAATAAATAGCTAGGTACATAGAAGATAAATACAGAGAAGGCAAAGGTAATTATAAAGAAGATATTATTCTAATTAAGTTAGAGGCATGCAGTAGTAGCTAGAAGGTGAGGGGACTGGGAAAGGTCTTCTAGAGCATGGGAGGATATGAGCTGGTCTGTAAGGAAGGTAAGGAAATTAAAAGGCAAAGGTGAAGGGGAAGAGCATTCCAGGCATGGGAGACAGCAACATTAAAGGCAAAACATCAGGAAATGAAGAACTGAAAATAAGCCATTATAAGTCAGAGAGAGGAGGAAAGTGTAAGAAGGCTGGAAAGATAGAAAACGGACATGTCACAAAGCACTTTAAGAGCCAAAGAGATTATTGTACATTTTATCCTGGAGTTAATAGACATCCATGGAGCTCACCAAGCAAGAAGACCAGTTATACCTACAGTTTAAGGGGACAAAATGATCTTTGCATCTTCTAGAAGGATGAAATTGAGTATCAAGAGATTTGAGGCAGGGTAGAGCCCAGATGGCAGAGCAAAGGCAGGGCCTCACCTGAGCTCTCCCAAATTTCCCTCCAAACAATGTCAAAATAATGCCTCCAAACAAATTCTGAAGTGGCAGAAACAACAAAAGGACAGAGCGAAAAAATTTTCTGGCCCAAGGCAACCTAGAAAATCAGGAAGAAAGGCCTGTCTCACTGGGGTGAGACTGGAATGCTGTCTAGCCCAGCAGGCCATGCCTTGGCAAGCCACTGGGAAAGGAGAACCTAGGAATGGCTTATTATTAGACTACTTGAAAGCCATGATCAGAAAAAGAGCCTAGACATCATACTGTGAGAAATTATCAAGGAAAACTGCCTTGAAATCATAGAACCAGAAGGTAAAAGAAACTGAATGAATCCACCGATTATTTCCTGAAAGAGGTCCCAAAATGAAAACTCTCAAGAATATTATGACTAAATTACAGCACTCCTGGTCAAGGAGAAAATATTGCAAACAAACAGAAAAAAAAATTCAAATATTAAAAAGCCACAGTTTGCATAACACAAGATTTAGCAGCTTCTTTATTATTGCTTGGAGCTTGGAATATGATATTCCAGAGGGCAAAGGAGCTAGGATTTCAACCAAGAATCAAATTACAACCCAGCAACACTGAGTATAATCTCTCAAGGGGAAAAAAAATGATATTTAATGAAATTGAGGACCTTCAAGCATTCCTTATAAAAAGACTAGAGCTGAAAATTTTATTTTCAAATATAAGACTCAAGAGAAGTATAAGAAGGTAAACAGGAAAGAGAAATCATAAGGAATCAATAAGGTTAAACTGTTTACATTCTTTTATGGGAAAATAATACTTGTAACTCCTAAGAACTTTATCATTACTAGGGCAATTAGAAGTAGTGTGTATAGACAGAACTGAACTGACTATGATGTAATGCTATTTAAAAAAATTAAGGGAAAAAAATTAAGAGAAAGGGATGAACTGGGAGATGAGAAAAGAGAGAGGTAAAATGGAGAAAATTATCTCACATAAAAGAATGAGGAAGCTCTTACAGTGGAGGGGAAAACAAGAGCATGGTAAGCAAAGCTTGAAGTCTTATCAGACCTAGCATACACACTCTGTTGGGTACAGAAGTCTATCTTACCCTACAAGGAAGTAGGAGAGGAGGGGGATATGCAAAGGAGGGGGACTCATAGAAGGTAAGGTATATTGGAGGAGGCAGTGGTCAGAAGCAAAACACTTTTGGGAAGTGACAGGGTGAAGGTGGTAGGGTAGGTAGGGAGGGAGGGAGAAGAGAAAGAGAAAAAGGAGAGAAGGATAACAAGGGGGAAAGTAGGATGGAGAGAAATATACAATTAGTAATCATACGTGTGAATGTGCATGGGACAAATTCACCCATAAAACAGAAGCAGACAACAGAGTGAATTAAAAACCAGAATCCTACAATACATTGTTTTCAAAAAAAAACTGTGTTTGTCCTTAGTTTTCAAAGAGGACTGTGACATCAGGAAAATGATGACATGACTTGCAGTTGACTTTGACTTGAGTGAGGGAGGGCTGTGCATGGTCGCCAGTTTCACTTTCTCCTCCAGAGCCATCTGGGTCCAGTGACCTGATATTCCTCAGGACAACTGGAGATGACCCAGGATGCAATGGAAGACCCTGGCCTTTTCAGGCTAAGGCCTTTTCAGATTCTCACTTTGAGTGAGGTAATGCCCATTCAGTGAATAGGCCTCTTTAAGAAACGAGTCAAGGGATGGCCCCTTTAATTAAAAAAAAGAAAAAAAAACTGGGAGGGGTTGCTAGTCAAAGAGAAAGTTACTATTGACAGTCATTTTGATCCAGGAGGGCCCAAAATAGAGCCATCAAGTGGAGCTTGGGCAGGGACCCTATTGTGATTCAATCTATGGTTTTCAGAGTGAAATGGGTGAGGAGAAAAAGACAGACAGACAAAAAGACAAAGAAAGAAAAGAAGAAAGGAAGGAAGGAACAAAGGAACAAAGGAAGATAGAGATCTAGCCAGTAAAGCCCAAGTTGACTGGGGGAGCTTCCAGCCATCAAAATTTACCTTCCCTTAGAGAGGAGGAGAGGGAGAGGATAAGCTAAGTTACCCAACTGGCTGGGTCTCTATTCAGGCAACTCTGACTGCTCACAGGTTGTGTTTGTCGGTTTTGGAAGAGGACCATGACATCAGGAAAATAACATGACCTGCAGTTGACTTTGATTTGAGTGAGGGAGGGCTGTGCAAGGTCACCGGCCTCACTTTCTGTTCCAGAGCCATCTGGGTCCCGAGGCCGGATATATTCCTCAGGACGATTGGAGATGTCATAGTCCTCTTCAAAAATGAAGGACAAACACACCCTGTGAGTAGTCAGAGCTGCCTGAATGGGGACGCAGACAGCTGGCCAACTCAGCTCATCCTTTCCCTCTCTTTCTCTTCTCCAAATGAAGGTAAATTTTAATGGCTAGAAGCTCCCCAGTCAACTTGGAATTTACTGGCTAGATTTCTGCCTTCCTGTCTTTTCCTTTCTCTATTTATTTCTCCCTTCTTTCCTTCCTTCCTTCCTTCCTTTCTTCCTTCTAAAAAAGTACACTTGATGCAGAAAGATGCACAGAGGGTAAAGGGAAGGAGAATATATTACACTTCAGCTGAAGTAAAAACAAAATAGAGACAACAATCTCATATAAAACAAAAGCAAAAATAGATCTAAAAAAGATGAGCAGGGAAATGACATTTTGCTAAAAGGTGCCACAGAAAATGAAGTAATATTAAAACTAAATATATATGCATCAAACAGTATAGCAACCAAATTAGTAAAGGAAAAACTAAATGAATTACAAGAGGAAATAGAGAATAAAACAATATAAGTGGGGGACAACAACTTTCCACTCTCAGAACTAGATAAATCTAACCATAAAAAAAAAAAAAAACCAGGAAAGAAGTTAAGGAAATGAATAGAATTTTAGGAAAGTTAGATATGATAGACCTCTGGAGAAAACTGAATGGAAATATAAAGGAATATACTTTTTTTTTCTCAGCGGTACATGGCACCTATACAAAAAACTGACCATGTGTTAGGACAACAAAACCTTACAACCAAATACAGAAAAGCAGAAATATTAAATACATGCTTCTCAGATCATAATGTAACAAAAATTACACTCTATAAAGGGCTATAAAAAGATTAAAAATTAATTGGAAACTAAATAATCCTAAAGAATGAGTGCATCAAAGAACAAATCATAGAAATAATCAATGATTACATCAAAGAGAATGACAACAATGAGATGACAACCAAAATGTATGGGATGCACTCAAAGCAGCACATAGGGGGAAATTTATATCTCTAAATGCTTACATCAATAAGATAAAGACAGAGCAGATCAATGAATTGGGCATGATACTAAAAAAAAAAAACTAAAAACTAGAAAAAGAACAAATGAAAAATCCCAAATTAAATGCCATATTGGAAATCCCGTAAATCAAAGGAGATATTAATAAAAATGAGAATAAGAAAACCATTGAAACAAAACTAGAAATTGATTTTGTGGGGGGAGAGAGAGAAGCAATAAAATAAACCATGGGTTAATTTGATGAAAAAAAAAATTAAGAGGAAAACCAAATTATCAGTATCAAAAATGGAAAGAACAAATTCACCACTAATGAAAAAGAAATTAAAGTAATTACAAGGAGCTATTTTGCCCAATTACATGCCAATATATCTCACAATCTAAGTGAAACAGATGAATATTTATAAAAATATAAATTGCTCAGATTAACAGAAAAGGAAATAGAATGCTTAAGTAACCAGATCTTAGAAAAAGAAATTAAACAAGCCATCAATGAGCTCCCTAAGAAAAAATATCCAGGGCCAGATGTATTTATAAGTGAATTTTACCAAACATTTAAAGAACAATTAATTCCAATACCATATAAAATATCTGGGAAAATATGCAAAGAAAAAGTCTACTAAATTCCTTTTCTGACACAAATATGGTGCCGATAACTAAATCAGCAAGAGCAAAAACAGAGAAAGAAAATGAGACCAATTTCCTTAATGAATATTGATGAAAAAATTTAAATAAATTATTAACAAGGAGATTATAGCAATATATCACAAAAATCGCATAGTATGACCAGTTGGGATTTTTGCCAGGAATGCAGGGCTGGTTCAACATTAGGAAAAGTATCAGCATAATCCATCATGTCAATAAGAAAACCAACAAAAATTGTATTATATAAATGCAGGAAAAGCTTTTGACAAAATATGATACTCATTCCATTAAAAACTCTAGTAAGTATAGAAATAAATGGAATTTTCCTTAAAATAATGTTTATTTCTCTAAAACCAACAGCAAATATTATCTGTAATGGAGATAAACTAGAAGTCTTCCCAATAAGATCAGGGGAGAAGGGAGGATGTCCATTATCACCACTATGTTCAATATTGTACTAGAAATGCTCACTATCAAAAGAGAAGAAAAAGAAATTGAATGAATTAGAATAGTCAATGGGGAAACAAAACAATCATTCTTTGCAGACAATATGATGGTATGCTTAGAGAACCCTAGAGAATTGTAATTAATTGTAAAAAAAAAAACTAGTTGAAATAATTAACAACTTCAGCAAAATTGCAGAATATAATATAAGCCTATATAAATCAACAGCATTTCTACATATCACCAAATGAGAAATTAATTCTTGATCCTATATGTCATATTTTATTTTATCCTGTAACTATATTCTATTTTCTACATTAAAAACCCTGGGCCTCTTTACTGTATCTGAGAAAAGAAGAAGCTTACGTGTGCTAAAGTTCAGCCTTTCTGAAGTTAGATATCAAAATTTAAGATTTCCCACAATGACTGCCAGTTAAAGAATACTCTCATAAAACATCTCAGCATTTCCTTCAAGGTTTGTGAGGTATCTTTGAGAAGCTAGGATGAGCTTGTACCTGACTTTGTCCAATCTTCAACAATTAAGGTCATCTTGTCTAATTCCCCAGGTGCCAGTAAGTCTGACCTTAACAGTAACTTCAGGATGCAGCTAGAACCCATGAAATTCATGAAATTCTTAGAGAGAGAGTTGGTTTTAATTCCCACCTGGGAGCTAAGCCCGCTTTCTTTGATGAGAGATTATAATCTCTCATCTCTGCTATGTTGGCCTACATGATTTTTGTTCAGTTCTTTATGCTATGCTTATAAAAATGTATTGCACACTCAATTCAGGGTCTTTTGGCCAGAGCAGGGCCATTTGACCCATCCTTTATTATCGGGTGGCAGGCTTCTGTTAATAAATGATATCTTGCTTAAATAATTGCCTCAGTTTACACTTCTGTTGAATTTCATTTACAACACAGCAAAGTCCAGCAGGAAGAGACAGATAGAGAAATTCCATTTAAAATAACCATAGATGATATAAAATACCTGGGAGCTTTCTGTGCCAATATAAACCCAGGAACTATATGAACACAATTATAAAACACTTTTCACCCAAATAAAGTCAGATCTAACAACTGGAAAAAATTAGCCAAGCTAATATAATAAAAATGACAATTCTATATAGGTAGTGCCATACCAATCAAACTACCAAAAATTACACTATAGGGCCAGAAAAGATAATAAAATTCATCTGGAAGAACAAAAGGTCAAGAATATCAAGGGAACCAAGGGAAAAACCATGAAAGAAGGTAGTTCAAGCTGTACCAGATCTCAAACTGTATTACAAAGGAGTAATCATCAAAACAAACTTGTACTGGCTAAGAAATAGAGTGGTGGATCGCGGAGTAGACTAGGTACATAGTATACAGTAGTACTAATAGTAGTAGATTACTGAGTAATCTAGTGTTTGAGAAACCCAAAGATCTAAATTTTGGGACACAAACTCACTATTTGACAAAAACTGCTGGGACAACTGGAAAGTAGTTTGCAGAAA
Organism: Phalanger gymnotis; assembly: GCA_028646595.1. Taxonomy (NCBI): domain Eukaryota; kingdom Metazoa; phylum Chordata; class Mammalia; order Diprotodontia; family Phalangeridae; genus Phalanger; species Phalanger gymnotis. Next base: position 382,194,690 of record CM053622.1, read on the forward strand.
CTAGGTATACATCACCATCTCACACCATACACTGAGATAAGGTCAAAATAAGTACATGATTTAGACATAAAGGGTGACCCAATAAGCAAATTAGGGGAGCATGGAATAGTTCACCTGTCAGCTCTATGGATAAAGGAAGAATTTATGACCAAACAAGAGATAAAGAGCATTACAAAATGTAAAATAGATAATTGTGATTATGTTAAATTAAAAAGGTTTTGCAAACAATAGCAATGTAGCCAAGATTAAAGCAGAAAACTGGGAGACATTTTTTTACAGTGTTTCCCTGATAAAGGCCTCATTTCTCAAATATATATAGAACTGAGTCCAATTTATAAGAATACAAATCATCCCCCAATTGATAAATGGTCAAAGAATATGAACAGGCAGTTTTCATTTTCAGATGAAAAAAATTAAAGCTATCTATAGTTATAGTTAGAATGTTCTAAATCAGTACTGATTAGAGAAATGAAAATTAAAACAACTCTGAGGTACCACCTCATACCCATCACATTGACTAATATGATAGAAAAAAAAAAAAGATAAATGCTGGAGGGGATGTGGGAAAATTTCTACACTAATGCACTCTTGGTGGACTTGTGAACTGATCCAACCATTCTGGAGAAGAATTTGGTACTATGACCAAAGGGCTATAAAACTGTGCATGCCTTTTGACACAGCACTACCATTACTAAGTCTATATCCCAAAGTGATTAAAAAGAAAAGAAAAAAGATCTATTTGCGCAAAAGTATTTATAGCAGTTCTTTTCATGGTGGCAAAGAATTGGAAATTGAGGGGATGCCCATCAACTGGGGAATGCTGAACAAGTTTTGGTATATGATTTTGATGGAATACTACCATGCTATAAGAAATAATGAGCAAGATGCTTTCAGAAAAAACCTGGAAGACTTATGAACTGATGCAAAGTGAAGTGAGCAGAACCAAAAGAACATTGCACACAGTAACAGCAATACTGCATGATAATCAACTGTGAATGACTTAGATATTCTCAGCAATACAACGATCTAAGACAATCCCAAAGGGCTCTTGATAAAAAAAAAAAATGATACCCTCCTGCAGAGAAAGAAGTGATGGAATCAAAGCATACTTTTTTAAACTTTATTTTCCTTTTTTTTTTCTTTCACAACATGACTAATATGAAAACATTTTGCATGATTACACATGTATAACCCATATCAAATTGCTTGCCTTCTCAATGTGGGGGGAGGGGAAGGAGAGAGGGAAAAAATTTGAAACTCAAAAAATTAACAATTAATTTTTTTTAAAAAAGAATATTAAAAATTTTATACATGTAATTGTAAAAAAAAAAATGTAAGATTTTTTAAAAAAGAGATTTGAGGCAAGTAGACCAAACAGGCAGCTATTGCAATAGTCCAAGAGAGAGCTAATGAGGAACTGAACCACACAGTTGCTATGTGAGTGAGGAGAATATAAGATGTTGTTAAAGTAGAAACATCAAGACCAAAAACAAGAAACAACGAGGCCAGATATGTCAGCATTTGTTCAATGTTTCAAGGTTCAATGTTAGGATGAAATGAAGAACTCGTAGGTCATTGAATAGTTAAAAAAATATTTACTTAGCTCTAATATAGCAAGAGTATTCAAACAAGGATACAAGGGCAGTAGCTTTGTCTCCTATTAGAGAAAAACTAGCCCACACCATGTTGTGAGGAGGAAGAGGAAGAAGAAAAAGTCTGTAGATATTTATTGGTCTTATCATAGTGTGAGAGAAAGAAGTCAGGGATGATACCCAGATTATGGGCCTGGGTGATTGGGAAGACAGTGGCACCCTAGAAAGCGGCAGGGAAGTTCAGAAGGGTTTTCAGGGAAAAATAGCAAGTTCTGTTTTGGAAACATTGAATTTAAAACAGCTACATGACAACTCCTTTAAGACATCAAAGGAGGCAGCTGGAGGTGTGAATGCAGCTCAGTGGAAAGATGAGGGCTAAATATATAGGTCTAAGTATTATCTGTATAGAGAACCTGAGATCACCTAATAAGATAGTATAGAGAGAGAAGGTGGCCCAGGACAAAGCCTTGAGAGACATCCATAGTTAGAGGACATGACATGTATGAAGAAACAGCAAAGGAAACTGAGAAAGGGCAGCTGGTGAGATAGAAAGGGAACTAGTTGAGATTAGTGTCACAAAAACCTAGAGAAGAGAGAGTATTCAGAAGGAAAAGGGGATCTATAATATCAAAAGCTGAAGACATGTCAAAAGGTGGTGGTCAGTGGAAAGAATCAAGACCAGATGGATTTGTACATGAGTTCTATCAACATTCAAAGAACAATTAATTCCAATGTTACACATGCTATTTGCAAAAATAAGAAAAGGGATATTCCTTGTTGTAGGCATTGCTCTAAAGCCTATTAGTTCAGGTTCAACACTGGGGTGAAATGGGGCACTTGAGTCACTGAATATTTAAGTTAAGAGAGACAATCAGAATCGTGTGGTTTGCTACAAGTAAAGGCTAATGGCTATCTAGCATGATATCAGGCAAATAGTATTGGACTAGGCATTAGGAGAATTATTTTCTAATCTGAACTTTACCACTAAGATGTGACCTTGATCGAGTCACTTCACCTCTCTTAACCTCAATTTCCCAATCTGTTAAAATAAGCAAGTATCCAAAGTTCGGATTCTATGTCTAGAGAAAATAGGAAAGGAAAACATGGTCATTAGAATATAAATATTTCCATTCCGGGAAAGTCACAGAATATTGGAACTGGAAGGAATGTTCAAATTCATGCAATTCAATAAATTTCATTTTATATTTGAGGAAACATGTCCAATTGCCTTAACCATGGTCACACAAGTCAACACAGCAGAGATTAGAATATAGGCCTTCTAATTCCTAGTTGTGTTGTGTTGTGTTGTTCCTGTATAATGTTCTACTGCAAGGCCTCCAGTAAAAAGCTCCTCAGAAGCTAAACTAGAGACCTCTGGCTAATAATATGGCTGCCAGAACAAAAAAAGTGGATTGTCCGGATGTCACATATTTACTCAGATATAACCTTTTTTTCACAACAGACCCAAAAAGGTCAAGAAATTCAATTAGAAATTACAGACTTCAATCATCCCAGAACTACACAAGACATCATCTAGAAGCATGAGGGCAAAAAAGAAAAGGAAGTTGCTAGTAAAGTCGGCGCAATTACAGGATAATCTCAAAGTGGGACCAGAGGTTCGCTAGAGACACATGTAGCCTGCAAAGCTCTGTATCTGAAGGAAGCAAGAACCAGACTCCCCTGAAAAACCCAAAGGTGGTCAGTAAGCCCCATGTTGGGGACTTCGGAAGTACCAGAGTAGCAAGCAGGGCAAGCAACCAACGCACTGCCAATACATTCAGAGACCAGCCCAGGCAAGCAGTTCTAAAGTTCCGACATACATCCTGAAATGCCACAGAGACCACAGAGAGACAGAAGATCCAGTACTCTCATCCTCAAAGATCTGGATGAAGGTAGAGCAGGGTTAACACAGGAACCCTATGACCCCAGGTGAGACCAAGCAAGACTGACGACCCTTCCCAAAAGCACACCCAATGCCCCAATTCAGCAAGCTGGGAAGATGAATAGGTCTGAAAAAATACCATCAGTATAAAAAAAATTGCAAATCTAGAGATTCCCCCAAGAAGGGAGAATAACTCTCTATAACAACTTCAAGCAGAGATTCTAAGGAAAAAAATAGACTTTCCAAAAGGACTATGTGAATACTGAGAAGAAAGAAATCAAGAGACTTAAAAAAACAAAATATAAGGTCTAGAGAAAAGAATTGAAAGGAAAATTCATAGTTTATTTTTTTAAACCTTTTTTTTTAGAGGAGGGAAGCCAGGGCAATTGGGTTTAAGTGACTTGCCCAAGGTCACACAGCTAGTAAGTGTGTCAAGTGTCTGAGACCGAATTTGAACTCAGGTCCTCCTGACTCCAGGGCCAGTGCTCTATTCACTGTGCCACCTAGCTGCCCCAAATTTGTAATTTATTAAGATAAAGTTGTAAACCTTATCCTAGAAATAGATTTTCTGGAAACTAGAATAAATCAAACAAAGATCAATGACTCCATAAGACAGTAAAAAATACTCTGAGAAAATTATGATAAAAACAAAGCCTGTACTCTGTATTTCAAAAATGACAAATGAAAACTGCTTCATACCTATCAGAACCTGAGAATGAAGTACTATTAATTTTCTCCTGAAAGAAACTCCAAAAGAAAAAGCCCCAGAAATATCAGGGTCAAAATACAAAGCTCATCAAAGAAAAACGAACTGGTTGGTGGAGCTGTGAATCAGTACAACCACCTAGAAAGCAATGCTGGTAACTTTTGACCCAGAAAGAAAAGTCACCAAATACACCAAAATATTTATACAAGCTTTTTTTTTTTCTGATAGCAAAGAACTAGAAACAAAACAGATATCCATCAAGTGGGTAATAGCTACACAAAATGTGGTGCATGAATAAAATAGAACAGTGGTTGTCCTTTGTGTTCGAAGAGGACCAAAATGACATCACCATGTCCAGTCAAGGTACAGTGTGTCCAGCTGTGGCTGATCAGGCCAATAAAAGCTCAGAAGGCTCTACTGCAGATTGGGAACAAATAATCCATTTAGGGTGGAGATGTCTTTAAATTTGCTCATCTCACATTTCTATGAAATAAAATATTTCTATGCTATAAGGAATGGTGAATATTTATGAATACAGTGAAGCATGGAAAGATTTACATGAACTGATGAAGAGTGAAGTAAGCAGAGAGAAGAAAGAAATATATAAAATATACAATTCAAAAAAGTAAGTGAAAAGAACAACCACAAAATACTCAAAAGAAAATGTTACGAAACTACAAAAAACAAGCGTGGCTCCAAAGAAAAGATGTAAGACATCCTCCTCTCCCTCATCCCTTTGCAGAGGTAAGAGGTCTATTGGGTGTGGTGCATTAAAAATATTTTCAAACATTTTTGTGCACTGATCAGTTTTGCTGATTTTTTTTCTTTTTTTCCCCTTTAAAATACTATTTGTGATATGGAACGGCTTTCTAGGGGTGGGAGTGGGAAAAGAAACTGGGAAAAATTTGATGTTAAAAAAACAACAAAAGACATGAATAAAAATTTGTTTTAAAAGGGAGGGAAGAAAAGAACAAAAAACTAGAATATGGGGTAGTATCTTGGATTACCTCTTAAACAGTTGGGAAATGGCTGAACAAAAGTGATACATGAATACAATGGAATATTCCTGGGCATGACCAAGGAGATGATCTCACAGTATTGTGAATAGTATGAGGTGTAGTTAAAAAAAAAAGCTATCAGGATTAGCTAATACATATTAGAGTACTTAAAAAGAATAAGAAAAACCTATAAATTCAAAAATTTTTCTAGTGGAATGTAAGTTTCTTGAGGTAGGGAGCTGTGCCTTATTTATCTTCGCATATTCCTTTAGCACTATCCCAGTATTTTCCTAAAAAAAAAAAATTAGTTATTGCAAAGGAAAGGAATTTGGTGTATCTCAGCAACTTTTAATTGCTAAGAACACAACTGCAGAAAAAAAGTACATTTTAATACTGTTCAATTTATGTTAGCCCAAGGAAAAAAATGTAACTTTTAAAAATGTCTGTGAAAGGAATTTTTGTTTTAAAGCAAAATAAGTATCCAGTGATTGTCTCGTGCTTGTAGAACATAACCCAAAAAATCACAACCGATTCTATGAAAGATCTTCCCAATGAAGTTAAATTAACATTTAAAGAGAACATCAAGGAGCCATGTGTACATTTCAAAATATTTAGTTAAAATGTATTTCTTGACCACTGGTACTTTATAAAGTGACAATGGATGATCACTTTCACAATAAAACTATTTTTTATGACTGAAAAGTTAAGAAATTGATAACATGAATAAACACAAATGTGCTCTTCATTCTTTCCCCATCTCCACCCCCACTGCTACTTTGTTGTTTTTTCAGGACTACTTAGCAGTGTTTGAATTACCATTTATTTATCAATGGTACATCCTCCAGCATTCACTTTCTCATAAATAGTCTCTCAAGGAGACTTGCTGAGGCATTAACCATAAAAATGTTTTGACATAAACACGGGGATGGTATTTTAGGGCATCATTCCAAGGTTGCCTAAGAGACTTTCAAAATGTCTAACTCAAAGACCCTGAAAGAAACTTGATAAGCTCTGAATCTTTCAGATCAATAGAACATTATTTGATTTAGCAATTCACATATGAACTTTTTGGGCAGGATGCTCAAGTGATTACAGGGCAGGAGGAAGTTAATGGCAGGTAAAAAATGCCACATAACTCAGTTAAAGAAGTGCTGCTTTGGGGGGGTGCGGGGGTAACACCTGAGCTCTAAATGCCTCCGAGATCTGAATTCCACATTTGTTTCATTTTCAACCTGAATGGCTAGTTTCTATTAATTACACAAAAAGAAAAGTGAAAAATACAAACCAAGTTTAAGATTTATATAGTTCTTAGGTATCAGAACATCTGTAGGTTATTCCAAGCTTTCCATTCTCTCCCCTTCTTCCACTCCCAGCCCCCGACTGCCAATAAGCAGGGCTTCAAAATAAAGCTATGACTAATGATTTAATACCAGGAAGCAAATTATACCTAACAACCTTTTCCAAGTCTTAGACCCTTTCCTCCCAATTAAAAAAAAAAAAGCTCTCTCACAGTTCTTGAGAAAAACATAGTGTGGTAACTACATACAATAACCAAATCCAGAGGACAACAGTTAATTTCCACATAAAAACTTGTATTAAGTTCAAAGATTTACAGGAAAATTTTAAAAAGAGAGCTGTACACTGTATAGTACCTTTAAAAACCACTGCTATCCTACCTCTCACCTACATGGGCGGTAACATTTATATATCTACTTGGAAACACTGCGAAATGATAACTACAATTGTAACACAAACATGTGCACGCACGCTCACATGCATTTTGAAGTAAAGAAGTAGCAGAACTGTAAGCACACAAAGCGCCAAAGTCCTGGCACACATATCCTTGGACAAGGGTTATCGGCTATGGTTGCACCAAGGACACCTGAGGAGTTTGCATATTTAAGAGCAAAGGGAAAGCGGCGTGCCTGCCTACACCCTTCTCCATAACACCACCCCGCTTTCTCCCGGGGTCTTACCTGGATCTGCAAGGGAACCAGGCGAACTTTGCAGCGTTCGCTCACCAGGAAGCCCTTGGGCAGGTCTACATACTGGCCCCACTCCTCGGCAAAGAGCTGCACCACAAATTTGCGGTGCATGTCTATCTGGTCGCCGTAAAGGCTCAGGAACTTCTGGATGAGCAGTTCGTGGCCCGCTCCGTGCGGCACGGTGGAGGGCCGGGCAAACACAGAGAAGCAGAAAAGCACTGGCACTGCACCCCCAGTAGACAGTGACCCTGGGGCGCCGCCGCCACCACTGCCGCTGCTGGTGTGCAAGTGTGCAAGGGAAGCGGGCTCCGTTGCCGCCGCCATGTTCCTGGGCAGCTCCAATGCACAGCTGAGCACGCTCTCTGTCGCTTCCTCTGTCTAAGGGAACAACACCGACGAACAGCTCCTCCTTTTCCTCTCGGTTTCTTGCCACCAGGAGAGGGCCCCAGTCCCCAGCAACCAGAGAGGAAAAGAAGAGGAGGCGCCCCTTTGCTGCTTCTCTCCTCCACCTTCTCCCTGTGACTCCCCCCCCCATCCCTTCCCCCACCACAACTTGCTCAGGGTATGAGGCCTGGGGTGGGTGGCCAAGAAAGAGTTTCGCTGTGTGTTGTACTGCCCCACTTCTTGCTGAAGAATACCCCAAATACTGGAATTGAATCCCCTCTTCCAGGCTTTATACTGGATTTCTCCACTTCCACCTGTACAGCACTGCTCATCTTCGCTGTTCTTTTCTTTTGCACAAAGGACACAGAAAGACTGCTTGGGACTATGGCTCTTCCCTTGAGCTGTGTCTCGACCTCTCTGTTCCTTCTCCTTCTCCCCAGCCCTGCTATGTAAGGGATTTTTCCTTTTTCCAGTGCAGAACTAGAATCCCAATAGCTTTTTAGAGATGGGCCTGGGAATGCCTGTGGCCCTTGTGACTGCTACTGGGAAATGTTTGGAGTGACAGCTATTAACCACTGCAGATAAATAATACCAGCGACAGTTATATATTGAATTCTCTACTGTAGCAGAATACTTTTAACACGCATGCAATGGAAAGAACACTGGATTTGAAATCAGAACCCAAGTTCAAATCTCTGCAATACTATTTTGGGCCTCGGTTTTCTCATCTATGAAATTGGGGGAGGGGAAGAGAAGAGGGGATACTAGGAAAGGAAGTTCCTAAAAATACTAAGACAAATATATTTTTTTAGAACCATTATGAACATGACTTACTAGGTATCACAAAATTACCACTTTTCACTTTCCTACTCAAGCAACAAAGGGCACTTTTTCCAAACAATCGGAGCCAAGGTCCCAGGCAGGGCAATTGGGGTTAAGTGACTTGCCCAAGGTCACACAGTTAGTAAGTGTGTCAAGTGTCTGAGGCTGGTTTTGAACTCAGGTCCTCCCTACTCCAGGGCCAGTGCTGTACTCACTGGGCCACCTACTTGCCCCAGTAAATACTTTTTAAAAAGTGAAACATTTTAAGGAGCTGTAACACAGACAGTTGATGCAAAACCAATCCCCTGAAACATCTGGGGCACACTCTCTCACAAATGCACATACACTCCACGGGGTGACTTGGAACAAATGATACAGTAATAGTGAGACACCTGTGGAGAGCACGTGTGGCCAAAGAATAAATTCGCATCTCCCAGTTACTGGAAGTCCTTTCTTGAGTCCATAGCAAACCAGTATTCTTTTCTAGTACAAGCCAGTCGGGATCCTTTAAATGACCATGTTTGCTTTCAGTGTGTCTCCCCGCTTCTAGCTAGATCATTGGTCCAGTTTCTAATGACGTGGTGTGTGGGGGTGTGGGGGAGACATGAGAAGAGGGAAGTAACATAATACTCTGAACTCATTTGACACTCCTACCTCTTTGTTGCCTTATTGTCATTTTTGTTGTTCAGCCCTCTCTCTTTGTGAAACCCCATTTGGGGTTTTCTTGGCAAAGATCCTGGAGCGGTTTGCCATTCCCTTCTCCAGTTCATTTTACAGATGTAGAAACTGAAGTAGAGGTTAAGTGACTTGCCCAGGGTCACAGAGCTAATAGGTGTTTGAGGCCAGATTTGAACTCTATGTGTTTGTCTTTTTTTGTGTCGTTAAAAGAAATAGGTTCAGGCCTCTCCCTGGTCAATGAGGCAAACTCAGGAAAAGAAAGATGAAAGTATTTTATGTAGCACACCAAGGCAGCAAGCAGTTGGGTGCTGCTACCCAATTCAAATTGCTGCTTTTTATAGACAGGAGTAAACAACTTCTATATAAAGACAAAAGTATGTTGATTGGTACACATAATAATGAGATGGGGTTAGTGCCCTTCAGCTCCTCCCTCATCGTGGTATCATAGTGAGATGGGATTCGTGTGTATATATTTCCAGACCACCATCTCCTTCAGGCTGGCAGCACATGTGCCAAAGTTAAGGTTTAAAAGTGAGGTCTCTCAGACTGACTGTACAAGTAGCTGAATTTGCACAATCAACTGAATTTGCACAATCACTCCTTTGGTATTAACCATACTTATGGTGTAGCACTACAACTGGACCACTATCAGTCCTCTATCCTCAACTGCATCATCTTAATCTCTGCTGCTTATAATTTGAGAGTTTGTAATTTGAGAATCAGTTCTTTGTACCAAGGGAGGTACTATAAACAACATGCAGTCTCTATGAGGTCACACAAGAGAAAATCCACAGATACTTTGACTAGGACATTTGGGAGCCAAGAGGTTAGCCATTCCCATGGCGACCAGGTTCCTTTCAATCCTCCTGGAACTTGTTCCAGGCATTCTGAACCCAATCCATATAGGTATGAATATCGTCAAAGTTGTCAGGAACCCAGGTGCAGCACTCCTGACCTATGAGAATGCATATTGCTTCACTCTTTTCCAGGAAGAAATCTAAAGCCAGCCTATTTTGTAAGGACACAGTCCTAAGTGCATGGACCTCAGTATTAAAGTCCTCCACTGAACCTCTGGTTTTATTAACAAATACTTGCAAAAAATTGTTCATTTTATTCAGGAGCATCAGACTGCATCTGTATGGGACGTACATGGATAATAAAATGGAAAGGGCACATTTAGCATCACTTACTAAAAAGGGAAATGTGAAAGAAACTTGGCTGGCTGCAGACTTGCTTTCCAAATATGTGCTAGGAAGCAGAGTAAGTGTGGACCAGAGGCCAAAGAGCACCCATCCCAACCCATACCTGCTGGTCCAATTTGAGGGAAGGCAGTGATATGCTTTTTTGTTACATGGGAAATAAAATCCCTGTGGAATAGTCCTAAAAAATCCATTCATGTGTGCCAGGCCTCCTAGATTAAAAAAAAAATTCTCAAAAGACCCTTTCCATCCTGAATGGTCACAGTTCATTTCAGAGATAGAGTATAATTAAATCTCATTTGCCATCCCATTTCCTGACCTTGGGTCCTGTTCTGCTCATAACACAGAACTGAAAGCCTGAAAATGTCACAAGCTCAAGCTGAGGATGAGATTGCAAAAGGTCAGTGATCTTTTTCCAATTAAAAATGAGTACGTGGGAGGACTTATTCTTCCAGCCCACGGCAGTGCAATTTGGTTTTATACATTTGCCTTATTGATTGCAAAATAATAATCACCTAAGCTCTGAATGTCTGCCCCTCCACCCACAAGGGGCATCCCTTCCCCCAAGGACAAAGGGCTATGTGTACGTTTCCAGCAGCTAGTCCATTTAAAAACATGGCTGGTAAATTGGAGCAGATCCACCTAAGTGTTGGACTCTCCTCTCCTCCTAACCCCAAGGGTGCAAAGCAGGCTATAAAGCACAAACAGAAAATGCATAGTAGATAGCAAGTGAAGGATTAGGTCCTAATTATCAGGTCAAGTCACTTAACCACTGTTTGTTTTAATCCAGTGACAAACCATTCCAGTATCTTTGCCAAGAAAATCCCATGGACAGTATTGGTGTGCTATGGCTCATGGAGTTATGAAGAATCAGACACAACTGAATGATTAAACAACAACAGCAGGTACTTTTTTGAACAGCTAGTCGTCTCTGTGAATAGGGTGCTGGGCCTAGAGTCAGGAAGACCTGAGTTCAAATCTAGCTTCAGACACTTACTAGATTTTTGACTCCTGGAAAGTCATTTAACTTCTGTTTGCCTTAATCCATTGGAGAAGCAAATAGCCAACCACTCCGAAGGGAAGGTAGGTGGCATAGTGGATAGAGTGCTATGCCTGGAGTAAGAAAGAGTAATGATCCTCCTGAGTACAAATCTGGCCTCAGACACTAGCTTGTGTGACCATGGGCAAGTCACTTAACCTTGTTTGCCTCAGTTTCCTCATTTGCAAAATGAGCAAGAGAAAGAAGCAGCATATCACTCCAATATCTTTGTCAAGAAAACTCCTAAAGTGGTCACAAAGAGTTGGACACGACTGAAAAATAACTGAACGAATCAAGTCAAACAAACAAGCAGCCAAAGACCATAGACTGGTGTTGGACTCCTTTTTTAGCTTAACTGGGTTCAGGAGCTGATCAGGGGTTGCTTCCTCTGCAGAGCTGAGGTCAATCGTGGCAAGCTTTACATGGTCAAGATGGATTCATCTACTCAGTAACTTTGATGGCAGCATAATGAGTCAGCAAAGCCTGGAAAGGCCCATCCCAGGAGAGCCAGAGACTAGATATCTTCCTGAAGTTGCAGATCCACATGTAGTCTTATGGCTTAAATGGATGCATCATCTCTTCCAAAGGCAGAATTTGCATCAAGGCTGCCTCTTTCCAGCCCTGTGAAAGAAAACTAGAGAGAAAGATTACATATCTTATCATGCTTTCACCTCCTGTGGCCAGGCTCAGCTTCTAAGGGTTCATCCCCTGGATAGACTACCAAACAGAATTTCAAAGGGCAATGCAATTTCTAAGTTGGAACAGCACAAGAGGAAGTACCTGAGGCCATTCTGTTTCCTGGCATACTTTTTCCAAAAAGAGTTTATCTATTTAGCTGCTTATCCCCCATTTATGATTGTGGGTAATAGGGGGTACGTAGGCTCAGGGTTATCCCAAAACACTTGGACAGTTGTTTAATTATTTCCGCAGTAAAGTATGGCTCTTGACTGCAGTCAATAATATATGGCAGGCCAAATCTTGGTATTATTTCCTTGGTTAAACATTTTGCTACTGTGTTTGCTGTGGCTTGTGTTGCTAGAATGGCTTCTATCCAATGGCTCCAAAGAAATTCAATCGAGAAGAACACAGAAAGTTAAGAAGAGGGCAAACAGAATGGTATAAGAACAATATAAAATTCATGACAAGGCAAACAAAAAATTCCCACATGATTACATATTGCTCTATATCTGCATATTGGTCTCTACACACCAAAACATATCTGTACTCCCTAGACTCTAGCAATTCAATAAAGTTAATCAACAGGTATTCATATGGAAGAGTTTCATACATTCTCCACCCTCCCCCCGCCCCCACCCACCTTGTCATAGTTTTCACAGATTTAGAATTAAAAGGAATCATTGAGATAAATCTAGTCAAATTCTATAATTTTACAATTCAGCAAATTGACACAGAAAAGCAATGACTTGTCCAGGATCACACAGGTATTAAGCAGCAGAAGCAGGATTTGAACAGAGGTCCTATGACTTCACATCTAGCTACAATACTACTAGCTACATATCTTCTTTTTCACTCTTACTACACTGGTTTTGCTTTCTTTCCCCAATTTCCCAGTTCCTCAGTTTACTTTTATTCAGTGACTTACTCCTACACTCCTCCTCAGCTACACACAGAAATGATCCTACCTTTAATCTTGCCATCACGCATAAACGTATTACTTCCACAACCATAAACTCAGAAATTCCCTTATGTGATCACAATGTGTTGTCATTCCACCCTTCCTGCTGCCTTTCAGCCCTCTCTTTCATCTTCACCATGACCTTCAACCCAACCCCCTAGTTTTTTGGTTTTTTTTTTTCCCCAGGACATCATCCTTACACTGTCTACACTCTCCTGCCTATTCACCTCTACACCATTCTCTTCTCTTGAGTCCCTTGCCCCATTATCCTCTCTTGTTCTATGAAGTTTCAGCCCTAAGTCATTCCTACCAACTGCTGCTGCCAGTGCGGGGACCTGAAGCAGTATGAGGAGATCTTAACACTTAGACCAATAGTTACCTATGCTTCAGCATCTATCACTTTAGATAACTTGAACTTTTTTCCTTATCATAATTGGTTCTTTGCAGCTTCATAATTTCATTTTTAAGCACTTCCCATGCCTACATAACTTTCCTTCTCAGATTTTCAACTGTGGCATATCCCTTCTCTGAACCCCTGGAAATTTGTTCTCTTAAAATCTACAGTATATATCAGGTTATGCCTAATTTAAGAATAGTTTCCCCTCTTTTTTTCTGTTTATTTTTCCTAAGATTCCAGTACGGTTGTAAAAATGAATTTGCTTCATGAAGAATCTGACAAATTATACTCTGAAATTTTTATTTCCCCCCAAAACTTTCTTAGGACCAATAAATATTTGAAGAATGAATTGTTTTCTATATGTTTTTGTTTTGAAGTGTATAGTCAAATCTAATTAATTTATTTTTAAAATTAAATTTTATTCAAATAACAAAAGTATTTTTGTCTTTGCCAAAGCTCTATTGAAAAAAAAAAGGGGGGGGGTTTAAACCCTTGTAACAAATATGCATAGTCAAGTAAAATAAATCCGTGCTTGTCTAAGTTAAAAAATACATATGTCTCGTTCTATACTCTGAGTCCATCTGTGATGAGTTGGATAGCATTTTTTAGCATCTGTCTTCCCAGGTTTCACTGAATAGATCCCTTTCATCTTTCCTTGTGACACAAAAGTATTCCATTATATTTGTACAACATAATTTTTATGTCCAATTCCTAATTGATGAGCACTCCCTTAGTTTGTAATTCTTTATCACCACAAAGAGACACTAAATATTTTGGTACTTGTGGGTTCTTTTCCTCTTTTTTAGGGGTATAAGCCTAGTATTGCTGGGTCAAAAGGACAGATGTACAGTTTAACGACTTTTGGGACATAGTTCCCAATTACTTTCCAGAATTGCTATAATAATTCACAATTCCACCAACAATGCATTAATGCACTTGTTTTCCCAAAGATCCTCCAATATTTGTCATTTTTCATTTTTGTCAATTTTGAACACAGATTAGTCCTCAGTATGAGAGGAAAAATAAAAAGTCCTTGATGTATAATCAAACTTATTCCCTACCATTTCCTTTTATAATTGGTATATATTTATATTTATAACATTTTATTTATGTATTTATTTATAATTTATAATCATTGCTAACAAAGTACTAATTCACTTCAAAGTTATCATATGTCTATTAGTTAGACAGGCCCAAAGTATCTAATACTTGGAATTATAAAATAGTTGGTTTATGTCAGTAAACATACCAATATTACTGAAATTCAATCAAGAAGAACACAGAAAGTTAAGAAGAAGAGGGGAAATAGAACAGTATAAGAACAACTTTGAACTGATATGTAAAACTCATGACAAGGCAAACAAAAAATTCCCATATGATTACATTTATAACTTAAGTTGTATGTAATTGTATTTTTCAAATGGTCAAGTACTTATATTTTCTCCCCTCCCACTACTGGAGAAAAAAAAAAGAAAAACATAACTTTTGTAAGAAAAAAGCATTGAAAAAAAAGAAAAACATAACTTTTGTAAGTAAGCAGTTGACCAAAAGAAACTCCCATACAATCTATGTCCAAAAATGTGTGTCTTATTCTGCATATTAGTCCATTACCATTCTGTCATGAGGAGGGTATCATTCTTCATAGTTAGTCCTCTGGAATTATGACTGATCATTGTATTCATATGAATTGTTAAGTCTTTCAAAATTGTTTTTTTTTTAAATAATGCTGATGTTATAGGCTTCTGCCTCTGCTCATTTTATTCCTCACCAGTCTATACAAGGATAGCTGGGTTTCTCTGAAATCAGCTATTTCTTCATTTCTTTTTTTTATTTTTAGTTCACAACACTCAGTTCCACATGATCTCGAGTTCTAGATTTTCTTACCCCCCACCCCCCCGCTCCCTCCCCAAGATGGCATGGAATCAGATATATCCTCCACATATAATTTTGCATTGAACCTATTTACACAATAGTCAAGTTGTAAAGAAGAATTATGTCCAATGGAATGAATCATGAGAAAGAAGAAACAAACCCCCCCCCTTCAAAAAAAAAAAGAAAAAAAGAGAGCAAACAGTTTGTCTCAATCTGCATTCAGACTCCATAGTTCTCTGGAAGTAGACAGCTCTCTTCATCATGAGTCCTTTGGAGTTGTCTTTGAACCTTGTATTGCTGAGAAGAGCAAAGTCTATCAGGGTTAGTCATCATAGAATCTATATATCCGTGGTTATGTATAATGTTCTCCTAGTTCTGCTCCGCTCACTCAGCATTATATCATGTAGGTTTTTCCAGGTTATTATGAAGTCCATATCTTCCCCATTTCTTATAGCACAATAGTATTTCACTACATTCATATACCATGACTTGTTCAGCCATTCTCCAATTGATGGGCATCCCCTTGATTTCCAATTCTTTGCTACTACAAAAAGAGATGCTATAAATATTTTTGTACATATAGGTCCTTTTCCCACTTGTGTGATCTCTTTGGGATGCAACCCTAGAAGTAGTATTGTTGGGTCAAAGGGTATGAACATTTTTATAGGCATTTGGGCATAGTTCCAAATTGCTCTCCAGAATGGCTGGATCAATTCACAGCTCCACCAGCAATGTAACAGTGTTCCTATTTTCCTACACCCTCTCCAGCTATTTCTTCATTTCTTACAATTGCATCCTATTACATTTATATAGCATAGCTTATTCAACCATTCTGTAATTGTTGGACATGCCTCTTAATTTACAGTTCTTTGCTACCATAAAAAGAGCTGCTATAAATATTTCTGTAAATATAGGACCTTTCCCTTATTTTTTTTTTCTTCTCCTTGAAGTATAGACCTAGTAGTGGTATTTCTGGGTCACTTTAAAATTTTGGAAAAAAAGATTAGACTCTTTTAAATTTTTCAATGAACAAAAATCTATTTTATCTTCAGCCTACTCAACATGAACAAAAAAAGAAAAAAGAAAGAATGGAAAATTATTTTATGAGAGATTTGGGTTTATCCTTTTCTGTTGTTAATTCTTGAGGGCTCTTGAGGTATCCAGTAGAGACAGCTGAAATTACTTAGCCTATGGAGAGACCTGCAATAATTCTTATTTGGAGGATTTAGAAGAACATGAGAATCTGGGAAAATATCTAGTCTTCCATATTATTGGTCCTGTGATAAAGAAGTTCCATTCACAGTTTGTTTTTTTTTAAGGCAATTGGGATTAAGTGACTTGACCAGGGTCACACATCTAGTAAGTATCTGAGGCCAGATTTTAACTCTAGTCCACTCTGACTCCAGGGCTAGTGCTTGTATCAGCAAGGCAAGATTCATTACCTCAAGGATGACCATGAACATGCCTGAATGGTTCAGAATCACAAAGTATGAAAAACTCCCTAGGTAGAAGGCAGAAGAAGTATAACATTTATTTAGACACCAGAGAATCCAATCTCAAGACCAATAACTCCAATTTGATATAGTAGTATATATTCCAAAACCAGTAAGCCCGCCTCAATGTAGCAACAAGGAAATTATAACACAGCATTATAGCAAGGAACCAAGTCATCCTGTAACCTTCTCCCCTGCTATGGCCTTCCTGTAATCCTGACTTTCCCCCTCAGCACTCTCTTCTGCAGCTTTATCGAAGCTAGCTCTCTCGGTGTCTACTCTTCAGTGCCCTCTTGATGTCTGCTGCCTCAATGTGTTCTTCTTGGTTCCACTAGTCTCAGTTCTGTCCCTCTTCAATTCTGATTTTCTCACACTCTGGGATCTCATTATATAGTCTTAGCTGGCATCTGATTGGCTAGAACTCAGGTATCTGATTGGCTGAATTCATGATTGACTAGAACTCAGTGCATATACCATTGGCTCTGGTCTTAGCAACTCCTCTTAAGGCCCTGAGGTCTTCATGCCCAAAGCTTAGTACCTGGTAAGTAGAGGCTTTAGGCCTACTTACAAACAAAGATATAATGAAGCTTTCCCACCTAGCCCCACCTGAGGCCCTTGAATGGGTGGGAAAGATCTTTGATCACATTAATAATTCAGTGCTCTATCCACTGTACCACCTAGCTACCCCCATAGACTCTTAAAAAATCTTTTATTGATGCCTTTTGCTTTCACCTTAGTCATTTCTGAGTTTATTAATTCCATCTTTCATAAGTCCTCAATGGTAAGAAAAACCATTTACTAAAATCAACTGATATAATAATCACATATGACAATTCATTCAACCTTCTATAGCCATATTTCCTCACCTTTCTGTTGAAAGGATGTTTGTTTCGTCTTCTGCTCCCTAATACCACAGTTAATTATCACAATTATTTAGAATTTAATTTCTATTTAATATTATTTTCATTTGCATTATTGTAGCCCTCATTCTACTTGCTTCACTATATGTCAGTTCATAAAAATGTTTTTCCATTGTTTTTCTGAATTATTCATATTTGTAATTTTATGTTTAATTAATATTCCATTATTTTCACATACTATAATTTGTTCAGCCATTCCCCAAGTAGTGGACATCCATTTTGCTCCTAGTTTTTTTCTGTAGCAAGGCTGTCCCTCATGTGGGATGTCATGTATTTCTAGAAGAGAGGAAAAATAAATACATCTTTCACATCACTTCCCACACCATTATCCAAAGGAGCCAATTCCTAACAAGAGATAAAGCAGGAGTTTGGAATTGGAGACTGCTGCTCTGAGAGAAGAGTACTGGGATAGAATTACAACTGTCTGCTTTCTTAAATATTATTAGTACAGGGTATGTAGTTTTCAGGTTCAAGCTAAACTCCTGATAACTTTTTTTTTTAACAAGGAAAGAAGGACTTCAAGCTTTATATTTAAGATTTAACTTTCCACCAAAAATAGTTCCAAAATGAGCTCATACATTGTAACATATAGCAGTGAAACTCTATTTATCCAAGTCAGTAGCAAAACAGAAATCAGAGAAAGTATACACAGAAGAATATATACCAGACAATACAGAAAGAAGAAATTCTCCCATCCAGAGTGAGGTAACTCAGCTTAACCAAGAAAGAGAGCCTCAGATTTCACTCAAGGTGAAATTCCCCAAAGTCACAAGTGTAGCAAGCCCTTGGGCATAGGGGCATGATGGACATTGCTAGCTCCTGTCATGATGCCCTCTTCCTAAACTTATTTTCCTTTCAGGAACTTGAAGTAGGATTGGCATCTTTCACCTTCTTTCTCAAAGCTGAAAGTCAAAATGCCCTAAAATGACTATAGCGCCTAAACATACCAGAGCTCTCCTCTCTTTCATTCTCACCACTCTGCCCTAACCCAGAGGGCATTGATCTCGACCAATGAGAAAAGACACATACCTATGGTTTTTGGGATGAAAGATATATTTATATCACAAAAAATGTTGTTATGAATATTTTGATGAATATGGGACATTTCTCCCACCCTTGACCATGACTTCCCTCAAGCAGTGGGATATGAACTGTTTAGTGACTTTTCTTGCATGATTCCAAATTATCTTCTGGAATAGTTGGTCCAATTTATATTTCCACCAAAAGTATACATCTTTCTACAGCTATTCCAGCATTGATTATTTCTCTCTTTTGTTATCTTTGCAGTTCACTCAGTATCAAGTGAATCTAAGATTTGTTTTAATTTGTACTTCTCTTATTGTTAGTAGTCTGAAGCAACTTTTTACATGGTTGAGAGTTTGCAATTCTTTTGGAAACTTCATTCAGGAATAGTTCTTGGCCTTATATGTTTGTGTCAAATCCCTAGGTGTCTTGAATCAAAGGTATTGGTGTGAAGATTTATTTTCTCAAATTGCAGTTTATTTAATGAGCTGCTGTGGCTCAAGAATTTATCACCAAATTATCAGCCAATACACAATAAGCCCCTAAACAAAGGCCCATTTTTTAAGTACAATTTAGTAGATGTGAGCAGGTTGTTACACATAATAAATAAAAACTTCAAAGAATAGAAGTAAAGGATGTCATAAAGGAGGTCATAAGGGAAAGAGACTTCTGAGGGACAACTGGGTAATGTGCAGAGAAATCCACATGTGTCTCCAGAATATTTAGTGGACCTGTTAAAATTAATTATCTGAAATCAAAGGAAACTGAGGAATAAAGTTACTGAGCATCGATGATTTATTTGCAAAGCTTGCATTTGCATATCAAATAAGGTCATCTGATTCCTCAGATGTCAGAGATAAGGAGTTAAAGATTTACATAGCTGATTTTTATAACAGAAAAGAGGAATAAAAGAAGTACAGAAATTTGTTTCAAGCACAATTCAATTGGACAAGACAGGTTACCTGATTAATTAGCTTCTCCCAGCTTTCTTAATCCTGCCCCAGAAATCCTTCCTTACAGGTGGGGCCTTTTGTAACCAGAAAAGCTCCCTAAGAAAGAGGAACTTGTGGTTTGTAGTTAGCAGTTACCTCTCATTTTCCAGCTACCAAGCTTAGAAGATTCCATCACTCAACTTAGACTCTAGCTTAAGAAAAAAAAAAAAAAGGAGCTTATCCACTAAGACTGGAAAGAGAAACTTAACCTCTAGCCAACCTTTCTTCAGTTGCCAGAAAGGAGAACTTAGCCTCTAGTCAACCTCCCTTTCTACTAGAAAAGGAAACCTAGCCTTTAAAAAGAGTTTTATAATCCTATGATTATTTTATGTCTTACTCTAAAGTATATGCTACTAAATGACAGCATCTTATCAATCTATCTATTCACTAAGTCTATAGGTAACCTAGACTTAAAGAGACTGTCTATGTTAGTCCGGCTGTTAGGACTAGCTTTTCCTAAAGAAAATTTAATCCTATAATCAAACTAAAAATAAATCAAAGTGATCAAATTAATTGATTTCCTGTTCACACCTATGGTGAGCTTATAGGAAGTCAAGCAGTCAGACATGGAGTACAAGGATGGACAGGAATGGATAGGTTATAATCTGTGCCTTTGAAGAAGCATCCAAATCAGTAAGATTAAAGATCCATTTAAATTTTTAACTAACATTTTGGGTTTTTTTTAATCTTCGCAGAATTTTGATCATGTATAAGTGTTTTAATTTTACATACTTAAAATTGTCTAATCTCCTGTGAACATTTCTATCCTTTGTTTTTGTTATTGTCCCTTAGCGATAGTTGTATAAAGTACCTCCTGTTGTCTAGTAGGTTTCACATCCATTTGGAATTTATCGTATATATTATGTGGGATAAGATGTTGTTCTTAACCTGTTTGCAAAAACATTTTCCAGTTGTCTTGACAATTCTTATTTATTAGGAAGTCCTTTTTTCCACTAGATTTTATACACACATACGTATACGTCCTGTTGACCTCTCACTATTTACTACTGAATTTAACTTTGAGTGTTTCTGGATTGCATTGAAATGAATGCTGTAATTTCTGAGTTAAGTTTTCCATAGATTTAGGAATATAGCACATTCATTTGAAATGTTATTTCCTATTCATCCTGTACTACTGATTGCAGTTTAAGGATTTTTCTGTATAAAATATTTATTTTTTCTCTTTTTTTTACATTCAATTTTTATTTTTTCTCAATTGCATATAAAAAAGTTTTAACATTTTTTTTTTAATTTTGAGTTTCATATTCTCTCCTGTAAAGATATTAGAAGACACCCTGTTTTCAGAGCTAAGGCCCAGCAAGCAGGCTATATGCTGAGCTTGGCATAATAGCAATCTTTTGCACATACCCTCTGGATGATCTTAGCCATAGCAAAACCCCAGAATTGGTACTTACAATTTTCCTATTTCCCAGGAGATCCTGGTCTGAAAGCTGAAGCTATAGCCAACATGCTGCAGCAGAAAGTGATCACTCACATCTCCTAACATTCTGTGCTTGTAAAGGCTAAGTGAAACAAACCAGGTGTTGCATTCCTGTTCCTGCCATGCTAACTCTGGTTCTGTACCCCACTGAATGATCACAAGGCTCAATGACCCTTATGACTTGAGACAATCACAAGGCTCAATGATTCTAATAACTTGAGGACTGTTCCCACAGGACCCAAGAATGCCGTATTGTCCCCAAAATGGCTGCACACATGGGCCTGCCATGAGAACTGTTTACTCAAGACCTGAGAGTGATTGTGTTGGGTCCTGCCTTTTTGTGGTTTTCATGCTTAAAAACCCTACTACTGCCACAAGCCACAAGCTCTCCTTCTCAGGGGGACTTTGGTTTGCAAACCCATTTTCCTCACTCTGAAATTAAATTGCTATTTGATTCCCGACTCACCTGTCTCTGGTGTGCTCTGTTAGGCTCTGGGCATCCACAGGTTAGAGACCAATCCAGCCTGGACTACATTTAAAATTATTTTGTCACTCTTAACCTTTGTTCTTCCCCCTCATTGAGAAGACAATTTGATATAGATTATACATGTACAGTTATGGAAAACATTTCCTCATTGCCAAGTTGCAAAGGAAAATACAGACCAAAAAAAA
>CM053622.1:382216920-382233918 GCA_028646595.1 Phalanger gymnotis
CTCTTTAGCCATCATCAAACATCATCTGAGACACCAGAACTTAAGTTCCTACTATTGGCTCTGGTATTAGCAACTCCCCTTAGGACCCTGAGGGCTTCATGCCCACATAGGCTTAGCACCTAGTAGATAGGGGTTTGGGCCTGAGGCTTTGCATCTAGTAAGGCTCAATCAAAGATACCTAATTAATTTATCATTCTACAACAGTAAAAAAAAGTCCCAACTTAATTGATGTTACCATTAGGGAAAAAATAAAAGCCAAGAAAATTATGAAAAGAAAGCCAACCAATTAGAAAAAGAGATCCAGAAGCTTACGGAAGAAAACAACTCCTTGAAAACTAGAACTGGGCAAAAGGAAATGATGTTATAAGACACCAAGAACTAATAAAGCAAAATCAAAAGAATGAAAAAATAGAAGGGAATGTGAAACATCTCATTAGAAAAACAACTGTTCTGAAGAACAGATTGAGAAGAGACAATAAGAGAATTATTGGACTACCTGAAAATTATAATAAAAGAAAGAATCTTGATACAATATTAGAAGAAATAATTAAAGAAAATTGTCTTGACGTTCTAGACCAAGAGGGTAAAGTAGAAATAGAAAAAAATTCACCTGTTACCCCCTGAAAGAGATCCCAGGATGAAAACCTATAGGAATATCATAGCCATAATAACAATTTAGATCTGAAGATCTTTCCCACCCATTAATAAGCCACGTGACCTGCTTATGTCACAGGAAGCCTAAATCAGATGTGATGGGACGAGCTTGCTGAGAGGAAAAGGAAAGTGTATCACAAGAAAAGGGAGAGAGTAGTTAGAGCTGAGGGAAAGAGAAGACATGTGGTGTGCTGTGAGTGTATCTGTGGTAAGGCCCCAGCAAGTGGGCAGATGGTTTTGGGATGGCAAGGCTCTATGCCATGATATTGTGTTTTAAGTTCCTTGCTGTTATGATTAAGTGGGCTTACTGGTTTTGAGAGTTGGTTGCTGCTTGGATGGGTAGGGCTTATTGGTTATGGGATTTGGTTCTCTGGTGTCTGAATAAATGTTTTACTTCTTTTACCTTCTATATGGAGTTTTTCTTATTTTGTGATATAGAACTACACAGGCATATTCACAATTATCGTCGATGTTGTGTTTATTGCCTTGCTAATACAATAGCCAAGTTTTAAAACCCCCAGGTTAAAGACAAAATATTATGAGCAACAAGAAAAAGAACCAATTCAAATACTACAAAGCCACAACTAGAATTACACAAGACCTAGTAGCTACTACACTAAAAAACTGTAGGTCTTTGAACACTATATTTCAAAGAGCAAAAGAGCTGGGATTTCAGTGACAAAGAGAGAAAGAGCTGGAGTTGCAGCCAAAAATAACTTATCCAGCAAAGTTAAGTATAAGCCTCAATGGGAGTAATAATGGACATTCAATGAATTGAAAGACTTTCAAGTATTTGTCACAAAAAGACCAAAACTTAATAGAAAATTTCACTCATGTCTGACTCTTCATGACCCCATCTGGGGTTTTCTTAATAAAGATACTAGTTTTCCATTTTCTTCTCCAGCTCATTGAGGAACTGAAGGAAACAGGGTTAAGTGACTTGCCCAGGGTCACACAGCTAGTAAGTGTCCGAGGCTGGATTTGAACTCAGGAAGATGAATTTTCCTGATTCCAAGCCCAGTGTTCTATTTGCTGCATCACCTAGCTAGAGATAAATGAATCTATTGGAACTGATGAGATCACCGAGCAAGAGAGCATAGACAGAAAAGGGAAGTTCCAGGACAGAACTTTGGGGGTCATCCATAGTTACTGCATAATACTAGGATGAATATGTGGCATAGAAGATTGAAAAAGTATAGTCAGACATGAAGAAAACTAAGGAGAAAATTGTCAAAAACCTAGAGAGGAGAGAGTATCTAGAGCACTATGATAAACAGTACTAAAGATTGCAGAGATGAGGATTGAGAAAAGGTCATCAGATTTGGCAATTAAGAAACCAATGGTGACTTTGGAGAGAGCACTTCAGGTAAACAATAAGTTCAGAAGCCAATTATCAAAGGTTTAGAACAAAGTGAGAGGAAAAAACACAAAGAAACTAATTAATTGTTAATGGCATTCTCAAGGAATTTAGACATGAAAGAGAGGCTAGCTATAGGGCTATAGCTAAAGGTAACCTGGATCAAGCAAAGTGTTTTTCTTAAAGGATAAGTAAAACATGGCGTGTTTGTAGGCAGCAGGGAAACAGTCAGTAAAAAGAAAAAAGGTAGATATTATATATATAGGGGGCAATATGCTGGAGAAGAAGGGACATAATGGGATCAAGTGTCTATGTTAGAAGGGTTTGCCTTGGCAAAGATAAGGGCTACATCTTAAAGTGAGACAAGAGTAAGAAGGGGATAATGGGGGAAGATAATAGTAAGACGAGGAGAAGAGGAGGGAGCTCTTGATGAATATCCTCAATTTTTTCATTGAAGTATGAAGCAAGGTCTTGGAGGAGAGGTTCCATTGGAAACTTAAGGATGGAGGAATAGGTTTGAAATAATCACTGAGATGAGTGGGATAGCAAATCCATTAAGAAGGTATAAAAGGATTGCCTTATATCAGTGAGAGTCAAGTTGATATTATGCAACATAAATTTGTAGTGGATCCATTTTTCAGTTTTGTGATTTTACCCACCTCTATTTAGTGGCACATGAATAAGAGGGAAAGTAGCAGATGGTGAGAATCTAAAGTTGGGTCATGGCAAGACATGATCAGCAACAGGACTAGGATAGCAAGGGACTTGAGTCTAGAGGCTAGTACTGAGTAGATCTGGTTTGCCAGCATGTCAAGATTGGAAAGGGAGGCTAATATAACCAGTGCATGAATTATGGCTTAGAAAAGGACCAAGAAGTACAGGGATTCAAGGTCACCATGAGGATAAAGAACAGAGTTACAAATGATAAGACTCTAGAGGGAAAGTTAGAATGGTAAAAGACTGCAATCAGATAAAGGAATTTCAGAGCTGATGAACATGACTATGGAAATGGAACATTTGTGCATGATGGTAAGATCAATAATATGAACATCTCTGTATGTACCTGAACTGGAATAGGTCATGGGAAATAAAGAGATCAAAGAACTGAGATGTTAGAGAGTATTAATATATATGTTGAAGCCCGCCCCCCCCCAGCATGAAGGCAGTAGTTGAGGAAAAGAGAAAACAAACAAACCATGAGCCAGGCACTGAACTCACTTAGAAAAGGTGAGAGTATCTTGGTGGTCAACAGATAAAAGCTACCAAAATCTCTGGCTAATAAATTTGAATTGAATGTACTTCAGAGAAGAATGAGGCAGCTATGGTAGGTAGCCATAGGATCTGGAAGTGGCACTAGGGAGCAAGGATCATTCTAAATTCCCCACCATGAACAGTGAGTCAGGGAAATATAAAGAGCAACTAGTACTGGAAAGGGTAGCCAGGGATATTGTGTCATCAAGAGGGAGCAAGCCCTCAGTGAGAGCTAGGAGATGGAGATGATGGTAAATGAAAAGGTTTTAAGATGAATACAAGTCTGTTAACTATGGAGAAAGCATTGAAGAGAATACAATGGGGGGGGGTGATCTAGAGTGGGACATCTGAAGGAAGAGATTAAGAAGAGATGGCAAGAATACACAAAATTATATAAGAAAGATCTTAACATCGCTGACATCTACAATAATGTGGTTACTGATCTAGAGCCAGATATCCTGGAAAATGAAGTCAGGTAGGCCTTAGGAAGTATTACTAACAATGAAACTAGTGGAGGTAGTAAAATTCCAGCTGAGCTATTAAAAACCCTAGAAGATGATGCTGTTAAAGTGCTGCATTCAATATGCCAGCAAATTTGGAAAACACACTCAATTGGAAGGGCAATGCCAAGGGATATTCAAATTACTGAACAATTGTGCTCAGCTCACATGCCAGCAAGGCTATGCTCAAGGTACTGCAAGTTGGCTTCAGCAATACATGAACCAAAAATTACAGAACAGGCTGGTTTTCAAAGAGGCAGAGGAACTATAGACAAAATTGTCAATATTTGCTGAATTATGGAGAAAGCAAGGGAGTTCCAGAAAATTATCTATTTCTGCTTCATTGACTACAAAATCTTTGACTTTGTGGATAACAATAAAATGTGGCAAGTCCTCAAAGAGGACCTGATCATCTTCTCTTCTGAGGAACCTGTATGTGGGCCAAGAAGCAACAGTTAAACTAAACATGGAACAACTGATTGGTTTGAGATAGGAGTATGTATGACAAAGCTGTATATGGTCACCTTATTTAACGTATATGCAGAGTACATTATGCAGAATTCCAAGCTGGATGAATCAAAAGCTGGAATTAAGGTTGCCAGAAGAAATCTCAGATATGTAGATGATACCACTCTGATGGAAGAAAGTGAAGAGGAATTAAGAAGTCTCTTGATGAAGGTGAAACAAGAGAATGTAAAAGCTGTCCTGAAGCTTAACATCATGAACACTAAGATCTTGGCAACTGGTCTCATCACTTTCTGGCAAATAGAGGGAGAAGAAATGGAAGCAGTGTCAGATTTTATATTCTTGGGTTTAAAAGATCACTGCAGATGGTGACTGCAGTCATGAAATTAAAAAACACTAGCTCCTTGTTGGGAAGCTATAGCAAATCTGGGCAGCATACTAAGAAGCAGAGACTTTGCCTTGCCACAAAGTTCTGTATAGTCAGAGCTATGGTTTTTCCAGTACCAAGGTATGGCTATGAGAGCATCTACTATGTGCCAGCCACTTTGCTAAGCACTTACATATTATCTCGTTTGATCATCATAACAACTCTGCTTTATTATCTCCATTTTACAGTTGAAGAAATTGAGGCAGAGGTCAAGTGACTTGCCCAGCATCACACAAATAGTGTCACAGGTCTTCCCGACCCCAGGCCCAGTGCTCTATCCACTGTACCACATAGATGGGGGAGAAGAATCACTGGGATGGGAAGAGTATGACAGGGTCAATGTACACTAACCATTAAGGTATGAATACAAGCAGATTATCCTGGCTGATGAGAGGTCCATTGAGGGAGAGGCAGGTAGTTAAACTTTTAAGGACATTCTTCAAGGCCCAACCTTGTATCAGGTAGTGATATTCAGTCTCCTGTGAGGACCAGGACACCAAACTTAGAGAAGGCAGAAGCAGGCAAAGGTAAGCCCTGAGGCAGTCTTCATGGGAGGTAGCATCTGGTACAGGTGGTTCTGATCTGGGAAAGTCATCCAGGGCACTGGAGAAGGCCCTGGGGCAAAGACAGAAGACAGTGGCTTGGATCTAAGGACAATTCAAGGATCTCTAGGAAGTCTCAGAGATAAAGACTAAGAATATATAAACATATAATTAGCTTATATTTGGAGAAATCACTGGTGTTATTTTTTTTATAATAGTCATGTAATGATTTTTGAAACATTTCAATTTTTTTTGTTACATTCTAAGTTCCAAGCTATTTCCCTCCCTTCCCACCCAAAACTAGAGAAAGCCACCATTTGAGAATACACGCACGCACACACACACACGCACATATGCATTTGTATGTAGGCATGTTAAACCATACTATGCACACGTCTATTTATCAGTTCTTTCTCCAGAGGTGGAAAGCATCTTCCTTCACAAGTCCCCTTTGTAATTGATTTGAATAATAGTACTTAGTATAGCTTAGTTGTTCAGTTATTCTTCAAACAACATTACTGTTACTGTATCCAACATTCTCTTGGTTCTGCTCATTTCACTCTTCATTACTTCATGTAAGTCTTTCCACGTTTTTCTAAAATCAATCTGCTCTTCATTTCTTACATTTCCTTCACAATCATATACACCTTTTTAGCCATTCCCCAACTGACAGACATCCCCTCAATTTTCAGTTCTTTGCCACCACAAAGAGAACTCCTATAAATATTTTAGAACATATACATTCTTTTCCTTTTTGCCTGATCACCTTGGAAAACAGACCTAATAGTGGTATTGCTGGGTTAAAGGGTATACAGTTTTATAACTCTTTGGGCATAATTCCAAATTGCTGTCCCAAACTGCTGGATCAGTTCACAGTTCCACCAACAGTGTATGAGTATCTCAATTTGTCCACATCCTCTCCAACATTTGTCATTTTCCCCTTCTATCATTTTAGCCAATCTGATGGGTGTGAGATGATATCTCAAAGTTGTGTGAATTTGCATTTCTCTAATCAATAATGAGTTAAAGTATTTTTTTCATGTGACTACATGTAGCTTTGACTTCATCCCAAAACTGCCTATTCATATCCTTTGATCATTTAACAATTGGAGAATGTCTCATATTTTTATAAAATTTGGCAGAATTGTCTGTGTATTTGGGGTATGAGACCTTTATCTAAGAAACTGTCTATAAATTTTTTCCCCAATTTTCTGATTTCTGCATGTGATGTTTTTTATTAGTGGAAGATTGAGATAGGATGCTGATACAGTTCTTTGCATGATCCACAGTGAATCATTTGGACCAATAATTATAAAACTTACATATTTCTGCTGCTTTCAGTTTTTTAAGTTGGGGAATGACTCAATCTAATAAATTTGAATCAGTTACTGGTGTCTCAAAAATGAGATCTTTATCAGAGAAACTTGCTGCAAAGATTTTTTTATCATTTACTTGTTTCTCTTCTGATTTTTACTGTATTAGTTTTCTTTGGGCAAGAAGTTTTAAATTTTGCATAATAAATAGTTCATTTTAACTTTTGTGATCTTCTCTATCTCGTTGGTCATGACCCATTCCCCTACTCTGTTTGGAAATATTTTATTTGACTGTCATTTGTGCCATCATATTTTTAAAACAACTTTTCAAAATTCCAATCTAAGCATGCTTTTATCTCCTCTTCAAAGTCATTTGAGACACCATCCATGTTTTTGTTATCCATATCATTATTAAATAGAAATTCTAGAGTTGGATTTAAGAGGTTTTCAATGACTGAATGTCCTTTGACTTTACCTTATTCAAATATAAATAACTTATTTTCTGCTCTTATTTTATCTAATCTGGGTTTAGAGATAAAGTTCTTCCTTATAATTTCCCTGCATTAATATGCTATATTAATATGTTAGATGTTTCCAATTTTATCATAATGTAGGCCTGGTATGTAATAAATTCATTTATATATGAAGTCCATGGCCAATAAAAAGCCCAAGCTATGTGAGCTCAAGACTTCTCAGACTTGGTGGGTTACATAATCATGTGACTGACTGACCAGATGCAATGATCAGCTTTCCAGAGAAGCAGGGCAGTGTTGTAGCCTCGCTCTATATCCTTATTGTGCATATCTTTGCTGTGTTTGGGCAAAGTAAACCTCCTTCTTTATTAAATGTACATTGACTCACAGGTACCTCATTGCTTTCTAACTTTGAAGCTGAATCCTGGCTTTAGCTCTCAGCCTACAATACCTACTACCTTAGGCTATTTCACTAATATACAGTTTTTGTTAGGATATTTTCCGAATCTGTTACGGTGAATTTTACAGGGTCAATAGTTTATATAAAGAATAATATTACATAGGTTTTAATTGCTTTAAACAAATTTTTGCCATTAAACTTTTAAGTATGACAGCAAGTCTTTTGACAATACATTTATAGTAGTAGTATTTTTATGTTCTACGCGTAAAGACCTCACAGTAAGGCAAGCAGTCTAGGTCCTTTTTTTTTTTTAAAGATGATTTGTCCTTTAACCCATCAATTCTTTAGGATTTAGTATCCAATTAAATTTTTTTCAGTAGTCCTTTATTATTTGTGTTGCACTTTAGTCATTAGATATTTTCAAATATATCTTCTTCTCTGAATTTGTGAGATTTAAATACACCTAGCTAAAATTTAATGTCATTTGCCTTATTTCGTATTATCCTCCTCTACACTATGTGCTGCAGTTAAAACCTACTATTTGTATTGTGCTAAAACTAGTATATGTGATTTCCCACAAGAAAATTTGATATTTTGCTCCAACATTTAACATTTTCCTTTTTTGTCCTCTTTTCCAGTATGACAGATGTGAGCTAGAACCTTACAATTATTTTAATTTGTATTTTTCTACTCATTAGTGAAACCTGAAAGGTAGAGTTTCTGGGTAATTAATAATCAATTTATTAATTAGGCTAGCTAAAAATAGATAAATTGATGGTCAGTGGTTTTTCTTGGTAACCAAAGACAAAGACATGAAGAAATTGGATGCCTTAACATACTTTTAGAAAAGGGGATGCCTCTGACAGGTGAGAATCAACCCTGACTGGTGAACAATTAGTGAGGGGGTTAGCTAAAAGTCTTCAGCTCCTCCTGCTGAGAATTAGGCTTGTTCATGAAACTCAGCACCTTCCAGTAATGTGGACAAAAGAATCCATCCCTACTAGACCACTCTGGTTGGTTTTCTCCTTCAAGAGCTGGGTTACCCTAAACTCCAATCCAGGGGTATAAAGACAAGGTTTATTGCTTTGGGGCAGGAATTCACCTAGATTAGATTCTGTTTACACTTCAAACAGAAATAAGGTGTCCTAATTGGGTGGGGTCCTGCCCAAGAATGAGGAGTTTATTCTCTGAGGATTAGGACAATCTCCTGACTGACCTCCAAGGGCTGATTCCTGAATGAGGAAATAAAAACACTTGGATCCTAATTAATAATGTGTTATTAATATAATAGAAAATAATTTCAGTAAAAAGATACTTTTATATGTTGTATACCTTTCATAGAATGTTGCATACCTTTGAGAAAAGGAGCTGTTAGCATTTTTTTTCCTTTTTTATTTCCCAGTGACTGACATGTTAAGTGCTTAGTGCTTGACTGATAGGCATTATTTTCCTTCCTACCTCAAATGATGAGAAAAGCACTTTCTAAACCTTAAAGATTTACATGATTGTGCTATCTGACAGAAGAATAGTGTGGACACCCAAAAGACACGTGGAAGAAAAAGAATAGGTGTATGTTGCTCTATTGCTCCTTTAAACATAGATTGTGCTCAAACACTTTCTTATCTGTTTTTGTATCTCCCAATGCTGCATTATTCAAAATAATAAATCCATTTTAAATGAGGTCTGTTACCTGTGCTGAGTGTATTATATCTCAATTTAATTTATTAATTTCCTCTAGGTCAAAAAAGGATGATACTGCCCCTACCTTGGTGCAAGCTCTCATTACCTCATGCTGGGACTATTGCAATATCCTGCTGGGAGTTCTGTTGTCTTCCAGTCTCTCCCCACTCCAAGCTATCCTCCATTCCGCCACCAAGGTGATCTTCCAAAACACAGGTTCTACCATATTCTAGCCCCTACTCAGTATTAACTCCATTAGGTCCCTATTGTCTCCAGGACCAAATAAAAAATCGACTGTTTGGCATCCAAAGCCTTTCACAGTCTAGCCCCCTCCTACCGTTTCTAGGCTCTTTAAACCTTATTCCCCAAGGCATATTTCTCAATCCAGTATTACTGGCCTCCTTGCCATTCAAAAACAAGACACTCCATCTATTCTTTGGTATTTGCACTGGCTCTTTTCCTTTTTCATCTCCACCTACCGGATTTCCTGGCTTCCTTTGCCCATCTAAAATCCTATCTTCTATAACCTATAGGAGGCATTTCCCAACCCTTCTTAATTCTAGTTGTTCATTGTGTGCGACTCTTCATTACCCCGTTTGAGGTTTTCCTGGCAAAAATACTAGAGTGGCTTACCATTTCCTACTCCAGCTCATTTTACAGATGAGGAACTGAAGCAAACAGGGTTAAGTGACTTGCTCAGGGTCACACTGCTAAGTGTCTCAGGCCCCATTTGAACTCAGGAAGACTACTCTTCCTGATTCCAAGCCCAGTTCTCTATCCACTTCACCATCTAGTTGCTCTTAATCCTAATGCCTTCTCTATCTCCTATTTATTCTGTATATAGGTTGTTTGTACATTTGTTTGCCCTTTGTCTTTCCTGTTGGATTATGAGCTCCTTGAGGACAGGGATTGTCTTTTGCCCCCTTTTGTATATCCAGTGTTCATCAGAGTGCTTGGCACAAAGGTGCTTTATAAATGTTTATTGACTGACTTGTTGCCTACCATTTTAAACTAAAACCAGTAACCGGTAAATACAGTAAGAACGAAGGAGGATTCAAGGTTCTATTATGAAGACATTCAGAATCTTGAGCAGGGGGAGCCAAGAGAACAGTCAAGAACACATGGAAAGCAAGCTCACGTTCAGAAAGTACGACTTTGCTCCTAATGAAAACAGGTTAGTATTTGTACAATGTCCCATATTTAGGTTTAATTAGCCTGCACTAAGTAGTGCGTATTTCAGGTGCAAGGTGTAAATTGCTCTTATTTGCTCTATGGTGGCTCCCAGTTTCAGAATCCCTGGGGGTAGTTTGTTTTTTTTAATTTTAAACTAACTTGAATTGGTCCGGCGTCTTTGCCTTTGCCCGGTTGATCTTGCCCTCGCGGATGTAGTTGTAGCCTTAACATAGCGGTACTTTGGTCATCTGAGACGATTAAAATAATAAATCACCTCAAAATCCAACCTGTTAGGTGGGGCAGCGCCGCTGTGAATGCCAAACCCCAGCGACTACAGGGGCACCCTGGGAGATGCCAAGAAAGAAGGGCCCTTAATTCTTCAACGGCGTGGTTGGTGACCTCCCTTAGTGCGGCCCCAGATAGCGAGTGTGTGGCTCTCACCGTCAGTAAGTGACGCATCTGCCTGAACACACCCGCCCATCGTCGCCTTCGAAGAAAGGGTTTGTTCAAAGGCCGAGGCACCGCCTATACGGTTTTTCTCGTTTCCTAGAGATCTCTTCTTTCAGGGGTACGCGGCTGAACCAGATATCCTCCCTCACATCAACGCTACACCTCCTTCTTTAAACCACAACCCTTACAAGCCCTCTGGGCGCTAGACTCCTTTTCGGATACACTCACGTTCCACCTACGTCACCCCAGCAACCGACGCCGCCACGGGTAGCGGAAGAAGGGCGGTTAATGTTCCGGGACTTCCTCTTCCGGGAGCGGCGGGTGACTTCCGGTTGTCAGAAGCTGGACGCAGAGGAGAAAGCGGCGGTGGTGGCGGCGACGGGGCGGCCTCCTCTGATGGTTGACGTCCCCTCTGGCACTTAGTGGCCCCTTACTTCTTCGTCTGATTCGATGCATCCGCGGCGTCCGGACGGCTTCGATGGCTTGGGCTACAAGGGTGGGGGCGGCAGCCGAGAGGAACCCGGGGGCAACACCTTCTCTGCAAGGTCCTTCAGCTCCACCTCCGACCTGAGCCACTGGGTGACCACCCCGCCCGACATCCCTGGCAGCCGCAACCTGCACTGGGGGGAGAAGACCCCGTATTATGGCCCGGGAGCAGCCCCCACCCCGCTCGGGGGGACCGGCGAGGAGCCCTACCCCGGCAGCTGCAGCAGTGGGCCGGGGGCTAGTAGTGGTGAGGGCCGGGGAGTCGGGAGAACCGCGCAGTGACCGGCTGCGGGAACTGGACGTGGGCGGGTTGTGGGAGGGAGATGGAGCGGAGACCTTCAGTTTTTCTGCTCCTTTAAAAAAAAAAAGTAGCTGTTGGCTCCTCCCACGAAGTTGCTTTCCTTGTTGTTTTTTATCCCTGGGTCCTCCTCCTCATCCCAGGTCCTTTCACACTGCCTTCGTTTTCTTCTTTCCCCATCGAAGCCTCCAAAATGAGAACCCCATATGAAGTCCGAGGGTATATTAAAGTTCTAGGAAATCAGTTTGGCAACACTAAATTGTTTTGAGTGAGGTGTCAAAATTTTATTTTACCCAACTATGCCCCACCACCTGACTTTGGGAATTCACTAAAACTTTAATTTTTAAAATGTCAATAATATCTACTCTTTCCCAGCCTTATGAATTGTGTACCCAATTATTTTCATTTTTAACTTTCGGTAATAATAACGTAGGCATCAGATACCTCTATGAGTCTTCATTATTTAACAATTTTATTCAACAGTTTGTATTAACGGTGTGGAAGGCTTGGTCTTGAACTGTTTATTTTGGAGCCTCCATTAGTTTAAAATTGAAAGACACTTTTAAGTGCTCTCCTTCCTTTAGAGTAGTATTTTTTAATCTTCATTTTCATCTTGAACTTTTAGCTTTTATAGATTTTCCGTTCTCATTAGAAGAAACATCTTTAGGTGAACAAGGAACTGATATTTGGACTTGCCATGCAGTAAACAAAACCTTTAAAGCTCATTTTGATCCTTTTTTAAATTTAATTTTACAATTTCAGCTTGAGTTGAAAAACTTGTTTGCCTTTATTATGATAATGGTAAAGCTACACAACTAAATGCCAAAATGTATATATTTGAGGTTGTAAATAACATCCTCACACCAAAGCCGATTCCAAATTTGGAGTTGTGGCTCCAAAGTTTTGTAACGTGGAAAGATTTTATTTTTATTTGAATGATTTGCTTTAACTATAGTCATGTAATTGTAGTTATAGTAACAACTATAAGTGAGAAAAGTTAGGGAGTTTCAGTGGCATAAATATGTCAGTAATATGAATCTCAGCCAAAAAATTAAATTTGATATTAAGTTGCATTGAAAGGCATAGTGTCCTGAACGGGTTAGACCCATTTTTGCCCTACTTAGGCTATATCTACAGAACTGTGTTAGATTCTAAACACCATATTTTAGAAACTACATAGATAAATGAGCATATGTAGAAGAACTGACTAGCAATGCCATGGTAGGATCTTTTGAAGGAACTGGGAATATTCCTTGATGGCTGCCTTCATTTATTGGGAAGATTATTGTGTGAAAGGGATTTGGTTGGTTCTCAAGGTCAAAAATAGGAGCAATTGGTAGCAACCAAGAAGAACAAGTTTTAGCTCACTGTAAAGGAAAACTTCTTAATAATGAAAGATATCCAAAAACAGAATGAGCTGCCTTGAGGTAGTGGATTTCTCTTCAGGGAAGTCGTATCTGTTGTCTATTATGTTACAGAGGGAATTCCTATTCAAGTAAAGGTAAAGGATTTCCTTTTGTGGTCTTCTGAAGTTTTATAGTGCTACTGTCTTATAGACACAATTTTTTCCCCATATACACATGCACAACACACAAGCATTTATTAAGGACCGTTATATCCCTGACACTAAGACACTGTGCTTGATACATATATAAATATACAATGATTAATTGAAATTGATAAGCCACAGATGAAAATTGGTTTCAACACATTATTGTCACTCCTTTATGTTTAAAGTATTTGTTTCTGGTACTAGAAAACATTTGTAGTGCAGTTGAAAGAGCCCTAGATTTGAAATTAAAAGGGCTTCGTTTCCAGTCTCAGTTGTGCCATCTACATATGTGGATTTGGGCAAGTAACTTAATCTTTATGGATCTCAGATTCCTCATATACAAAATGAAGTTGCTTAACTAGATGAACTGAAATCTTTTCTATAGCTAAAGTGATAATCTTGTCCTGGTCAGTCACTGAGAAAATAATGAACCATTTATATAGCTATTGTTAGAGCTCTTTTACTGTTCTCATTTTGAAGATACAAATCCTTTTTTTTCAATTTGAAATAATGTATATTGTCAGGATTCTTAACTAAGTGTCTTACACTGAAAAAAGTGTGTGACGCTATTGTGGAAATGACAGGCGCCAGTGGGTAATGATATAGTCTATACAACAAGCAATTTAATTCATTTTAGTTAATATTTTTTTTATTACCTACCCTATATAGGTACTGTTAAGCACTGTTGGACCTACAAAGTTGAATAAGATAACTGCTACTGCTCTCAGTTTGAAATCTAGTTTGGACCTTAGATAATCTCCTTGGATATGAAATTTCTTGCAAAAGAGAGAATAAAGTAGTAGTTTTTGATTTTTTTGTTTCTTAAGCTTTATCAGATATTTCCTCACCCCCTTTTTTGCATTACGTTCTTTCCTGGATACTAATTTTTGTGGCCAGAGTGGAGAAGATGTTTCACGGAAAATAAGGGAGAGGGGTGAAGAGAACTATAAAAGGATGAAAGAAAATTTGCTTCTAGTCTTTTATATTTTTTGAGGCTGATGTGAATGCATGAATGAGTGAAGCATTTATTAAACATTCTGCTAACGCAATAGTTTCTTCTCCACTCCCCTCGACCCATACTAATATACTTTAGATTCTTTTAAAAGTGAAAAGAGCAAGGTCATTGCTTACTTAGAAGCTAGGAGATAGAGTAAAAGCATGGTCAAAGACAAATCTCCCTTCTTCTCTCTTTTATTAAAATATACCCTGAAGTCCATACTATTTGGTTCATTATACCTGACCATAACATTTTTCTCTGCTTGGTATAGATATAAAGAAAGGTTCCTTCTGTTTTTGTCATCTGTGTATGACTACTTCTAACTGGATACTTTTCCATTGAGTTTATTATTGAAAAGGCATTAATGACACTTAAGCTTAAGCCAGTAAGTGAATTAAGCACTTTGGGTGGATGGGAAGACGGGGAAGGAAAGTAAGAAATTTCCTCCCTTATATGGTTACTAGAAACAGTCTTATAAAGTAGGGACTTTTATGTGATTCTCCCCCCCCCACCCCAGGATTAATGACTTAACATTTTAATGGTACCAGCTGTAATTGTGTATCCATCTTTATTGTGTGCAGGAGAAAATGTATTCATGAGTAACCAGGAGTCATGGAATACTTCAGGGTCTCCAGTACAGATTCATCATTTCTATGAACATTCTAAAAATAGAAATTAGTCTTAAGTTGCTACAGTTTACCCAACTGTAAATTATTTATCATAATCTTATTTCTTCTCTTTCAGAACAGTTGAATAGATTTGCTGGATTTGGTATTGGACTTGCAAGGTACTAGTTTTATGGATTATATGCTTTAAGTTAATTAGAAAATGAGTAATGTCTAAAATGAAGAATTGATTGAATAGGCAATAATTGTTTTGGGCAGTAAGAAATGAATTTGAGATCAGAGAAAAATAGGTTAGATCAAGGCTTCCTAACTTTTTGGGTCAAGGATGCCATTGACAGTCTATTGAAAATTGTGTACCCCTTCTCAAAATTCTGTTTTTAAATGCATAAATTAAAATACATGGGATTACAAAGGAAACTAAATAAAGATATAATTTTTTTCTTGTCCAAGTTAATGAATGTCTTGAGATGCTGAGAACCCCTGTGCTGATTCATTTCTAAAATTAAAATCAAAAGATAATTTTGTGGTTTTGCCCCTGACATTGGAAAAAAAGATTAAGCACTGGAGAGTCTGGGTCTTATTTAAAATTAACCTGAGATTTATAAACACTGCAATCTATAGTGAGTAGAATATATTTGTAGAATAGATTTAATGGAGTGTATGATTTTATTGTTTTGGAGATTTTAACTATGACATAGTCTTGTACTTACTAATAGTTTTTAATTGAACATCAGCTTGGCTGTGCACACAGGACATTTCTTTACATTTCCATCAAATTCAGTAAAGGGCAAAATACTGAATTTATTTTTGCTTCTTATTGTTATGATTTTATAATGCTTACTATACTCCAGGAACCTGTATGGGATTTTTTGATGTGAGAATTCCGTTTTCTGTTGTGATAACCCTTTGCAACTTAAGATTGTTTCTTTGACCTCAAAACATATCACCCTGTGGCCATCATGTGTATGCACCTCCCCAAATTTAACTGTGTTATTTATTGAACAACAGAGAACTCAGTTTCACCTTCATACCATGATGAAGAATCAGAGGGGGACTTTTAGGGTATATATTCTGACTCCACTGTATAAACTAATAAAGATTTAGAGAACTGAAAGTGGATGTTTAAGGCTTAAATAAAAAGGATTTATCTTGCTTAGCACACATACACCATTAGGGATTTGTTCTTCATAAATAAATAATATATATTTTTTCAGTTACATAGCTACGTTTCAGTTGTATGATTTTTGTTAGTAATAGTACATTGCTTTTGAAGTATTTTTATGTTCAGTCAAGATCTTTTTAATGGTAAATATATATTAACAATTTTAGAATTTTAGAAGCCTATAATTCTTTAGAAAGATAGATTTTAGAGTATTTACACAATTGTTCAAAATTATTTTTGTAGTCTGTTTACAGAAAATGTTTTGGCCCATCCTTGCATTGTTCTCCGTCGCCAGTGTCAGGTAATTGCATAATTTCAGTTACCTTTTGAAAATTGTAATTAAATGCTGACTTAGTACAGGTAATGGTGAAGATGAGACTTCCAGGATTTATAATGAACTTTGATAAAGCAGGCTATAAATATTTACTCTTATTTCAAGTGATTTTTTTTCTACAATCTGTGCTAATATTTAGGTTCCTAGAATTTGAGAGCTGCAAAGGACTTTAGCACTCTAGCGCAATCCTTTCATTTTGAAGAAAAGGTTTAAATAACTTTCCTTAAGTCAGCATGGTTGATAAATGGTAGAGTCAGGGTCAGAACTCATTTTCTTTGACTCTCACTCTAGTGTTCTTTTTCTGTTTGTTGTGTAGCAGTGAAGGAACTGTAGGTCATTGTTTTAGTATACCTTTAAAGACTATTATTATTTTGTGGTAAATCGTATGATAGGACCAAAACTATAAAGTTGCCATTATCTTCTGTAATATTCACTAGCTTTTTCATCTTAGAATCATACATGCATAGAATTTTAGAACTATAGAAACCTTAGAGATAAAGTGAATTGTCCAAATAGATTACAGTTGGGCATTTCATACTTCAAAATAGAAATCAAGGCTTACTTTTGCCTTTCAGTTTGCTTAAAACAAATGTTTTAACATAAAGATAGTGCTTTTCAAAATGTAGTTCTTAATTTATTTCAGGTTTTGTGGATTTATGTATATACATTTAAGGACAATGCATTTTAAAAAATATTCTGACTATAAATATGGAAAATTTTCTCATCTTCAGTATTTGTTTTGATGTAGTCACAGCATGCTTCCCTGTTATCTAGTTAGTTCTTTTCTTACTTTCTCCCTCTAAATCTTCTAATTCCTAGTAGCAATGAGGATGATGATGATTACTAAGTTCTTGCTTC
>CM053622.1:382234418-382266240 GCA_028646595.1 Phalanger gymnotis
CTGCAGCTTTTCCCACTTACCTTCTCTGTTGTCTTTGGTGTTTGTGGGTTGAGAAGTCTGGTAACTGCCACAGTTCACTGATTCAGGGCACTAGGGCTTGTACCGCCCGGCTCCTGGTTTGGTTGTTCCTGCTGCCACCCATGCTGAGCTCCACTCCCAGCTCCGTGCTTGATAGACCTCACCCAGTGACCACCCAGGCTGTCCTGTGATGGAGCCTTGCTTCCCTCTGCTATTTTGTGGGTTCTGCAGTTCTAGAATTTGTTCAGAGCCATTTTTATAGGTTTTTGGAGGGACCTATGGAGGAGCTCAGGCAAGTCCCTGCTTTCCAGCCACCATCTTGGCTCCGCCCCTCCAAAAACTTTTTTTTGGCAAATGATGTCTTTCAGTAGACCATATCTTTATTATCACAAAATTGTTTGAAATATGTAGAAAATATAAGATCTTACTGTGCTTATTGTTTGTTGACTATGACAAATTTGATTCAGTACAGCAAAATACGACTTTAAAGACCCTCTTCCAACAAGGTATCTCTCACATGTATATCAAAACTATAAAAGGATTCTAGAAAGACATAACAAATACTTTTATTTGATGACACACAGATCATTAACATTAGGTGATACATGAAAGTGAGAAATATATGTTTCAAAAGTGTTTAACATTGTTGTAGAAGAGATCAAGAGTAAGTCGAAGAGGGATTCCTGGTAAAGTTCTTCAAATGTTTCTCTTTGTGGATGACATAGGACTGACTGGTTGTCTCAAGCTTTAGAACATTGTAGACCCCTTGAATAAATACATAATCTTTATAAATTATTTGGCCTAATTGTCCACATAAACAAAAATGAATAAATTATGTCCATTGCCCTGTTTATAATTAAATAGGAGAGCAAAATGGATACACATGTACATATACATATATCACACATATATGTGACATAAATGTATATGCATGTTATAGATAGATAGATGGATGGATGGATGGATGGATAGATAGAAAGATGTAATAGGGCTTGTTTGGGCACATCTATCATGGAGGCTCCCTATGTCCGCTACCATATGGGTGGGGGTAGCCTCCTTTGATTGGCTGTGCAGCCAGAAAGACTGAAGCTTTAAAACTGGCTAGACTAGAACAGTGTTTTTTTTTCCTTCTGGCTCCTGTTCTTTTCTGCCCATTTTCTTTTTCTTGCATCCAGAGGGTAAAGGTCACAATTCATCTATAGTGCTGGCATCGTAAGTTGAACTCGTGAGAGGGGAAGGATCTTTCCTTCTTCTCTCTTTTACCCCTGCTTCTATAAATAAGTCTGGGAGTGTTTGCTTCAGCTTAATATCATTTGTCTTAGTTTCAGGAACTGACAGTGATTCCCACTGGATCTCCTGGACCAGATTTTGAGCCATGGTGACTTTGGAGCAAGGATTCCAGGTAGGATATTACAGCCAGTTAACCTAGCAGGGAACCCCAGAGAATACAGGATGCCTGGGACTAAATTCCGCAGAGGGACTTTGGCTTTGGAGTTTAGGACTATGCTCTGTGGGAATGAAGCTAAGATAATGCCTTTTCCCTCCCCAGAGACTGAGATGGTTTGCAAGGAGTGGGGATTATGACTCCCACATGTTGGGAGAGTAAGTTTGTACCCTTTGAAGTAAATATTCCTTTGTAAAAGCTAATCTGAATATTAGTGGCTAAATGGAACTGGAGTGCAGGGAACCTCACATACTTGAGGAAACATCATTGGTGGGGCTGGAGCCATTTGTAGAGAGCCTAGACACACGCCCAAAACCCCTTAAGAGTTCCAAAGAACCCTGGGGGAGTAGTGGAATGTAATACACCTAGCCATCAGGCAGTGGTAGCCAGGGTAGGCAGTGTTACACATACACACACATACACACACATACATATGTGTATATCATACAAATAGTAGCTTAAAGCCCTCAATTAGGAAAATTCTTAACATTTAGACAGAGATTTTCCCTCTCTGTCCTAATTTAATTTTTTTTTATTGATCACAAGCTAACCCTTGGCCTCCTGTTTGAAGCATACAAGCAATTTTTAGGTACAAGAAGTAAGCATGACACATTACAGTGTATGTTACAGGAAACTTTAACCTCCTTAGACCTTGAAGAAGTGAGTAGCTTCAGGAGTCCACTACTTCAAGATGTCTGTTGACCTTCAATTTCTTCTCAATCAACCACAACTCAACCTGTCTTTTGCTTTCTCTTTTCAGCCTTTTTTTTTTGGGGGGGGGGGGGGAGGAAGTCTTTTAGCTTCTCTTTGGACCTGTTGTTGTATGCATTCAAGCTCAGCTCATTAAGTCCCATGTTGAGCTCGGTACTCTTCCCCCACTGCTCTTGAGTTCTTGAAGCTCTACTTTTCCCTCTCATTCTCTCACAGAGTATGTGTGTCCCTTTACAAACTCTCAGGCATGACTCCAGTAAATGTTCCAGCTGATAGTCACAAATCACTCTCAAGGCTGACAGGAAATACTTGCTTCTCTAAATTACAAATCTCAGTATGTTAGGAAGTTCTCAGACCACTAGTATGTACAATAGATTATTCATGTATATGAACCTACATGGGGAATTAAATTATGAAGCCTATTCTAAGTTTTTTCTATTAGAGAAAAACTATAGATTGGAGAAAAGTCAAGTCAGTATCGGCCTCTTCACTCTAAACAGATCCACTTTCTCCAGAAGGAAATATAGAAGAAGCTGGTTTAAGTAGCAGAGGTGGGGAAGAAGAAGCTGGACTGAGAGAAGGAGGTGGGAAGGCATGTCATAGTTCAATTGGATATGCTTTTCTTCCCAGTGATATTTTTAGTATGGAATCAGCTGTTTGTTCTTTGGGCCATAACAATTTATCAAGGGACTTGTGCAGCCAGATCAGCCAAGTGTGGGATATTTATAGCCTTGGATCTGTTTGGCAGCCATTCCATCTGATAAGCTGTTGAGCTCAGTTACTTCATTGTATCAAATTGGCTATCATTTTTTGTGGATGAGTTAAAACCAGCATTTAAAAATGAGTTTGGCTTTGATCTTCAAATGCTACTACTGCTGTTATTATTTCTTAAAAGTCAGAGTTTATAAAGTGTTATAGCATTAGAGATAGCTGGGATGAGTTTCAAAGACTATTTAAATGTTGTGTAAACTAGCAACCAAGATAGTTCCATTTAACTTCCAAGCATGCACTCGTTTTGTTGGAGAATGATTTGGCAGACTTTTGATCTGGCCTTCATTCTGCCTTCTGAGTCGTTCTAAGCATTTCTGGGCCTTGCTTTGGGGTCGTTACTTTAAGTGGTTTGAAATGTAGCAAGTTCAGGGCTAACACAACTTTGCGCCATTCGAGAATATTTTCTTAGCTAGCTTCTCTACTTTGACGGATGAGATGTATGTATATTGAGTCAGTCAAAAGTATTACATCCTGTAATTGTTTTCTCTTTGATTACTGACATCCCTACTGTACTTAGTGCACAAAGCCTTACCTTTGTGATTGATTTTCCCCTTCTACTTGGAACAGCAACTGGAAATCCCCCTTTGCTTTGGAAGATCATTGAAGAAAATGTCTCAGGTGATCTATAATAACTTGGCTCTAGCTGCTCCAAAGCAAGATGAAGATGGGAGATGGAAAGCGAATGGAAATGTTGCTCTAAATCTCAAGTAAGTGGAAGGTGCTGATCTGAACCAGAGACACACCTCCTAGGCACTGGGTGAAGATAGATCCACTATGAACTGTCCCAGAGTAAAAACAAACAAACAAACAAAACAGAGGCTTTTTCCAGTGGTCCTGTAGCTGCCTGAATAATCCTTGAGTAGAAGGTGGGGCTATAGGATTTGGTTGTAAACAGCCCAGGAAATTTCAAAGGTAATTTGGCATAGAGGAATAAAAGAACGATAATGCTATTAGCCTATTTCCATTGGACTTCTGCCTGAAAGTCGGAGAGAAAACAATCAGTATCTGTTGGAAGAGAGCTGAATTGCTGGGAGCAGTAAAGAGAAGTTGAGCAACAGCTTTGGTGAGAGGACCCACCAAACCTACTGGCAATAGAAAACAGTGACAAGGTTGAGAGGACTTATGCCACCCATGCAAAGGAGTGCCACAGGTGTACTGTGATGAGGAGGCATAACTGGAGGTGAACTTTTATCAAAAGACAAATGCAGCACAGATAACCTCAGAGGGGAGCGTTAAAAATTAAGAGTGAACAGCTTCGCTCCCTTTGCCTGGATCACATCCAAGGCAGTACTTACTGCAAGCCATCGAGGCTATACAAATCTCTGGTTGAGGCTGATGTAATGGGTGGAGGTTTCTTGATTCTCCAATGAGGGTCTTTCATGTACCCTTTATGGTTGTGTAGTTTGAAGTCTTGTGAGTCTGAGTTCATGAAAATGGAGATGATGATTACTGACAATTACCTTTGGGGAATTCTAGATATATAAGTACCAAGGTGGATGGAGACATGTAGCCCAAGAAGTGAGAAGTCCCAGAATTGTCTTTTAGACTCTTTGTGTGGGGAATCTATAACAAAGGCAGCACCCTAACACCCGCATAAAAGTTACATTGCTAAACCAACTAAGCTGGTTTTCTTCAAAGTTTGAAATGGAGGTAGTTGTCTTTGTCTTATACTTTGTTGCATATTCCTACTCTAACCCTATTTTCATGGAAGAGAATGAAGATAATGATAACTTAGAATAAAAGGGGAAGCAATTAGCCATAATATTTTTAAGTTAATTGTTTGGAAACAAACAACACAATTTATATGTATTTGGCTTCCACTAAGCCCTTACTTTGATCCCTAATGGTGTTCTAAAGGTCATCAAGAGTTCTAAAAGACTATGTCAGCAGAATGTAAGCTCTGGCAAGGATTTCTGAGTTGG
This sequence comes from Phalanger gymnotis, assembly GCA_028646595.1. Classification (NCBI taxonomy): domain Eukaryota; kingdom Metazoa; phylum Chordata; class Mammalia; order Diprotodontia; family Phalangeridae; genus Phalanger; species Phalanger gymnotis. Next base: position 382,239,285 of record CM053622.1, read on the forward strand.
AAAGGCCTCACAGGGCAGCTAGCTGACACAGTAGATAATGAGCCTGCAGTTAGGAAGAACTGAGTTCAAATCTGACCTCAGACACTTACTAGCTGTGTGAAGCTGAGCAAATCACTTAAACTTCTCTTTGCCTCATTTGTCTCAACTGTAAAATGGGGATAATAACAGCACCTATTTCCTAAGGTTGTTGTGAGAATCAAATGAGATAATATTTGTAAAGCACTTAACACGGCACCTGGCCTATAGTAGATGCTATATAAATCTTCTCCTCCTCCTCTCCTTCCTCCTCCTTCTTCTTCTCCTCTTTCTTCTTCTCCTTATTATTATTTGAGTCCTGCAATGGACTCTGTATATGCTGTCTGAGGGTGAACTAATATTGAGTGATTCATCACCAAATAATTGGTGGTAACATGATGAATGTTTTTAGCAGCAGTCACTCAAGAAGATTGCTGAAACAAAGAGGGGTTGTGATCTGTACCAGTGGAGAGAGGTCTTAGTTAAAAACACAGATCCTTAAAGAAAAGACACAAATTAGATATAGTCTATGCAAATCACATTCAAGTGTCCTTATGAGCCTTTGAATATACTATCTGTATTGCTTATATGGTAGATCATATGCAACTACAATCTCTAAAATCATAGTTCCCATAGAAATTATCAGAAACACAGAATCTCAATATTTGCAAGGGTACTCCAGGGCCATCCAATCAACTCAATTAGTACCCATCCAATCTCTGTTTAAAATTTTTGTAATTTTTTTTTTCCTTTCCCTTCTAAGTTTTTTCTTTTTTAATGATGTTACCCTTTATGTTTAAGTCATGTATTCGTTGGGAGCTTATCTTGGTATGTGGTATGCAATGTTGGTTCTATCTAATTTCTATCAGGCTGCTGTCCAGTTTTCCTACCAGTTTTTTTTGAATAGTGAATTCTTACTCCAATAGCCGGGATCTTTGGGTTTATCAAACACTAGGATGCTGTACTTGTTTGCTTCTGTATGTCATGTACCTAATTTCTCTTTCTTAACCAATATCAAACTGTTTTTGATGATTGCAGCTTCATAATGAAGTCTGAGATCTGCTACTACTAGGATCTCTTCCTTCTTACTTTTCATTATTTCTCTCAAGATTCCCAGTCATTTGTTCCTCCATATAAGTTTCCTCAGGTTTTTTTTTTCTTCTTCTAACTCAACAAAGTAATCCTTTGATAGTTTGAGTGGTACAATATGGATAAGTAAGTTAACTTAGACGTTATTGTCATTTTTATTACATTGGCTCACCCAGCCCATGAGCAATGAGAATTTCTCCAATTGTTTAGGTCTGCCTTTATTTTTGCCATACTAACTAGGCGCAGTTTCCAGGTAGGGAGGAAGGGAGGGGCTTGTTCAGAGAAGCTACATGCCACTTATCCATGTTGTATATTCTTGCTTGTGTTAGGGCAAAGTAAATCTCCTTTGTTAAATATCAGTGAGTTGTGAATGCTTCATTTCTTTCCAATTTAGAACCTAAACTAAGAAGGAACTGATTTTAGAGCTGTGCCTACAAAATTTGGCATAGTCTTGGCAGGCTGGGAAAGAGGAGATGGCCTCTGGGCTACTATCATGGTTAAGCTGAAGGAAGAGTACTGCAAATACAGAGGAGAGTGAACCCATCATGTGGCTCCTTCTTACCAGATCCCTCCTGATCATGTTTGGGGAGTCCTCTCTGTGGGACAGGCTTTCACGGAGGTAGAAAGTCCCACTGAAGCTAACCAATTAGCTCTAGGAATGCTACAGGAGGCTGCTCAGGAGGGTAAAGAAAACTTCCAGGCTATCATTCTCTGGACATGGTTGTGCAGTCAGACTGAGAGTAAACTACTCTGGTACATTCAGCATCTGGAGACAGACAACTCTGCTTTCAGGGATGCAATGAAAGCTGAGGGGCAGCTAATAGAGTGGCCCAGAAAGTAAAGAGCTCTCTCCTGAAGGGGTTGGGGAATAAGAGGGCCTTAGACTATGGTGTCTAACTCAGTTCCTGTTGAGGAAGGATTCATAAGAATAAAGGCTCTCCCAGATTTGATTTGGGATACAGACTGTGGAAACTCCATGAGTTTTTTACAAAGCCTCAGGCTTATCCTATCGCTGTTTTCAAGAGGAGGCAGTAATTTCGTCCCCTGAGGAAGCAGGTTGTAGGGGGGACCCTCTCTACAAAAGATCAGAGGTGGTTGCAGAAATTCAAACTGATACCTGAGGAGTCAATGACTCTTGAGGGTGTGGTCTAATGGAGTCAGTATGAAAGGCTCTCTGCTTTGGGCTTCCATGATCTGGGGAACTCTCTGAAAACTTCTTTTTACATATTCATCTAAATTTGTTTAAGCCTCCAGAACAAGTATGCTCTTTTTTGGGGGGTGGTGGTAGTGGTGTGGAGATATATCTACAGTCTGTTTGACGAGATTTAGATACTGGAAAGGAAGATACTCAATCCTAATCAGGGGCCTAGTGGTCTTTCTGGAATCGTGGATTATAAATAGATGTGCCAAAAGCATCCTTGTTGATCCTCTAAGGACAAAGGGTGGTACATCAATTTAAAAGTAGAAGCAGCTTCTGCTCTTACTCCTATAAACTATAACTCTTTCATTCTAGGACTTCCATTAAGGTGTGGACGAGGGGCTCTAGCCCAGTTCCTAGGTACTCTCCCAGACCCTGACAGAAATGATGTTGTTCACATATGGCAGCTTGAGCAAATGTACTGACAGAGGAGTCTGGTCACCTTTTTTTTTCTGTATTTTTGTTCCTTATATCGCTATAAGAAATTGTAAAATAGACATTTTCAGTCTTTGTGGTGTTAAAGAAAAACCCCTGTGCACTGTTAAATGAAAGAAACTCCAGGCCCAAAAAGCAAACCTGGAATGAACTACAATCCAAATATGGTTTACATAGATTGTAAATGCGTTTATTGAGTGAGAATAAGTTTGCAAGCTGGAATAATGTCTGTTTTAACATGTTCAAGGCCCAGTTGGAAAGAGTGAGATATTTATACTTTTCAAAAAAAGGGAGGCAGGGAATTTGGGGAAGAAAGCAGGAAATAGTCAGTCCCCTTTCCCAGGGAAAGGGAGATTCAGGAGACTAATAAGGAATTCCAGGGTCAGACATGTGGCCCTTTGATACACAAACTAGCCTGATAGTTCAAGGCTTGAGCACAAACAATAAAATAAAGGCATGTAAAACATGATGTATCCTTGAGTCCTATAACCAGCAATTAGGGGAGACTGGTGATAAGGATGTCTCTTGAAGGTCCTTAAACCACCAAATGACTTAGGGTCCACTTCAAAGCTGGTATGACCTTAATTGGCTTCAGAGTTGCTGATTTTCTGCACATCCAGCTAGGTTTACTCTCAGTCACTGCAAAGGATTGTTGGTATGTCAAGCCAATACAAGCAGTCCTCATAAAGTTCTTCTGATTACCTTGCTAATTGGTAGAAGGGGAGGGGTTTGAGCAAATTAAGGTATACATTTTCACAATGGCAACCTTGTTGAGTTCAAAGTAGCAAAAGTTACTGGTGCCCTCAGTGACAGCTGACTGGTAGTAGGAGTTTTCAGCATCAGATAGGATAACCACTGACAGGATGAAGAGTTCAAGTCTTGGGCTAGTTGACCAGAAACCCTTGGAGTTGCCTGAGCTATCTTGTGTGATCATTCTAGGCCATCTTATTGACTGAAAGAAAAATGCAAAGGGAACATGAATATGATAATGGGAAAACAAATCTCACCACAAAGAAAACTAGAAAAACTTGAGAGTTTTTGTTTGAAGGTCTAAAAAGAAGTTTTATTAAAGCATTCTTACTACTGAATCAAGAAGAAATATGTGGAAACTGGGGTACGGAGAACTGAAGTAAGTTTTCCAGGGTAGTATAGATAGTGCCCAGGACTTCTGGTGACCAAATCTAGTGACCTTTCAACTTTACCATTGGACTGAATTGAGTCCATTTGAATTGAAGTTTACGTAATGTTAATTTTGCACTTTTCGTCAAATTTTAATATGAACATTATTGAGAAGTCTAAAACATTCTTTATTACAAATGAGAGTTCAGTGAGGAGAATCACACTGAAAAATGACTGTAGGATAAAAAAGGCATCAAAAAGTATTATTAAAAGGATTCCTATGTTGGTGATTAATTTGAGGTTTATGTTTTTTGATTTTCTAGTTATTCTAATAAGTTATTCTTGGTTGTAAGCCTAGATATTTTGCCTTCTGGATATCACATTCCAAATCTTCCAGCCCTTTATGTAGTGACTGCTAAACCTTCAATGATCTTATTTATGGCTCCTTAGTACTTGACATATTTCTTTCCGGATGCTTTTATTATTTTTTTCTTTGATCTGGGTTTTGGCTATAATCTTCCAGAGAATTTTCATTTTAAGAATTCTTTCTGGAAGTTACTGGTGGATTCAATTTTTACCTTTCCCTCTGCTTTTAAGTGATCTGGGTAGATTTTTTTTCATAACTGATTTCTTGAAATATGATCTCTCAACTTTTTTTTGGTCATGGTAATCCTGTATTGATTCTTAAATTATTTCTCGCTGATCTATATTCCAGGTCAGTTGTTTATGATATGGGATACTTTGCATTTTCTTCAGATTATCTTCCAATTTTTGACTTTGTTTTATTATTTCTTAGTGTTTCATGGAGTCAATAGTTTCTATTTAGGTCATTCTAATTTTCAGGAAGTTTTTTTTGGGGTAAGGTTTTGGACCTTTTGTTCCAAGCTATTAATTTTTTTTCATGCCTTTCTTCCACAGCTCTCATTTATTTTCCCCATATTTTCTTGTGTTTACAGTTCAGGCTAGAGCTCACAAGCTTTCGGTGCTTTCTTCTGTTACATTCATGAAGTTCAAGTCACCTAAAATTATTGCATTACTTTTTGCATTTCAGTTAGGTATAATTTACAAATCCCCCATATCCTTCAAGCTCCTTTCTCAAGGAGTTCATCATTCGACTCACCATTTTCCTCTCCTCCCCACCTTCTGCTCTCACATAGATGCTTAGCCTCAAACTCCCAAACTTCCCAATTCCTCAGACTCCTTAAAGCCCATGACCTACTCTTTCCTTCCATCTCAACTGTTTACTTATCATTTCTATAGTTTTTGTTTTCCAGTTTATGTTTCTCCTCTCATTTTTAGTATCTTTTCTCTCGTGCTTATTTTCAATTTCTTTATTTGTTGTTTTTCTAACTTGTAAAATGCATGTCCAATTCATTAATATTCTTTTTTAAATTTTGCTAATGTATGTAGGGATCTAATTTTCTTCCTGAGGACTGCTTTAGCTACATCCCAGAAATTCTATATTTTTCATAAATATCATTCAATTTAATATATTTATTAAATGTTTCTAAGATGTGTTCTTTGACTCACTTATAATTTAGTATTTCATTGCTAAGTCTCTATTTAGGTCAGTGTCTTTGGTTTGTGAAGCTTGAACTAATCATTATCTTTTTGCATTTTGATCTGTAAAGGATGCATTTTGATATCTGCCTTTTTTCCTTTGTTTACAATATCTCTGTATCCTAATGAAGTAGTGTCAAACTCAGGTAGAAAGAGGGGCCAGCAATCCATACTTATGGATCTCTGTGGGCCCTATTACCTTAGTTTCAAAATATAATATTATCTATGTTTTATTCTAACTTTACTTATTTTCAGGTACCTGAAATAGAGTAGCGACTATATGAGCGAAGAGAAGAGGATAGAAGCAGATGTTTTGCAGCAGAATTAACAGGACTTAGCAACCATTTGGATGTCTAAGAACATTCTTTGCTCCAGACCAATAATTTCATTCAAAAGCAAATTGAAAACTGTTCTGCAATGTATAGTGTTACCGAGTTAAATATGGGTGCTAGGAGTTCAATTTTTTTTGCATGATCACACAGCCATTATGTGTCAGCGTTTGAAAAGTTTTTCCTGATTCCAAATTCTGCTTAATACATAATATGCTATGAAACCTTGCAAGTCATAACTGAACTACCTCAAAACTCTCTTAATTTTCATTAGAAATGGCCTGGTATATGAAAGAATTGCCTTTAGAGTTTAGAGGACCTGGAATCAAAGCCCACCTCTCACACATACTGGTTGGGTGACTCTGGGAAAATGATTTAACCTCTCAATGCTCTGGGCAAATCTCTAAGCCAGTAAATTATTAGAGCAATTGTAGAACAATGAAACTATAGGTCTGATCCAAAAACAAACTAGTCTTTGAATTTAGTGGTAATTTCCTTTTGGATTAGTTAGACAAATTTTATATTCCTATGAGAATTTAGAGAGAACTACCTTTTCAGCATGTTTTCTTCTTCTGAACTTCATTCTATCTCCTCTTTTCTTCTTCCCTAAGTCAAAGGCCAATAAACTGTCCTTAGGGCTGTTGCTATTGCTAATGCATGTGCACACCCATTCTTCCCAGAATTCTCCCTATGAAGAGAGATAAGAGAGATAATTTTTGTAGAATCTTCAGTCTCTTCAGTCGGACTGATTTTTATTATTGTGATGATGATGATGGTGATTGTTATTACTGTTAAAATCACATTTTGGTATCATGTTTTATTTCAAATCGTGAATAAGAATTAAAACTAACAATAACATTGTCATTAGTTTTGCTTAGATATACTACCAATAACAAATATGCTTGCAGTTTAGATACACAGACAGAAACTATTCTGCCCAATCTTGCAAATGATAACATTAAAAAGAGAATTTAAGTGACTCATTCTACATCTCTTTATTTCACATACACACACAGATACACACACACTCACCATAGTGTTGAAGTCAGAACTATCTTAGTCATCATGGCATTATGACTACATCAAGATAAAAACATTAGGAAAATGAAGAAGATGAATATATCAAGCAAAAGGAGATTTACTGGAACAAGGAGTCAGGCATGTCCTCTATACAAATAAACTACAGGAAGGGCTTTATCATAAGGAAATAACCTTCCTGAGCATTTTTTGGGGGCATTTCCTTTAATCACTTTCTTTTCAACACAGCCTAAATAGTGGAATCACCCCAAAGTGTAGGGCAAAATGGTTCCAACCTGGTGGCAGTTATATAATGGAGATTGTTAGTAGTTACATGGTTATTATCTCCTACCAAAGTCATTCATCCACCAATCAATACATACATACTATGTACAGTTTTATGTGTTGGGAATACAAAGACAAAATGAAAGAGACCCTCTATTCAAGTAGTTTACAACCTAGTAAGAGAGACATAACTATAGATATAAACAAAATAGATGCAAAATTGATAAAAGATAATTTTGGATGGAAGGTATTAATAGCTTTGGGATCAAGACAGTCTTCATGTAAAAGATGGTGCTTAAACTGAGCCTTAAAGGAAACTAGGAATTCTAAGAGGCAGAGATGATGAAGTTCATTCCAATTATGGGGATAACCAGTATAAAGGGATAGAGACAGAAGATGTCTGTATGCAAAGTAGTAAGAAGGTCAGTTTAGCCAGATTGTAATGTAATGTGATGGCTGAAGTAAAGTAACTGGAAAATGACTGACCAGGTTGTGAAGAACTTTAAATGTCAAACAGAGGATTTTATATTTGATCTTAGAAGTAACAGGGAACAACTGGAGATTATTGAGTAGGGAAATGAGATGGTCAAAACTTCACTTTAGTAAAAATCACCTTGACCACTGTTCAGAGATGAGATTTAAGATGGGAAAGACTTGAGTCAGGGTATTGCAACAATCAAGGCTAGTGATGATGAGGACCTAAACTCATTCAATGACTGTGTGAGTGAAGAGAAAGAGATGGATGTGAGTGACGTTATGGAGGTAGAAATGAAAAGATGTGGCAACTGAATGGATATGTGGATTGAGAGAGAAAGAAAAATAAAGGATGACACAGAGATTGTGAACCCAGGCATCTGTGTAGATGATGTTTTCTCCTATGGAATAAGGATATTTGGAAAACAGAGTGAATTCCATTTCATATAGAGTTTGAGGTACCATTGAGACATCCAGTGAGAAATGTCCAATAGGCAACTGGTGCTATGGAACTAGAACTTAGGAGACTAGCACTGGATTTGTAGATGTGAGAGTTTCAAAAATCAAGATGATAATTAAACCCGCGTGAACTGATGAGGTCACTGAGAGAGAGAAGGAAGAGAGGTGGTACAATAGAAAAGGCAATGACTTTGGAGTTAGAAGCTTTTTTAAGGACAGAAGAGATCTGTGCATGTATGAAGGTAGTAGGGAAGGAGCCACTAGAGAGGGAGAAATTGAAAATTGGACAGGGAGAGAGAGATGGGGATTATCGTATGGGTAATCTTCCAAAGGAGACAGAAAAGGATGGAATCAAGAATGGAAAAGAAGAGTTTTCCCTTGGTGAAGGGAATGGAATAATGGAGTCATCAGAAACTAGAGTAAAGGGAGGGAGAATAGGATGTTTAAAGGCCAGACACAAAGAGCAGATTCCCATCCCACATATAATGAAGCAAAATGGGGCAATAAAGCAATGGGATCTGAGGCTGAAGGAAAGATAAGTATCTCAAGGACAAAAAACAAACAAAACAAAACAAACAGGCCCACCAAAACCCAGAGCAGAGCAGGAAGATCCTGCACTTAAGCAAAGGCATCATTGCAATTAGTCACACTGAGGTACAAAGATGGTATTTGGACCTTTAAGCCAGGATTCATGGGAAACATTTATTCATTTTGTCTCATATTGCCACAGTAGGCTATCACTCATTATTACATCTTCTCTAATTTCAACTGAGAGGGGATAAGGGATCAAGGAAGGCTTTACGGAAAAGATATATTTGAGTTGAGATTTAAAAGGCAAGAATGATGCAGGATCCATTAGCTTATTTTTTGAGTTGAATCAGCATAAATATTTCCTGCAAATAGAGAAATAACACCTATAATTAAGAGCATTTTCTTTTATGACTTTCTAAGCATTGCTTGTATACATTAACACTTTCTCCAGTGTGTCACAATGGTTGCCAAAGAGCCAGAAAAGTATGCAGTTTGCTTGTTTTACTACCACATAATTTCACTGAGGGACTAAGGTTTAGTTAAAAATTAAATTAAAAATAGTGAGCTAATAATATTTGCACTTACATGTGAGACTAAAATAACAACAATTACGATTTTGAAATAGTTTTCTTTCTTTTTTGTGGTAAAAAAAATGCACCTTAAGGCAGTCTAGAAATATGCTAAATGGTAAAGATGATCTAGGCCCTATATACTGAAAACTAGTCCAGTCCTAGGCCCTGTACACTGAACAATTTATTTTGAAGCAACTTGAGCCTCCACAAAAGTGAAGGTACAGAGATACTCTGCATTTCTTAAGAATATGGCAACAGAATATAAACTCTGGCTGGCCCTACAGGCCTACAGAATTCTCAGTAGAAACTATCGCTAATGTATTGTGTATCTGTCTTCCAAGCTAGCAAAGTTTTTTTTTTTTTTTAGATTGCAACAAACAGTTCTACATAATTTTGGGTTCCAGATTTTCTTCCCTCCCTCCCCCCACCTTCCTCCCCAAGAAGGCATGGAGTCCCATATAACTTCCAGGTATAACTAGGCATTGAATTAATTTATACATTTTCTCATGACTCATGAGAAAGACGAAACAGAATCAAAAAAAAAAAAAACCAGAACCCAACAACAAATACAAAAGAGCGAAGAAAAAAAAAAGTGGAGGGGAAAAAAGGTGAGAATGAAGTGTCAAGCTAGCAAAGTTTGAAAAGATTTATCGTGATGACTACCTAAGTATGATTTTTTTTTAAAGCTATAGTAAGTAACTCAAAAATCATTTAATAAGGTATAGACAGGTTATAGTCTATAATGGTAGATACTGAAAACTAGAAATAATCCAAGTCTACCTGTGATAGGCATATGTGTGTTCTTAGCTGTGCATGGGAACTTGATAGCCTTCTCAAAACACTAGAACCGCTCTCTGACTACCAGCTTCTCAAACATGTGATGGTCTTTGGGTTTCTATTTTTAGTATGGGTACAATATTGACCACAATGGTGGTCAGGTGCTTAGGTCAGAACATTTGCTTCTGTTTTGTTGATTGCTTTCCCACCGCTCTCTTTTTTATGGAGAATTTTCCTAAAGCCGAGGGGCATATGGCATAAGTTTTCAGGTTTGGGTTATGTTCACGCAAGGTCACAGTTGATTAATACATTTTAACAATTAATTAAATAGTTGCTTTGTTGAGATGATATGTCTCTAGTCCTCTGTCTCTAGTCCTTCCTCAAACAGAATTGGCTAGTTCTTTGACAGGTTGACTATATTTTCATGTCAGAAATATGGAATGTTTGCATTACACTATACAACATCTTAATCACTATACATTTAAAATCATATGAATGCAGAGAGATGCTAAAGTAGCTTCCCCACCATATTTCCTTCACAAACACCTAGAAAACACAATAGACAAAATTCTGATTGGGAAATACAAGAGGACAGAAAGAGAGGTTAGGGACACTGGGAACTGGGTTCAGCCAAGAACATGCTAAGTATGGAACATTCCAACATCTAGGACCTGAGAGAGGGTTGGGGCTGGGCACTAGGGCAGGAAAAAATTCCAAAGACTCCAAGAATCCTAGAACTAGCATAAGGTGCAGGAAGGGGATGCCATTTTACAGCTCAGTTACCACTACCAAGTTTCAGATCACAGATCTAAGGCAGCCTGGGGTAGGGGTGGAGGAACCTGCATTTAGAAGTGGCAGAAAGGATCTGGTTGTAAAGAACAAGCTTCGTAGTGAATGGAAACTGTGTGGCTCTGATTCTAGGAGCAGAACAAAGACTCAATCCTAGCCTCCAGAATCCCAGAAAAAAAGAAATCTGCAGTGTGCTCACTCTGAATCTGCAGAGCCTTCCAGTAACTGAAACCAGCAGCAGTCTACTGAAACTTTCAAGCAAGATAAACCAACAGACCCAACCCTGGGTCAGGAACTTGCAGAGCTCAAACCAGGAGGGCAATGAGCAGACTTTATTCCATATCGTGTCACTTTGAGGATACCGAAAGCTTTTATTTCGTCAGACTGAACTGTGAAAGCAGCAGAAGGATGCAAAAAGCTCAGGCCAAACATTTCCCTGAAGCAGTATGCAGAATCCAGTTCAAATATAAAGGCCAAAGTCAAAAAGTTGGCTAGAAGAATGGGCAAAAAAAACAGAATCCCAATATAAAGAGCTACAAGGAAGCTCAAGACATAACGAAAGGACTCCAAAATGTCTACAAGCAAAGCCTCAGAGGAAAATAAAAAGAAACAGGTCAGAAACAAATCTAACCATAATTACTAGAAGAGATAAAGCAATAGTTTTGCGGAAAAGCTAAAAAGGATTTTAAAACCAAATGAGAATGGCAGAGGAAAGAAATGAGAACTATGAAAGAAAAATATAGAAAGAGGATTAATAGCTTGGAACAAGAGATATAAAACTTTTCCCAAGAAAATTACTCCCCCAAAATTGGAATTGACCAAAAGGATGTTAATAATTCCATGAGACATTAGGAATTATTAAAACAAAGATTGTGGAGAGATAATTTTAAAATTATTAGACTTTCTGAAAACCATGACCAAAAATAGGAAATAAAAAACACTCTAAACATCTTATTTCAAGAAATCCTAAAAGAAAACTGGCCATATCTCTCAGAATCATAAGACAAAGCAGAAAAAAGAAACCTGAAAATGTAAATTGCCAGGAATACTTAAACTAAAATCCAGAGTCCCCAGGTCAAAGAAAAAATATTGCAAGCAACCAGAAAGAAAGAATTCAAGAAGTGAAGAGCTATATCTAGGATCACATGTGATTTAGCTATGATATTACACATGGCAAAAATTATATCCAAGAATAATTCACCCAGAAAAATGAATGTAATCCTAGTGGGGAAAATGAAATAGAGGATTTACAAGCATTCCTGATGAAAAGACCAGAGCTAACTAGAAATGTTGTCATACAAACACAGGAGTCAAGAAAAATACAAAAAGGTAAACCCAAAAAACAATGATAAAGGAATAAAAAAAGTTTAAACCATTTACATTCTTATATGAGGATATGATACGTATAGTCCATCACAACTTTTCTATCATCAGGGACTGTGGAAAAGGTCCAATTAAAGAGAAGGCCTGGAGGTGATTCTTTTATATTTTGATGATTTTAAAATAAGATTTGAAATGGAAGGGAAGGTGGACACACTGAGAGGGGGGAAGGGAGAGGAAGAATGGGGAAAATTATCTCATAAATGTAGAAGGCAAATAGAAGTCTATATGAAAAAGTAGGGAGAGAGGGTAACACTTGAACCTTGCTTTTATCTGAACTGATGAAAGGAGGGAAAAATATACATAAATATACAGCTGGGCACAGAAATACATTTTTACATAAGAGGTCTAGAGTAAGAGAGAAACTAGTCAGAAGCAAACCACTCTTAAACAAGGGGCATGAAACAAAGAGAAGTAAAAAAAAACAAAAAAGAATATAATGAAGGTGAAATACACAATTAATAATCATAACTGCGACTGTGAAAGGAGTGAACTTACCCATGAAAAGGAAGAATGGATCAAAAATAAGAATTCAACAATATGTTGTTTATAAGAAACATGCAAAATAGAAAGATACATTCAGAGTTAAAATAAAGAGTTGGAAAAGAATCAATTAAGCTTTAGCTGAAATAAAAAAGGCAAGGAATAGCAATCATGATCTCAGAGAAAGCAACAGCTAAAATAAACCTAATAAAAAGAGATAAATAGGAAAACTACATTTTGCTAAAAGGTACCATAGATAACTAATTAATATAATAGCAAACATATGCGCACCAAATGTCATTGCACATAAAATTTTAAAGGAAAAGATAAAAGAACTATAGGATGAAAAAGAATGTAAAATTATAATAGTATGAGACTTCAGATTGCTACTATCAGACCTGTATAAACCTAACCAAAAATAAACAAAAAAGAAATGAAATGCCTAAATAGAATTTTAGAAAAGTTAAATATGATAGGCCTCTGGGGATTATTGAATGGGAATAGAAAGGAGTATGCCTATTTCTTAACTATACATATCATTTTCACAAAAATTAACCACATATTAAGGCTTAAAAACTTCACAAAGAAAGGCAGTAAAGCAAAAATATTAAATTCATCTTTTACTCACCATAATGTAAAAAATATGATAAAAAACCTTTAAGCAAAGATTAAATATTAATTTGGCACTAAATAACTTAATCTTAAAGAATGATTGGGTCAATGAATTAATCAAAAAAAGCATTCAGTAATTTTATTAAAGAAAATTACAACAATGACACAAAATGTCAAAATTTTGGAGTTTCAACCAAAGCAGTACTTGGGGGAAAAATTATATCTCTAAACATTTTCATCAATAAGAGAGAAAAAAAGTATGTCAATGAGCATATAACTAAAAAAAAACCAAAACACCAAACCCAACAACTAGAAAATGAATAAATTTAAAGAAACTCCAACAGAACATCAAAAGACCTGAAAAATCAAAGGAGAGAGTAACAAAATTGAAGGCAAAACTAGTTAATTCATAAATAAAACTAGGAGGTATTTTTTTTGAAAAATAAAGTAAAATTAAAAAGCCATTAGATAGCTTGAAGAAAACCAAATCATCAGTATCAAAAATAAAAAAGATGAATTCACATTGAAGAAATATATAAAATTTGTCTAACTACATGTTAAAAAAAACACCCTGAAAATCTAAATGAAATGGATGAATATTTATGAAAACATAAGATGCTCAGTTTAATAGTATAGGAAATAGAGTACAGACAGTTCTCATTTTTCACAAATTTGTGTTATGCAATTTAACTCCCTTGCCAGCCAGCAGCAGAACCCCTGATAGGTGGGCTTTGGCTCCCAGCACATGGTAGGTACTGCAACTCTGAGGCAAGAGTGCTCTGCTTCAGGCATTGAAGCTACTATGGCTGTGGTGGTAGTGGAGCCCTGGCACTGAAGCTGCTTGGTCTGTGGGGAGTCACATGGACTTGGGCAGGGTCACACAGATCTCTGTGAGAGGAGAGGGAAGTCTGTGGATTTACACTAAGTGAGAACTGTCTATATTTAAATAACCCTATCTTGGGAAAATTTTGAACAAGCCGTAAGTGAATTTCCAAAAGAAAAACTTAAGAACCAGATGGGTAGTCAAGTGAACTCTACCAAACATATTGTTTTAAACTCTATAAACTATTTGAAAAAACACCATGAAAAGGAGTCCTAATAAATTCCTTCTGTGACGTAAATATGGTATTGATACCTAAACCAGGAAGAGATTAAACTGAGAAAGAAGATTTTAGAAACAATCCTTAATGAATATTGTTGCGAAAAAACTTAATAAAATATTGGCAAAAAGACTATAGCATGAAATCACCAGGCTATATTTATACCAAGAATGCATGACAGGTTTGATATTATGATATCATGAAACTATAAACACAATTGACCATTTTGCTAACAAAAACACAAAAAAATATGATTAATAGTCAAAAGTTTTTGACAAGATTCAGTATTCATTACTGATAAAAATACTAGGAAAAAAGGAATAAATGTAGCTTTATTTAAAATATTAAGTAGTTTTTAATCTCAAACCAAGTGACAACATTATAAAATAAAGAGGATAAGCTAGAAGCCTTTCCAGTAAGATCAAGAATAACACAAGGATATCCATTATCGCCATTCCTATTTAATACAGTGCTGAAAGAAATTGAAGGAATAAACATAAGCAAAGAGCAAACAGAACTATGACTTTTTGCAGATGGCATGATAGTTTACTTGAAGAGGCCCACAAAGTCAACTAAAAAAGTAATTGACTCAATTAGCAACTTAGCAAATTTTCAAGATATAAGAAAAACATAATTGACCATGTAAAACAAAAAATAACAAAAATCATATCGTTTGTAGAAAAACGTGCAGAAAAAAGCTTTTGACAAAATACAACACACATTCCTGTAAAAATGTGAGCGATGGGAAGGTTGTGAGACTCACAAGTCTTCAGTAGTAAATGACTATTGCTATTGCTGTTTCCAACACCATTCCTCCAAAGGACTCCCTGCCATATCTGGTAGTCTGTGCCTACTTTTGCATTAAAGTCACCCAGAATTATAATTATAAGCCTGTCCTCTTTCAGGACATTAATGATGAGGGTTTCCATGTCTTCATAAAATTTTCTTTGACCTCATCAGGGATCATTATGGTGGAAGATTATGCATCATGATGGTGGCATAGTGCTTTTCTGCAAGTGGCAATCACATTGTCGTGAGCCTGTCCTTCACTTCTTTCGGTAGGCATATTAAAAAAACAAAACAAAAACCTTGTTGACTAGGTTAGTTTTGGTTGTAAAACCTATGCCAGCTTCATGGCATTCCCCTTCACTGTAGTTATTCCAGAAAAAACAAACTGGACTCCCTGTGTGTCCTTGGGAGGCAAGACAGGTACCAAGCAATGTGTGCCAGGCTGGGAAATTTGCTTGTGCAGCTAGGTCCCTTGCAGATAAGCTGACCCTCCCATCTTCCTGGTCTAACAGTTCCCAAGGGAAAAGAATGGTGCTTACGCCATTGCCTTGATCCTCCCCTTTGGGAAGGGTTTTGTGTTTTCCCCACCTTTACTGTACCTTTCCCCCCTCCCACACCAAAAGCATTTAGATAGAGATTCTCCTCCTTCCTTTGTCTTGCGGTTATAAACATGCAACCACTCTATATGGATTGTAAACTCTTTGGGCTCCACATACATGTTCATTTCTCTTGTAAGAAACCTAGTTTTCACATAAGTTTTGTGAAGTTGTGATGGCCTGTTGACACCTGAAACTTCAGAGAATTTCAGATTTTGGTTTTTTTTTTACACTATTTGCTCTTTCTTATCTTTACTTGAACCCCGTACCTGATATGGACCATGCCATCTACTGGCTGAAGGAAGAATTTTAAAGGATCTAGGAGTGTCTTGACTTACAAAATAAGCCCTCTATCAGACAGAAAATGCTGATATATTTGTGGCATATCAGGAAGGGCAGTTTGGCTAGACCAAAGCGTATAAGAAAAATAAGAATAAGGCAGGAATGGTAGTTTGTAACCAAGTTGTAAAGGACTTTAAATGTGAAAAAATGTGAAAAAAAAAAGTTTGCATTAGATATTGTGGAGCTACTGGAGATTATTAAGTGGAGGAGTAAGTAGTCAGAACTATGCTTTAGGAATATGACTTTGGCAACTGTGTGAAGGGGAGATTAGAGAGGTTGGAGTCCTAAGGCAAGGAGACCAATTAAGAAAATATTGCAATTAATTATGCAAGAGGGATTGAACTAGGGTGGTGCTCATGTGAATGGAGAAAAGGAGACAGATGAAAAAAATTCCATAGAGGTAGAAAAAACAAAACTTGGAAACTATTGTTGAGTAATATTTCAAAATTTTTGACACCTATTGCAGATTCAAAGACCAAATACATGGTGCCCAAAAGCTTGAAGGGACCTTGGATCTCCTTAATTTTACAGGTAATATATTGAGTACCTTTACTAAGTTTCATATATTTTGTTTAGGGATGTCCACTCTATTTCCTATGAGGAAACTACAAAGAAATGATACATTTACTTTTTTCACTTTTTGGTGCATGCCAGAACATGAATGTAATTTGTGCAAATGCATTCAAAATCATGGCAGAGTGACTCATTAAGGATTGCACATTTTATTCTGTTTATAAGAGGAAGGCATAGTTGAGTCAAAATTAACTCTATAGTAGCTTAGCAGTACATATATATGTATGTATGTGTACATATATATATACATATGTACATTTGTATATATGTGTGTATGTACATATGTGTATGTATATTCCTTTGTCTAGTTGCAGCAGATGTCATCAAAAAATTTAATTTCTAAATACTACCCAAGCGCAATTTGTGGTAATAGATTTAGGCTATGAAATTAGCGCCTGGGGTATCTAGGACTCTTCCATAGAATGTTAGAAATTCAAAAAAGATTCTAGTTCATTGGAAAATAGTGGATGGGAATAAAGAAGTTTTAGCAAACAACTTGTACCATTGGCCTGATGAATATATTTCATTCCAACTACTGTATAGCTTCCATTTTATATTTACCTTTCATGATATATATAAAGAAAATCAATTGGTAAAAGATTATATAAGGAAACCCTATGAATAATTCCTTTGCCCATATCATAATAATATCCACCCCCATCAAACTCATTTTATTTTTATTATTTTTTTTTGGACGGAAGAAGATAAGGCAATTGGGGTTAAATGACTTGCACAAGGTCCCAAAGCTAGTACGTGTCACATATCTGAGGCCATATCTGAACTCAGGTGCTCCTGACTCTAGGGCCGGTGCTCTATTTACTGCACCACCTAGCTGCCCCCAAACTCATTTTAATGACTAGTTTCCATTCCTTTCTGATAAAGAATTGATTTAATTTGCTAAATTGAAAGATATCTGGCCTTTACCAAGACATCCCCCAAAAGCCAAGCTGGAACTCAAAAAGGACATGGCAATGAGACATTTGCCACAAATGTAATATAACCGGAAATTAAAGGAGCATTTCTACAAAGTGCTTGCAGAGGAAGCATGGGAAGCAGCAGCAGGTTACAGCTGGATGTATTTCTTGGAAGTGCTAGATTTATCAACGGCTACCAACTTTAAATATTTCACATTGCAGGAATTTGAATTAGGTGATTAATTAAGGTCCTTCTCAATTCTTTGCTTCTCTGATCTTCAAGACAAAAATCTGGTAATAATACACTATATATTGAGAAGTTCTAGTTACCATTTTTTTTTCTTTTTTTAGGAAGGACATTTTTAGAAAGAACATATTCATAGGAAGGAAACTAGGATGGTCATACGGAGTAGAAATCATGCCATAATAATTAGCATGATGACATATAATTAGTACTATGATAATTTATAACATTATAATATAATATAAATAATAATTTATAACAATGCTTATTATAGCTAACATTTATATAGCACTTACTACGTGTTAGGTGCCGTAAGCACTTTGTAATTATTATCTCATTTGATCCTCACAATCATATAGGACAATAGTGCTATTATGATTCTCATTTTACAAATGAGGAAACTGAGACAAACAACTGTTAAGTGACCAGCCTAGGGTCATATAACTAGGTAGTATCTAAGGCTGCATTTGAAGTGGATTGAAATCAGGTCTTCTTGACTCCTGGCCTGAAGCCCTATTCACTGCACCATTTAGCTACCCCTGTAATAAATTACATATTAGTTAACAAACATTTATACACTCCTACTGCCTAAATGCTAAACCACAGGCATTGTGCTAAGATTGGAGATACAAAGAAAGGGGGAAAATAGTGAGGAGGCAACCTGAAAACAACTAAGCACAAACAAGGGATTTACAGTATAAAATTGGAGATAATCAACAGGAAAAGTCACTATCATTAAGAAAGATTGAGAAGGCTTCTTGTAGAAGGTGGGATTTTAGCTGGGACTTTAAGTAAGCCAAGAAGCTTCTAGGTATGTGAAAATGCCTGGAGTCAGGAGGTGGAGTGTCTTATGCAAGGAACAGCAAGGAGTCCAGTGTCATTGGATATCATTAGTGATGTTCAGCCGAGAAAAGATGGAGATATATGAAAGCTTTCTTTAAGAATGTGAAGCGCTATCATGTGAAAGAGGGACTAGACATTTTGCTAAAGTGTACTAAGCGAACTAAGAATAGTAGGTGGAAATTATGGAAAGATAAATTTAGGCTTGTTGTAATGAAAACTTCCTAATAATAGGAGCTATCTCTAAGTAGAATGGTTCATTTGCTATTTGGTTCATTCGCCTCACTGGATGTATTCTCTAAAGGCTTATTTTAGGATTTTTACAGAGGTAGTTTTTGTTCAGATTTGAATTGAAGTAGACTCTGAGATTCCTCCTAAGACTGAGATTCTATGATTTTGTGGATTGCGATTGAAGTGCTTATAACTCCAATTATGGACCATTGGCACTATATAGTTAAAAACAAACCAACAAAATTAGTTGTTCGGTGACTATCTGCTCACATGAGGATATTTAGTCTGTGTGCATTGAATCCATAAGGGCAGTAGGGAGGTTCAGAAGAGGGTAAAGGAGTGTGTGTGTGTGTGTGTGTGTGTGTGTGTGTGTGTGTATGTGTGTGTGTGTGTGTTTTAAGAGGGGAAACAAGAGAACTTAATGAGTTTTGTGTTAGGTATATTTAATTTGAGATGCCTACGGGACATCTAGTATGAGATGTCCAAAATGCAGTTAGTTGTGTATATACGAGGGACTGTGGGATTTGGATGTACAGCTCTAGACCAGAGATATCAAACACATGGCTTTCAGGCCATACACAGTCCACAATACTCTTGAGTGCCATGGAACCAGATTAAAATGTAATTGGGAAATGTTTAACAAAATAAATAAAAATACAATAAAACATAGATATATTACATTTTAAAACTAAGTCAATATGCAACCCACAAGTATCCATATCTATGGTTTAGTGGCTCCCATTTCTATTGAGTGAAACCACTACTCTAGACAATTATCACAGGGCCCAGTCGAGAGAGAAATGATCTCCTATGGAAGCGGAAAAGTTCGATTTTGAGCAATTTGGAACTCTGCCCAAAGGGCTATAAAACTGCATACTCTTTAATCCAGCAATACCAGTACTAGGTCTGTATCCCAAAGATTTTTAAAAAGGGGAGAGTGAGGACCTATTTGTACAAAAATATAGCAGCTCTTTTTGTGGCAGCCAAGAACTGGAAATTGAGGGGATGTCTATCCATTGAGGAGTGGCTGAACAAGTTGTGGTATATTATTGTAATGGAATATTATCATATTATATGAAATAGTGAGCAGGATGATTTCAGAAAAACTTGGAAAGACTGACATGAATTGATGCAGAGTGAAGTGAGCAAAACCAGGAGAACATTGTACACAGTAAAAACAAAGCATACAATGAGCAACTGGGAATGAATATTCTTAGCAACACAATGATCCAAGACAATCCCAAAGGACTCATGATGAAAAATGCTATCCCTCCAACATACTATTTTTCACTCTTCCTTCCTTCCTTCCTTTCCTTCCTTCCTTCCTTCTTCCTTCCTTCTTCCTTTCTTCCTTCCTTCCTTCCTTCCTTCCTTCCTTCCTTCTTTTCATTTTTTTTGGTTTGTTTTTTCCTTCCACAAAATGACTAATATGAAAACATATTTTATATGATTACACGTGTATAACCTATATCAGATTGCTTACTGTCTCAGGGAGAGGAGAAGGGAGGGAAGGATAGAATTTGGAACACAAAATTTAAAAAAATGTTAAAAATAGTTTTTATATGTAATTGGGGGAAAAAATAAAATATTATAAATAAAAAGTCACAGCCCCTTTCTCCCCCCAACAAAGGAAAGTTCCGTTTTCATGATACATGCAGTACTATGGAAGCCAGCAAAGGTAATGTTTCTTGTAAGAAACAAACAATGAGCAAAAAGCCTGTGGAGAGGAGCCACCATCAGCTTGGAGCTAGGGTTGCTACTGGAAGAAAGAACAGTAATCTACCTACCTGGTGAGAATTACCCTGAAAAGAATCATGCAGTGTAGAAAAGTGGGTCCCTGAGGGAACTCTGATCTGGAGAAGCAAATCAACACCAGCCCTCGCCTTTTCTATAGTTCTATCAAGTGCAGGACTCTAAGTGAAGACTTTACAGGTGATGGGAAGTGAGAGGGGTTGCTGTGCTTGTGACAAAGAGAGCTCTCTTCATTTTCTAATGAGTCTCATGTGAAGTATTTTTATGTCTACTAAGTGGCAAAGATAACTATTTTATATTTTATTCCTTGTGAATATGTGTGCTTAGAAGATCATATGGTTGCTACTTTTGGGGGAAATGTCATATAATGTCCTCTGGTTATCTGGGTAGTGTGGAATAGACTAAAGAATCAAGAGGTCTCCTAAGTACACTCAGGCCCTGCATGCCCAGAAGGAGTGACAAAAGGTTTACAATTCTCCTATTCTAACTATAGAACTCAGACAAAAAAAAAAGGCAAAAGAAATTTAACCCTTAGTTAACCCACACGGGAATTTCTGCCATCTCAATACCAGAATCATTAAGTGCCTTATAAAGGTGAAGTGGCTCTTCTTGCTCCTTGGCCAAGGACCTTTCCCGGGGAACCTGACAGTGCATCTCCCTGAATAATCAATTTCTGTGAAATCAATAGATTCCTTTCATCATCAGCATTGAATAGACTCCAAACTAGTTCTTAGTGTTACCTTGACAAGTTTCAGATTTGCTCCTCTCCACTAACCATTAAAAACCATTATCACCAGAGCCCTGTCTAATAGCAGGTTTTAAATTATCATTGCTTAACTTCCCAAGAATTAACACAGAGGGAGAGTCTTTAACACATGTATATACACATGCATACACACAAAATGTATATATTATATACACATATGTGATACTACTAATAGCTAACAATAAATAATATTTATATAACATTAAGGTTTGCAAGATACTTATACATACATAATTTCATTTGATCTTCACAGCATCCTCACAATAACCTCCTTTGTAAGTGCTATGATTCCCATTTTACAGATGATTAAACTGGCTAAGTGAGGTTAAATGAGTTGCCCAAGGCCAATCATTTAATGTCTATAAAGTAGGATTTGCACTCAGGTCCTTCTGATTTTAAGTCTGGCATGCTATCCACTATGTAACTTAGCTGCCTTAACTACTATTGGTAATTATGAGGAAAATATCAATTACTTATTAGTTTTCTTTCTTTTTCAAAATAATACTTTATTTTTTCCTCATTTACACGTTAAAACGTTTTCTTCATTTTTAAAAAAAAGTTTTGAGTTCAAAATATTATCTTTCCTTTCCTCCCTCTCTTCCCTGCCTCCTGAGACAGTAAGCAATTCATTATAGGTTATACATATGCAATCCTATAAAACATTTCCATATTAGTCATTTTGTACAAGAAGACACAGAGAGAGAGAGTATGTTTTGTGTGTATTCAGATAATATCAGTTCTTTCTCTGGAGGTGGATAGTATGTTTCATCATGAGTCCTTTGGGATTGTCTTGAATCTTTGTATTGCTGAGAATAGCTAAGTCATTCACAATTCATCACATAATATTGCTGTTAGGTTGTACAGTGTTTTATTGGTTCTGATTAGCCTTCTTTCAAAACACTGTTGATCACTGACTCCTTTTGGATACTCTCTCCTCTCCAGATTTTTATGACTTCACTCTATTCTGGATCTCCTCTAGATTAGTCTCCTTTGTAGGATCTTCATCAGTGTTAGGTCCACTATATAGTAGGAGTGCCACCAAGTTCTATCCTGGGTCCTTTTTCTCTCCCTATGTTATTTCTTTGGGTATCTCATCAGCATCCATGAATTCAATTACCATCTCTATGCAAATGATTCCCAGATCTACATATCCACCCTTAATTTTTCTCCTGGGTTCCAGTCTCTCTCCTGAGTACAAGCTGTCTTTTGGATATCTCAAACTGAACATATCCAAAATAGAACTTATCTTTTTTTCCAACTTCTTCACCTTTTCTGAAATTTACTGTTGCTATTAAGGCACCATTACTCTTCTAGCCATCCATGCGACATTGATGCCATCCTAAATTATTTCTTGCTCCCCCTATATGTACAATCATCTGTCAAATCTTATTGTTTCTTGCTTCACAGAGTCTCCCAAATATACATTCTCTACTCTTCACTCACACAATGACCAACTTAGTTCAGGCCTTAATCACTTCTTACTTTGATTATTGTAATTGCCTTCTAATTAGTTAACCTGAATAGAACGTCTCTCTTTCTTCCCCTCTAAATGTTGTTCAGTGACAAAATGATACACCAGAGGCAAAGGTCACTCCCTTACTCTAAATATAAATGGATCACAGGTTCTAGTTTCAAATCCCATTTCTACCACTTACTAGTCATGTCACCTTAGGTAAGTCACTTAACCTCGCTGGGCCTCACTTGCCACATCTGTAACATGAAGGGGATGAGACCTTTCAACTCTAAAAATATTACCCGATGATCTCATGGATCAAATATAAAGCTTTCTCTTTGGCATTTAAAATCTTTCACAATCTGGTCTCTTCCTACCTTTCTAGTCTTGTATTTTTTTTCTTCCACATTCTATGATCCAGTTCCATTGGTCTACTTTCTGTTCCTCAAACATGTTGCTGCATCTCCCTTTCCTGTGCCTGTCACGGCTGTGCCTAGAATATTCTCTTTCCTCATCTCTCTCTTTTTTCAAAACTGAACTCAAATACCACTTTTGCAGGAGGCCGTTCTCATACACACATACACACACATATATATATATATGTATATATATATACATATATATATATATACCTAGTTATTAACATGTTGTTTCCCCTATTGGAATTGGACTTCCTTGGCATGAATGGGAGTGGTGAAGGGGGGCTATTTTTGCCTTTGTTTGTATCCTTAGCACTTAGCAGAGTAGTTGGAACATAATAAGTTGGTTGACTAATTTACTAAAACTATTCCATACAGATTGTCTTTTGTTTTTCAGCTGGTATAGCTATTCTACAAAACTGGAATTGTTTGCAACTTTGCTCTTTTCTTGCTACTTTTTTCTATTTAAAAATAGTAATCCAAATTCTAATTGATTCTTGTTACCCATTCACCTGTTTTACAGCTGAGTTTTGTTTTTGTCTTTTGGTATGGCTTTGTATTAATGTGACCTTAAAGATATTTTTCCTCATCTTTTTTTTTTTTTACATATGCCCTTCTTCATTTCAAAAAACAGCTATCTCTTGGAAAACCTGTTGATTACTATTTCCCAGATTATGTGTGTGTGTGTGTGTGGTGTGTTGTGTGTATGTAGCCTAGTGTCTACTGTGTTATTGAGTGACACTAAAAAATAGCAATGTGACATCTATTGCAAATCCAGATCTCAGTAATATAAAAAGTTAAGTGCTGAAAAGAAAGCAACTGAGATGAATTGTTCATGGAACTGAATTTGTACAACCATTCTGGAAGATAGATAATTATTTGGAATTATGCAAAGATCCTTTGACCCAGAGAACCATTGCATATTCCCAAGGAGTTCGTTGACAAAAAGAAATGTCTTCTATATACACCAGATATCTCCTATATACACAATGACTGCAACACTGTAAACGGGAAGAATGACCACTACAAAGCAATTGAAAATGGATATTTTGAAAATATAAAGACCGAGCTTGGCTTCAAACAAGAGATATGAGAAGACTCTTTCTCCATTCTTTGGCAGAGGTGAGCGATCCACAGTATGAAACAGGACACGTAAAGTCAATCTTTAAAAATGTAATGATCAGAGTTACTTAGTTTATTTCTTTTCCTCTTTTTCTTTCTTTCTCTCTTTCCTTTTTTTTTTTTTAATAATGAATGACTGGTAAGGGAAAGGAAGGGATACAGGGGAAAATCTAGGCTATATAAAAACTGTTATTAAGAAAGTAGAGGGGCAGCTAGGTGATACAGTGAGTAGAGTACTGGCCCTGGAGTCAGGAGGACCTGAGTTCAAATATGGAATATTTGACACACCAACTACCTGTGTGATCTTGGGCAAGTAACTTAACCCCGAATGCCCTGCCTTCCCCCCTCCAAAAAAAAGGTTTAGGGGCAGCTAGGTGACACAGTCCTGGAGTTAGGAGGACCTGAGTTCAAATCCGGCCTCAGACACTTGACACACTTACTAGCTGTGTGACCTTGGGCAAGTCACTTAACCCCAATTGCCCTGCCTTCCCAAAAAACAAACCAAAAAAAAGTAGAGCCAGAATCAAAACCTAGTTATCTGATTCAGATATGAAAAGTTGTCAATCTTTTGGTGGCTCTAATAAGAGTTAAATGTAAGTAACTGGAAGGAAAATGAGGTTAGAAGCTGCCTCTATTACACAACTCTATCATAGCACATTATTAGAGCTGGAATGGACATTAGAAGTCATCTGGTTCCAATAACTATGTACAAAACAACATCTTTAGATATTGTTATCAGCATACTTGAATTCACTGTGATCTTTCTAAAGAGAAAATAGTATTTGAATATGATTAATAATGAGCTTTAGATTGTGGCGTAATTCTAGAGGAACATTTCATCCTTGAGATATAATGATAAGTAATAAACTTTTAGTATGCACTGAGTGTCAGATAGACAGCAGTATTTAAAACAAAACACATAAATGCCTCCACACAATCACCCCAAAAATTTCCCTCAAGGACAGCTCCTTCACATCCAGTTAACATCCAGCCACTGGGAGCTTATAGTGAATGGCCCCACAGATCCTGTTACAAAGAATCTAGATTAGAAGCTTCTAAAGAATGCAGATGAATCCCTGGAGCACTGAGGAACATGGGCTAGAATCCAGGATGCATTTCTGTTTGTGTGGCAGCTCAAGGGTCAAGACAATGAAGACATGTCTTGACTTGTTTTCTTTACAAGGCAGAATTTTCACAGTAGAGCAGGAGATGACGTGCTAAGAAACCTGGCAAACCAATTTCACTTAATAACACTGTCATAGGAATAGTGATGAAAAATGCTGTGAGGTCTGAAAGTCTAGAGTTTCCAAGGTTTAGAAATCACAAAAACATGATGCTATTAAATTGACTTAATATAAGAACTGTGGAACATTTTATACCATTTTATATCATTTTTAATTTCAACCAGACCCAGAGCCTCAATTAATGAGTAACTGGAAGAAGATCCAGGACCTGGGCTTCTTTGTTCTCTAAAGTTTGCTCAGGAAATACCCTTACCTCTGTCAACAAGGCCAGATCAGACTGACCTAAGGACATTCTTTCCCCTGTCAGCCATTAAAGGATGAGACCCTAACCCCAAGAAAAACTACCTCGCTTAACATCCTACAGGTGTATACTATGTTATGGAATGTTAATGAGACACAGAGACGCTAGGCTGTAGTTTTAATTGACCTTTGTCAACATTCTTTACAACCCTATTCCATTAAGGGAAATCCTTGCCTTGCGGTTAAACATATATGAGGATCATAAATTTGAGTAACATGTTGAATTGTGATTGTTCTAAAAAAATATAAAACCTGTTTATGTTTCTGTACAAGTCAGTCAGACTCTGTCTGGCTCAATCCATGACCATGTCTGTCTGCTATGTTTAAAGGGAATGAATGATTAAATAAATAATATGAATTTTTCTATCACCTACCTCTGTTTCCTTCAACCAAATTTTCAGGTTTAACAGAACATAAGAATTTTTATCTGGAGACAAAAACATCATTGAGTTCCATAAGCAAAATCCTTTCCTGTCCCAAGGCCTAGCTGTATTCTCTCTTACCTTACCCTTAAGGGAAAGGAAAATCTCAGATTCTCTTAGTAGCAAAATTATCATTTTAAAAAAATTTATAATTTATCATTTAAAATTTATCATTATCATTGTTGGTGGAGTTGTGAAGTGACCCAACCATTTCAGTAGAACAATTTGGAGGGCTATAAGACCATGAATATCCTTTGATCTAGCAATACTATTACTAGGTCTATATCCCAAAGACATCAAAAAAAGAGAGAAAGAACTTATTTGTACAAAAATATTTATAGTAGTTCTTTTTGTGGCTGCTAAGAATTGGAAATTGAAGGGATGCCCATCTACTGAGGAATGGCTAAACAAACTGTGATATATGCTTGTACCATAACATTATTGTGTTATAAGAAATGACAAGCAGGATGATCTCAGAAAAACCTGGAAACACTTACATGAACTGATGCAAAGTAAAGTGAGCAGAACCAAGAGAATGTTGTGAGCAATACTGTATGATGAAGAATTGTGAACGATGTAACTATTCTCAGCAATACAATGATCCAAGACAATCCCAAAGAACTAATGATGAAGCATACTACTTTCATCCAGAGAAAGAACTGATATTATTTGAATACAGACTGAAGTATGCTATTTTTCTTTCTTTCTTTCTTTCTTTCTTTCTT
>CM053622.1:382266740-382282149 GCA_028646595.1 Phalanger gymnotis
TGCCTTAAACCTGGAGTCGAGGCTCTCATCTTTTAGGATGGAGTCCCTGGCTGGCCAGGAGTAATAATAATAATAAAAGAGCTCTAGATTGGCAATTCCCGTTGTCTCTGGTCTCTCTTCATTCTCAAGTTAACGAACCTAACACCAGTCTTGCCTGGGAGAGTAGTAGTGTTATACCAGCAGCTAGCAAGACACATCACAGAGTATAAGTTTTAATTGGAGAATTTATTAGCCAGTGGCCAAAAGGGCACAAGCAACCCAAATCAGAGCGGCCCCGAACAGAGCTCAGGGAATGATTTTTAAGGTAAAGTGGGTGTGTACAGAAGTAGAAGTTTAGCGGTTAATTACTTCCCTTAACTGTATGAGTTGTCGCAAGCTTTTACAGAAAAAAGGTCAAAGAACAGGAATGTTAGCAAATGTCTGTCTTTGTATAACCTTATCCTTTTTAGCTGACAGGAACAAGCCTCGAGGGGCCCCTTGAAGCCTAACTGCATTCATGTTGCCTTATTATTTTACTGTTTGGGGGCAGGGGCGTTGAGGGACCTACTCATAACAGGACTTGTTTGTTCACTTTTGGGTGTAGGTCAGTTCCTTGTTCCTAAAGCCTGAGTCTTGAGACAGGGTCTTGTGCTAATTCAGGTTGAAGCAAGAGGATGGGGGTCCCTTGGGGAATTACAGGAATGTGTGGCAAGGCATTTTCTTTTTGGTACACGGATATGTGCTGTAATGCAGGGAAGGGTCAACAACTGTCCTAAAACAGGGTTCTTTATTATAAATCTAAACTGGAATCTTAATTCCAAGTATCACAGTAGTCCAGTTAAGTTCCTGTGTGGTTGTTGTTGTTGTTGTTGTTGTTGTTGCTTGTCATTTGTTCTCAAAGAGGACCATGAAGTCAAGTCATGACTTGCAGGTGAATTGGATTTAAGTGAGGGAGGGCTGTGCAAAGTCACTAGCCTCACTTTCTCCTCGGGAGCCATTTGAGTCCAGTGGCAAGATATAGATCAGGACAATTGGAGACGGCCCCAGATGCAGTGGAAGGACTTGGCCTTTTTTAACCTAAGGTCTTTCCCAGGTCTCAGTTTGTCTGAGGCAATGCTCATTCAGTGATTAAAGTCAGGTAAAAAAGGAGGCAAAGAATGGCCTCTTTTATTCAGTTAAAAATGTAAAAAAAAAATCAATCTGGGGAAAGGAAGACCCTCAGGGTTTCTGGCCAAAACAGAAACAATTGCTATTTATATTCACTCAGAGCCATCTGAACCCAAACAATGACCAAGTGAGGCTTCAGCTGGGTCCTATTGTTAGCCAATCCATGAGACCAAGCAAGATATCTTGGGGTTTAGAGTCTTTTTACGGACCATGCCTATCAGCAACTAAAGTTGACAGAGCTATGCCAAAAGCTACGTGTATATAAACCCATCATGATTCAGGATCGGAATGTTGACTTCAGGCCTTTCTTGGTGGGGAGAAGAAGGGAGAAGCATCAAAGACTATTTTAAAGATGATCTTCAAGACCGCTTAATTCAACCCTATCATTTGAGAGATGAGGGATTTGAATCGAAGCACAGAAGTCAAATCCAGGATGTATTAGCTGGTTAGTGCAGAGGTAAGGTAGGAACCCAGGTCTACTGGAGTTTTTTGTTGTTCAGTCATTCTGTTGTGTCCAATTCTTCACTCACCTGTGGATTATACCATCCGTGGGGGTTTTCTCTGCAAAGATACTGGAGTAGTTTGGCATTTTCTTCTCCAGTGGATTAAGGCAAACAGAGGGGGAAGTGACTTGCTTAGGGTCACACAAATAGTCATTGTCTGAGGCTGGATTTCAACTCAGGTTTTCCTGACTCCAGTACCTGCCACTGCCTCAGACTACGCTGTATGTTACAGAGCAAACTTTAGCATCATTGTGGACTTTTCCTGGTCTTATTCTCTTCAATGAAATTTGTCAGTGCTATATGAGGCTGTGTGTGATGTAGTGAAAAGAACACTGGATGCATTCAGGAAATCTGGGTTCATCATTCCAGGTCTGATATTTAAGAACTATGTGACTGGGCAAGTCACTGAACTTCTATAAACTTCAGTTTCTTTGTATGTAAGATGGATATAACAGTGTTTATATTCCTATCTCACAGGGTTGTTTTGGAAAGTGTTTTGTAAATGAGAGCTATTATTAGATATCTACTCCTTCAGGGACTTGATAGTAATATAGGTAATAATCTACTCGGCTAGGTAATACCAATTGACTTGATAATCTAATCTCTGTACAGGTAGCACTAAGCACTAATAGGTTTCTAGGTTACTCTGTAAACCTTCCTAAACAACATGTGTGCAATCTAATGGGCTCTGTCTTCTAGAAACAATACCTCAAGATGAAGAATTGCTTCCAATTGTGAGAATATTGAGGGACCAATAGATGAATATTTATTAAGTTTTCATTATGTGCCAGACACTTAGGGATGGTGGTAGTTATTTTTGGTCAGTGGATATTTTTGTTGACTATACAATTACTGTACACAGATATCCATTTTCACTCTACCTATGCCCTATCTGTTTGATACATATTAACCAACCATGATCAATATGGTACCCCATCTCCATTTACCACTAACACAAATGTCCTCCCATTTACTTTTCTGCCTGGAGAAAACCAGTTGACTTCAGCCCATTTGGATTTATCTGAGCAATGACATTTGGAATTTATTTAGAGGTTTTGGTTTAAAAGTAAGTAAATACAACTGTTGTACTGACTTGGAACATGTAGTCTGCTGAATCAATGACCAGTAATAAATAGCTGGAATGCTATGTCTTCTTTCAAGCCTGAATCCCAACAGAGTTAGCAGACACAGGTTCAGTTGTGTTTATAAAGGCCATTTATGAGCATGATTCTGTTTACAAATTCTCATCCTTACCATCTGCAGGTTATTTTCTGCATACAAGACCTTTATCAGATTTTGGCTGCTTGCTCCTTTACTGAGTGCTTAAAAGATTCATTGATTTCTCCAAAGGGAATCACAACAGGATGCCACTGATCCAGTTATTGCTGAACTCATAGCAGAAACACATAGCAGCGGCTGTACCCATCTCTGGTAGGCAGTCACTTTACAAGCCCCTCATTTTACACATAAGGAAACCAAGATCCACAGAGGTTACATTCGTAGTAAGTGGCAGATCTAAGGCTTGAGTTAACATCTCATGACTCCAAATTCATCAAGAGAGTGGAGAGCTAGTTCCACCATACCACACTACCTCACTGACACTGTTGACCATGAAAAAGTGACAGATTGATATGTATAAAATTATCCTTAGCTATGATAGCAGAAATCTAGGAAAACAATTTGTGCAAGTATGTGGAATGACTGAATAAAGAATGTAATTGAATATAATTATATCATAAGCTCTCAAGAGAAAAAATTCAAAACTTAGATAAATGAAGTGATATATATGTATATATATATATGTACACACACAAGTATATATATACATATGTGTATATAGAATGAGGAAAAAGAACGAAAACAGGGTCAATAGATTACAAATGTATAAGCAAAGACATTAATGGCAGTAAAATTCACAATATTTATGACTTCATTATTACTTTGATAAAGTAATTTTAAATATTTTTTAACAAAAAGTAAACAGAGTACATGATTACATGCACAATTATTTATGTCATTTTTGTTTGTGCTTTTTGTATTTTCTTCTTTTAATTCCTATTGCAATATTTGAAAATTTGTACTTATTAATAAAAGCTAAAATAAAATTTATGGTATGAAATTTACCTAAATTTCCATCCTTAACTCTTTTTTTCCTCCCATT
This sequence comes from Phalanger gymnotis, assembly GCA_028646595.1. Lineage (NCBI taxonomy): Eukaryota > Metazoa > Chordata > Mammalia > Diprotodontia > Phalangeridae > Phalanger > Phalanger gymnotis. The sequence continues at coordinate 382,270,551 of CM053622.1, forward strand.
ATAATACTTCCACTCAGAAAAAAAATCTTTAATGACATCTTCATCCTTCTCCAGGATGATTTCTGATTCTTCATAGGACTTTCTCAACTATACCATTGAAAGCTCTTCACCCTGAAAGCTCACTCCCTCTTAAACTACTTCTTGCCCTGGAAGTACTCTCTGCCCCTGAGGCCTCATCTTCTGAATGGTCAGATCCTCCCACAACCTCTAGTTTGAGGCTGAGGACCAGAACAAAGAAGCTTTGATCTCCTGCCCTCTAAGTTACACTGATGGACTCATCTCCACAGAGTTTTCTCTATCTGGTCCCCTCCCCACCTTTCTAGCTCCTTTCATGTATTGTCTTCTCTCATGAGAAGTAAGCTTCTTGAGGGCAGGGAATAGTCCCTGCTTTTTGCTTTGGCTTGTATTCCCAGCCCTTAGCATAGTGTCTTGCACATAGTAAGTGCTTAATAATTGCTTATTTCCTGACCTCTGCTCCACCGTTCATTGCCTACAGAATGATGTCATTTTCATGGCCCTTCATATCTGGCCCCAACTTACCTTTTTATGTTTATCCCTCATTACTTTTCTTCATGTAACCTACTCTTCACTTGAATAAGGTATTCAATACTTTCTCTACACTTTCCTATGTTTAATCACAGTTCCCTCTTTCTTTTTTCTTTTCCCTACCATATCTTTCTATGGAAATTCTATCCATCCAGTTTCAGTTCAAATGCTACCTCTTCCAATTAAATCAATGCTTATTTTTAGTATAATTCTACTTTCACAGCAAACCTGGAATAGTTTCCTGAAAATGAAACAGATATGTGATGTTGAATGCTTCACACACGGAGAAAAACATGACTTATGATTGGCTAAAGGACTTCTGAGCCTATGACCCTGAAGAATCATGGAGAGTCTTTGGAGAAGGTGAGAGAAAGGAGTTTGAGAGAGATGGGCAAAATAGGCAAGGGACGAACTTTAAAATGGCCTACAGTAGATTTCCCTATAGCTACAGATAGGTGGAAAAATCAACCCCTCCTCATGTTCCTCAACTTCCAGTGCCTGCAACCCTAGAGATTGCGAAGAAACAATTTCCCCAGTGAGCTCATTTTCCCAGGTGAAAATTTGATCTACTCTTTTGAATTTTTCTTCTGTTCTAACCTGTATAACAGCCCTAATTTCTGTATATTGTTTGTTTGGATAAATATGTTTACTTAATATCTGAGATTATTTTGTGAGTAACTAGCATTTGGTGGAAGGGAGCTAAAAATGGTTGTGAGTATGCTGTTACCTTATCCTTTGCAGTGACTAAGGAGATTGGCATTTATCCTAAACCTTGAAAGAATCATACACCAAGATTGCCAACATTCAATTTGTGATAGATAAGATTTTAGGCTAATATTTGTCTTGGACATAGGAAAGTAAAAGAGAGAGCATTCAATACTCCTCTTGCTCCCCAAAAAGGTAGAAACTATAATTTCTTTTGGAAATTGGGTGGGTTAGATCCCAGATCTGGCCCCACTATCCATGCAACATGTAGGCCAGATATATTATGCATATTTTATTTATAATATATCAAATTTAGATTTTTTTTACCATATATCTTTAACTTATAGTTAGAAATGATCATTTCTTCTCATATGCTTCCATAAAACTTTGTACTTTTATCTTTTATCAAATTCTATCCTGTACTGCAGATTTGAGTTTCCATTCTTTAGTTTCTTACTAGATTTCAAGGTCCTTGAGGAAAGATACTCTTTAATATTAATCTTTGTGTCCCTCACAGCATTTAGCATGTGTTGGATACATAATAAGCAAATGTTTGTTGAATAAATTAATGAAATAAACTTTAGAATTAGTTAAGATCACTCAAAACAAACTACGTCTGCTTCACAATTATTATAAGACTAGGTCCTATTTATTTATTTTTTTAAAAAGCAGTAGTTGAAAATGACAACAAAAAGACTGAGGAATCACCATTATAGCTCTTACTTTTTTCTCCAAGTGGTGGTGTAGAAATAGATCACTCATCGGATGAGTTTGTTATATCAGTTGTATCTAAACTTTTTTTTTTAATCACACATCTATCAGAAAATTGTGAGGATGAAACTCCAATGTGTGTGGGTATTTATTTATAAATTATATCTACCTACTGTTTACTGGTGCTAATATATTATAAAATAATATCAAAATAGATATCCAAAAAGGTAGAATAAGTCATTCAGGATAAGTATAGATGCATTGTGATCTCCCTAGCAGATCTCTTTACATTATCATTCCCATCAAACTCACTCTTCTTCCAAACTTTTCTGTCCCATGCTTCTAGTCACTTAGTTTCACAGCCTTGGTGTCATCCTCAATTTCTTCTTTCACTTGCCTCACATATCCAAGAAGTTGTCAAATCTTGTAGTTTCTATTTCGCCTCAAATACCTGCCATCCTACTTGAAGTCCTTATCACCTATTACTATAGCATCCTATTTGGCTTCCCAACCTCAGGTTTCTTCCCAATATAATCCATTAATTAACTTTCATAAAGCCTGATTTTCCTAAATTGATTTTCCTAAAGAAGAGTTCCGACCATGTCAATAAACTCTGGTGATTCCTTATTGACTATAAGATTAAATATAAGCTCCTCTGTTTGGTGCCAAGAGGTAGTCAGAATAATTGGCTGTTTTTCTAAGGGACTGTTGAGCTTCAAGTACCCAAGAACAACCATTACCTATAAAAAGCAGTTGCTCACTTTTTACTGGGCACTAATTTCTATTGAATGTATGACACAGGGTCATACAATCATCCTTTATCCAGAATTCCCTATTATGGGCTGAGCAATACTAGATAGTGCCTCTAATAAGATGGGTAGAATACAGGAGGCTTAGATTGTTACCTGGAAATGATACATTAGAAAACTGGGCTTGCCTCGGTCCCTCTAGTTTATTTGTAATAAAAGAATTAAATTCAATTCTTTCAAAGAATGCCCTTTTCTCTGTCTTCCCAGTAGCACTCCAGCCACTGTAGGTAACTCAGAATTCTAACACTTAATTCAGTCTCTTCACAGACCCCACACAAAATGACAATTTCACTCTCGGTCTCTTCTCAGATGACAGTTAAAATTCATTCTCATTACAGATGACGGTTGAAACCTTTTGTCTCCTTAGTAACTCCTCAAAGCACAGTAACTATTAAACTCACTGTTCGAGAATATTGCCTCATAAAGATAAAGCTATAGTATCTCTAGTCTGTCAGGGTGTAACAACAATTTTGCTACTTGCAGCTACTGTGGTTGTGTAAGGCCAATAACACCTGCACACAGGAGGGCTGCTAGCACAGATTCTTAGATCTGTTTTTCTAAGGAAGGCAGCTTTAAGGAGTTAACAATCTTACTTTAATTAAACATACATATTTCATTCACTTAGTTCAGGGTAAAAAGTCAGCACCCTGAACAAGAAAACACAACCAGAAATTACAAGCATACATTATGTAAACAAAGCAAATAAACACAAACCAGTAGACAGGCTTCTATCTGTCCATAGCAATACATACAATTACCAGAGAGAAAAGAATCAACATCTGGGTTTTCAAAGCTGGGGGGCTCCATGATGGCTACCTAGAGTCTTGTCTGGACAAATTACAGGACACTCCTCCAGTGAGTGAGAGCCCCAAAACAAAACGCCAACCTCAGATCTTCTATACCCTTCTCAGGGTCAGAGGGCATCACAACCATGCAACTCAAACCCATGGGAACTAGGCTTTCTTGTTTCTTAAGCAGGTCATCAAAGACTCTTGATTCAATCAAAGAAACAAAAGCAAGACTCATCAAAGGCACTTAATTACCTCAGTGCTGAGAAGCACTCAAACAAAAAATGGCAAAAAGTCCACTCTGCTTGCCATTACATTTGGAAGGCAAGACTCATCAAAGGCACTTGATTACCTTAGCGTTCCAAAAGAGAAAACATTAAAAAAAAAACAAAAAGTCCCACCCTTCTTACGCAGGGATAAGATATCAAAGCTGGTATTGAATTTCTCCTTATAGCAACATTCTTTCGATCCTCAAAAATTACTTGGGGGTACATTCAAATCCCACTTATTCTTGACTAAAAATTAAATATCCAAAGGATTCACTCATAGATACTGCTGCCAAACTTAACAACATGTGGAGACATTTTAAGAAATGATTTTTGTTATATGTTCTCAGAGCAAACTCAGGGCTCTAAATTACCAATGAGGATAAAAGAACATTTTCTCAAGGCTTATATAGTTTCCAATTATACCAGACAAAAAAGAAGATACAATTAGGATTGAAATTTCAAAGATATGCTTATATAATTTATAGTACACTAATGGAGTGGAAGGATGTTTACATGTCAAAAATAAGAGGAAAAAAACTATATCAGATCAACTTGCACATTGATCAGCAAACTGGAATTTACAGGTGGAAAATGGTTATCTGGAAACTGAGCCAGAAATTCTTTGTCTCTAATCAGTTAATCAAAAATAATTAGATTAAAAATCTTTGAAATTCTCAGCTAAAATACACACTGTAAAGAAAGCCTCAGCTAGCAACCTGATTTTCTTAACAAATTAAATGGCTGTGCAGGAGCTAAACAGAAAGGAAATTTAAAACTCTCACTTTGGAGGGAAATATGGGAAGAGGGCAGAATAAGGCAGAAAAATACCTGGCTTTCACAAATTCCCCCCACGTAAAATAATGCCTCAAAGTAGACTTTAGATCAGCAGAAATAATTAAAAGTCATTGTAAAGAAGTCATACAGCCTAAAACATTAGGGAGGATATTAGCAAAGATCTTACCTCCCAGGGTGGTAGTCTGGCCTGACTAAAGTGCAGATACCTCTGGAGAGGTACCACTGAGTCAACAGACAGCAAGCCTTGGGGACAGCTGTATCTGGGGAGCTTTTAACCTACATATATAGGGGGTTCAGTGGCTGATCAGGGGAAGATTTTGGGGGCTCTCTACTGGTGCTGGATGTGGGGCCTGGGCACTGACCAGACAGGAGGCTGTGGCTGCAGGCAAGGAGGATGGAGCACATGTTTGTGAGTTTGTCACAGAAGAGGAGGGTCCTACTGGCTGTGGTCATTCACATAAGAGCCAAATCCCTGGTTTTAGTTCCAAGGCAGAGGTGCAAGTTGACACTTGCAATCCATCTGAGGGGCTTCAGGGAGCAAAAGCATTTTCTGTGGTGGTGGTTCTGAGGAGCGTGGTCAAGGCTCAGGAGCAGAGAGGAGTAACTAAGGTCACTTATAGACCAAGGTATGAACTGGAAGATCAGTGACCATGCCTTGCTATGGATTACAGAACATTGGGAGAACCAAGAGATCAAAGGCCCCTGGACAGAGCTCTGAAAACAACAAAACAGCAGCACAAGAAACATGAAGCCTGGGACATTATCCCCCACACCCCGGCTCGAACATAAAATTAACAGCCAAGAAATAGGCCATTAAAAATAAGTAAAAAACAGTGAAGGAACCTGACCACAGATAGTTACCATGGTGATAGAAAAGATCAAGGTTCAAAATCAGAAGACAAAAGAGCTTCTTGTTAAGCTTCAAAGAAAATGTATAATGGTCACATGCCCCAAAAGAGTTCTTGAAAGAGTTTAAAAAGAATTTTAAAAATAAAATAAGTGGGGTAGGGGGAAAATTGGGAAAAGAAATGAGAGTAATGAAAGAAAAGCAAGAAAATTATGAAAAGAAAGTCAATCAATTGGAAAAAGAGATCCAAACACTTACAGAAGAAAAGAATTTCTTAAAAATGAGAATTGGATAAGGGGAAGCTAATGACTTCATAAGACATCAAGAAATAATAAACCAAAATGAAAAGAATGAAAAAATAGATGACAATGTGAAACATCTCATTAGAAAAACAACTAAACTGGAGAAAAGATTGAGGAAAGAGGAGCTGTTTATTTTTTATTTTAGATAAGTTGATTTTTTTTTTTAAAAAGAGTCTAGACACTACACTTCAAGAAATTTTAAGAAAAATCACTCCTAGTTGTAGAACCAGAGGGTAAAATAGAGAAAATCCATCAATCACCATCTCAAAGAGATCCCAAAATAAAAACTCACGAGAACATATATAGCTAAGTTTCAAAGCTCCTAGGTCAAGGAGAAAATATTACAAGCAACTAGGAAGAAACAATTTAATAAGTCATAGAAACAATAAACAATTTTATTGAAAAGAGTGATAATAATGAGACAATATATAAAAGCTTATGGGATGCAACAAAAGCAATAATTAGAGGAAACTTCATATCTAAATGCTTGCATCAATAAAACAGAGAAAAGGCAGATCAATGAATTGGATATTCAACTAAAAAATCTAGGGGAAAATTAAAAACCTCCAATTAAACGGTAAATTGGAAATCCTGACAATTAATGAGATGAATAAAATTGAGTATAAGAAAACCATTGAATTATTAAGTAAAACTAGTTGATTTTATGATAAAACTAATAAAATAGATAAACCATTGGTTAATATGATTAAAAGAGAAAAGAAAATGAAATAACTATCAAAAATGAAAAGGGTGACTACACCACTAATGTAGATGAAACTAAGGCAATTACTAGGAATCATTTTACCTAATTATATGTCAATAAATTTAACAATTTAAGTGAAATGGAAGAATACTTACAAAAACACAAACTGTCCCTCAGAAGAGGAAATAGAATATCTAAGTAAAACTTTTTTGTTTTACTTAATACTATTTCATTTTTTCCAATTACATGTAAAGATAGAATAGATCTGTTTTAGAAAAAGAAACTGAATAGTCCATGAATGAGTTTGGTAAGAAAAGTGCATCAGGACCAGATGGATTTATAAGTGAATTCTACCAAACATTTAAAGATCAACTAATTCCAATATTAAATTATTTAGAACAGTAGACAAAGGAGTCTTACAAAACTTTTTTTAAAAAAAATTTTATTTAGTATTTTATTTTTCCCAGTTACATGTAAAAAAACCAATTTTAATATTCATTTTTAAAACTTTGAGTTCCAAATTCTCTCCCTTCCTTCCCCTCCCCATCCTCTCCATTAAGAATGCAATTTGATATAGTTTATATATGTGTAGTCATGCAAAATACTTCCATAATAGTTATGTTATGAAAGACTAACTATATTTCCCTCCATCCTATCTCACTGTTGAGTGTATTCTCTCTCCCTTTTCACCCTGTCCCTCCCCAAAAGTGCTTTGCTTCTGGCCACCCCCTTCCTCAATCTTCTCTCCCTTCTATCACCCCCTCTTTCTCTTATCTCCTTACCCCCTACTTGCTGGTAATTTAAAATAGATTTCTATACCCAGTGGGTATAGTGAGTGGGTATGTCGTTCCCTCTTTGAGCCAATTCTGATCAGAGTAAGGTTCACTCACTCCCTCTCACACTCCTTTTCCCAAATATCAAATGTGTTTTGCATTGAATTCTGATTTACCACAAATATCCTAATAGGAGAACATATACCACTTTAAAGGAGACATTATAATTTAGTTTCAGGACAAACCAACCAAATCAAATCTGGATTTACAATTACTAATGGTACGCCAATAATTTTATGCTGCAAATTTACTTCTGAGTTTCCATTTGGCAAATGTTATGACCACAGAACACTGTTCATCTGAAATTGCTAACAGGAATTTCCCTAAAACATTTCTCAAAGTCTTCTTATCTAAATAGAATCAAAACCTTCTCAGATCTCTTTCCAAAACTCCAAACCCTTAACTAAACCATAATTTGGAAGTTTACAATAAAGATATTACATGTTAGTTACAAATTTTAATGTCTAGTTTATAAGGCTGTGGATTTCTGCCAACTAGGAGGAAAAATGAAAGAGAAAATAAAATAAAATAAAAAATCCTTCCTCTTCTTATCTGTCTTTATCTCTGCAAACTCCAGTCTGGCCAAGGTTGAGAAGGCAGAGAGAAAGAAAGAATCTCAGAGTTTTCCTGCTACCTCCCACTGAAAGTTTAATCAAAAGTCAGAGAGAATAAATGCCTGTTTAATATCACTGACAGCTGGGTTTGATATTCTTGCTGATTTGGGATGGGGGGAGAACTCCATGTGGATGCTGATTCTTCACTGCCACCCCCCCACCTCCCTTTTGGAAGGAAGGAAAAATAAAGGAAAAGGAAGAAAGATGGAATTAATGAAGAAGAGGAATGAAAACAAAACTTTCGGTTTCTACAGAGGCAACTATTCAGAATTCAGTTGATCTCTACTTCAACATTAAGGCTTCTGACTGTAAAATACTACCCTAACGGAACTCCTATAAGGAAAATGAATTTTGGGTTGCTAGAAAGGCATTGCCTTTTTCACTAAACTTAAATGAGTCATGGTAATAATAGAAGGGAAGTCCCAAGTCTTTTATTCTTCCATATATTGCAGTAGTTCTTTGTTGTTATTCCAGCTCTAAGGATATGTATGTCTAAAAGGCAGGAATCCTATATTTTCCTCTCTCTAAGAGGCAGGCATGGCCAAAACATTCTCCTTTCTCTTTATAGAAGGCTAGATCCCAGAAATCTCTTAAGTTAGAGTTGTTAGAGAGGCCACCCCTAAGGCTAACCCTGTTCAAAAACCCCCTTTCTCTTTCTATAGCCTGGGGGTCAGGAATTCTCACTACATTGCTACATGATTCCCCTCTCCTAGGACCATATGGTTGAAAATATATGCAACTACAATATGCCTTTGTCACCTAAGAGTCCAGGAACCTGGGAGTCCAGGATTGCCTCCTCTTGCTCTTCTTCTTATCCCCTATGTTCTACCTGCAGTGTAAGATAGATCAATAAGAATGACATACCAGTTAAATGGGACATAATACAGTAGTCCATGCTCATCTGTCTACCTCTAAATAAAAATGTCTATACTTTTTTTCTAGGAAAAAAAAATCACCTTTTCTTTATTTTATCTCCTCACAAAAAGAAAGGAAATCCAGAACTCAGAGGGATAGGGTAGTTAATGGGAAGGAGAATGGGGGGGGGAGGACTGTCTGTAGTCCCTTTGACATCACATCAGTCTAATCACTCAATCTAGCAGCAGTAGTTCATTAAAATCTTAGAAGGAAGGAAACAAGGAAGAAAACAAGCATTTCTATAGTACCTACTATGTGCTAAGGGCGGCCGGGTGGGGAGGTTGGTAAAAGAAAGAGGGGAATAAACAAGTGAAAAATAACATGGAGGGAAATACAAAGTTAATTATCATAACTATAAATATGAACAAGATGAACTCACCCATAAAATGGAAGCTGGCAGCAGAGTGGATTAAAAACAAGAATCCTACAATATAATGTTTACAAGAAACACATTTAAAGCATAGAGATACACAAAGGGTAAAAGTAAGGGGCAGGAATATAATCTATTATGCTTCAGCTGAAGCAAAGAAAGCAGAGGGAGCAATCATCATGTCAGACAAAGCAAAAGCAAAAATAGATCTAATTAAAAGAGATAAAGAAGGAAACTATATTTTACCGAAAGGTACCATAAATATTGAAGTCATGTCAATACTAAACATATATGCACCAAATGGCATAGCATCTAAGTTTTTGAAGGAGAAGTTGAATTATTTATAGGAAGAAATAGATAATAAAACTATACTAGTGGGGAACCTCAACTTTCCCCTCTCAGAACTAAATAAAGCTAAACAAAAAATAAACAAGAAAGAAGTTAAAGAGGTGAATAAAATTCTGGAAAAGTTAGATATGCTAGATCTCTGGAGAAAATTGAATGGGAATAGAAAGGAAATACCTTTCTATCAGCTATACATGGCATCTACAGAAAAAATGACCATGTATTAGGACCTAAAAACCTCACAACCAAATGCAGAAAAGCAAAAATAGCAAATGCATCCTTTTCAGATCCTGATGCAATAGAAATTATATTCAATAATATATGATGTAAAGAGAGATTAAAAATTAATTGGTAATTACATAATCTGATCCTAAAGAAAGTGGGTCAAAGAACAAATCATAGAAAGAATCAATCATATCATTAAAGAAAATGACAAAAATAAGACAACATACCAAAATTTATGGGATGCAACCAAAGTAGTATTTAGGGGAAAATTTATCTCTAATTTCTTACATCAATAAAATAGAGAAAAATCAGATCAATGAATTGGGCATACAATTAGAAAAGCTAGAAAAAGAACAAATTAAAAATCCCCAATTATACAATAAATTGGAAATCCTAAAAATTAAAGGATAGATTAATAAAACTGAAAGTAAGAAAGCCATTAAACTAATAAACATAACTAGAAATTTGGTTTTATGAAAGAAAAAATAATTGATAAACCATTGGTTAATTTGATTTAAAAAAGGAAGAAAACTAAGTTGCTAGTATCCAAACTGAAAGGGGTGAATTCACCACCAATGAAGAGGAAATTAAAACAATTGTTAGAAGCTATTTTGCCCAACTGTATGCCAACAAATCTGACAATCTAAATGAAATGGATGAATATCTACAAAAACATAAATTACCCACATTAACAGAAGAAGAAATAAAATCCTTAACCCAATTTTAGGAAAAGAAATTGAACAAGCCATCAATGAACTTCATAAGAAAAAATCCCCAGGACCAGGTTTTACAAGTGAATTCTACCAAACACTTAAAGAATAATGAATCCCAATACTATACAAACTATTTGGGAGGGGTGGAGCCAAGATGGCAGCTGGAAAGCAGGGACTAGCGTGAGCTCCCCACAAAGTCCCTCCAAAAACCTATTAAAAATGGCTCTGAACCAATTATAGAACTGCAGAACCCACAAAATAGCAGAGGGAAGCAGGGCTCCAGCCCAGGACAGCCTGGATCGTTGCTGGGTGAGGTCTTTCGAGCGTGGAGCTGGGAGTGGAGCGAAGTGGAGCAGAGCCCAGCATGGGTCACACAGATCAACCAGACCAGGAGCCAGGAAGAGCATGCCCTAGCGCCCTGAATCAGTGAGCTGTGGTGGTTGCCAGACTTCTCAATGCACAAATACCAAAGACTATAGAGAAGAACTGCAGAACCCACAAAATAGCAGAGGGAAGCAGGGCTCTAGCCCAGGACAGCCTGGATGGTCTCTGGGTAAGGTCTATCCTGCACGGAGCTGGGAGTGGAGTGGAGTAGAGCAGAGCCCAGCGTGGGTGGCATGGACCAACCAGATCAGGAGGCCAGCGGAGCGTGCCCTAGCTCCCTGAATCAGTGAGCTGCAGCAGTTGCCACCCCCGGGGCAGTGGAGGTGGGGCAGCTACAGAACTATAGCTGCAGTTGCTTCTGGCCCCAGGCCCACCTGGTGGGAGGAATTAAGTGGCAGATTAGAACAGGAGTGCAGAGCCTGCTGAAGATCTGAGTCCAGTCTGGGTTGGGGGTTCTTGGGGAAGGAGGAGTGCTGGTGTGGCAGAGCTGGCTGTAATACCTCTGAAATCAACAGCGCATCCCCCCAAGCTCGGAACATAGTACTCTCTACTCTACAAGCAGTCATACCCCGCTGAAAAACTCAAGGATTCAAGTAAGTTGTCTGGGAACATGGACAGGCAGCGAAAACACACCCAGATTCAGTCTCAGACTTTGGAATCTTTCTTTGCTGACAAAGAAGACCAAAACATACAGCCAGAAGAAGTCAACAAAGTCAAAGAGCCTA
>CM053622.1:382282649-382304345 GCA_028646595.1 Phalanger gymnotis
TATGTGTGTGTGTGTGTGTGTATAAACACATATAGAGAGAGAAAGGGCACAGGATGAGTTGAAGATGAAGGGATGATATCTAAAAGAAACAAAATCAAATTAAGGGATGAGAGAGAAATATATTGAGAGAGGGAGAAAGGGAGAGATAGAATGGGATAAATTATCTCACATAAAAGTGGCAAGAAAAAGCAGTTCTGTAGGAAGAGAAGAGAAGGCAGGTGAGGGGGAATGAGTGAATCTTGCTCTCATCCGATTTGACCTGAGGAGGGAATACCATACACACTCAATTGGGTATCTTATCCCACAGGAAAGAAGGAGGAAGAAGATAAAAAAGGGGGGATGATAGAAGGGAGGGCAGATGGGGGAGGAGGTAATCGAAAACAAACACTTTCGAAAAGGGACAGGGTCAAGGGAGAAAATTGGATAAAGGGCGATAGGTTAGGAAGGAGCAAAATATAGTTAGTCTTTCACAACATGAGTTGAGTTCACAACATGATACCCATGTGGCCTATGTTGAATTGCTTGACTTCTTACGGAGGGTGGGTAGGAAGGGAAGAGGGGAGAGAATTTGGAACTCAAAGTGCTAAAAACAGATGTTCAAAAACAAAAAAAAAAGTTTTTGCATACAACTAGAAAATAAGATACATAGGCAATGGGGCCTAGAAAATTTATCTTGCCCTACAAGAAAGGAAGGGAAAAGGGGATGGGAGAGGAGTGGGGTGACAGAAGGGAGGGCTGACTGGGGAACAGGGTAACCAGAATACACACCATCTTGGAGTGGGTGGGAGGGTAGAAATGGGGACAAAATTTGTAATTCAAACTCTTGTGAAAATCAATGCTGAAAACTAAATATGTTAAATAAATTAAACTAAAGACCAAAAATAAACTATTTGGAAAAATAGACAAAGGAATCCTACCAAATCACTTTTATGACGCAAATATGGTGTTGATACCAAAACCAAGAAAAGCCAAAAAAGAGAAAGAAAATTATAGACCAATTCCCCTAATGAATACTGACGTATAAATTTTAAATAAAATATTAGCAAAGACATACAGCAACTTATCACCAGGATCATATACTATGACCAGGTGGGATTTATACCAGGAATGCTGGGCTGGAAACTATTAGGGAAACTATCAGTATAATTGACCATATCAATAAAAAAACCAACAGAAATCATATGATTATCTCAATATATACAGGAAAATGTCTTTGACAAAATATAGCACCCATTTCTATTGAAAACACTAGAGAGCATATGAATAAATGGAGCTAACCTTAAAATGGTAAGTAATATTTACCTAAAACTATCAGCAAGGATTATCTATAATGGGGATAAGCCTTCCCAATATAATCAGGGGTGAAGTAAGGGCGCCGATGATCACTTCTATTATTTAATATTGTACTAGAAATACTAGCTATAATTATAAGAGAAGAAAAAAGAAATTAAGAATTAGAGCAGGCAAGGAAGAAACAAAACTATCGCTCTGTGCAGATGCTATGATGATGTACTTAGAAAATCCTAGAGAATCAAGTAAAAAGCTACTTGAAATTATTAACAACTTTAGCAAAGTTACAGGATACAAAATAAATCCACATAAATCATCAGCATTTCTATATGTTATCAACAAAGTACAGCAGCAAGAGATAGAAAGAGAACTTACATTTAAAATAACTGTAGACAATATAAAATATTTGGGAGTCTACCTGTTAAGACAAACCCAGGAACTATATGAACCCAATTATAGAACACTTTTCACAAAAAATAAAGTCAGATATAAACATCTGGAAAAATATTAATTGATCATGGGTAGGCTGAGCCAATATAATAAAAAAGTAATTCTGCTTAAATTAATCTATTTATTCAGTGACATATCAATCAAACTATCAAAAATTACTTTACAAAGCTAGAAAAAATAATAAAATTTATCTGGAAGAACAAAAGCCCAAGTATGTTAAGGGAATAAATTTTTAAAAAATGTTAAAGAAGGTGGTCTAACTGTGCCAGATTTCAAACTGTATTATAAAGTAGTAATTTTCAAAAACAATATGTTGCTGGTTAAGAAATAGAGTAATGGATCAGTGGAATAGATGCAGTACAAATTATATTATAGTACATGACAATAGTAATCTAGTACATGATAAACCCAAAGATCCAAGTTTTGGAACCAAAATTCATTATCTGACAAAACCTGCCTGGAAAACTGGAAAACAGTATGGCATAAACTAGAAATAGAACAACATCTCACATCATATACCAAGATAAGATCAAAATGGGTACATCATTTACACATAAAGGGTGATACCATAAGCAAGTTAAGAGAGCATGGCATAGTTTGTCATATTTATGGATAAGGGAAGAATTTAAGAACAAAGAAGATATAGAGAGCATTACAAAATATATAATAGATAATTTTGATTATATAAAATTTAAAAAGTTTTTGCTCAAACAAAACCAATGCAACCAAAATTATAAAGAAAGTGGAAAAGTGAGGGAAAATTTTTGTAAAAAGTATCTCTGATAAAGGTGTCATTTCTCAAATATATAGAGAACTGAGTCAAATTTATAAAAAGTACAAGTCATTTCCCAATTGATAAACGGTCAAAGGATATGAATAGGCATTTTTCACAAAAAAGTAATCAAAGCTATTTATAGTCATATCAAAAATATTCTAAATCACTATTGATTTATTTGCATTTAAATTTAAATTAGATGGAAATTAAAACAGCCTCATACCCATCTGAGTGACTAGTGTGACAAAAAAAAGGGAAAATATTGGATGTTGGAGAGGATGTGGGAAAACTGGGACACTAACTCATCATTGGTGGAGTTGTGGACTGATCCAATCATTCTGGAGAACAATTTGGAATTATACCCAAAGGGCTATAAAACTGAGCATACAGAGGCGGAGCCAAGATGGTGGAGTAAAAAGCGGGGATTTCCTTGAGCTCTTCCCCAAACCCCTCCAAATGCCTGTAAAAAATGATTCTAAATAAATTCTAGAGCAGCAGAACCCACAGCATGACAGAGTGAAACAAATTTCTAGCCCATGTCAACCTGGAAGGTCAAAAGGAAAGGTCAGTTGCACCAGAATGAGAGAAGAGCACAGTCCAGCATGGGCCACTCTGGCATGCACAAGGAGGAGCAGGCCTCAGGACACTGAATCACTGGCAGTTGTGGTGGTTTCCAGACTTCTCAACCCCAAAACATCAAAGACAACTTAGGTCAGTAGAAAAAGTCTGTCAGACGTGGGTGAGAAAGGAGCATGGTCTGGACCCAGCCCCAGGGTGGCAGAAACAGCAGCAATGGCAACTTCTGGAGCTCTCAGACCACAGACAGTGGGAGGATCAAGTGTCTGATCAGAGGGTGATTACTGGGATCTCTTTGCTGGTGATGAGGCAGGATTCTCTTGCTTTGCCCTGCTTGGATCTGGGTCTCAGTCCTAGGTGGCAGTCCTGGGGTAAGGAGGAGCACTTGTGAGGCAGGTCTTGTGGTGGCTGTGGAGAGGGAATCCTCCACACAGTTCCAAGACAAAAAAGAATGGTTATGGACACTATTGGGATAACACTGACCAGAGCACAGGCCAGGAGAGGAGTAAACACTTCTTTGATCATACCACCCTGGAAGAGCTGAAAATTTACAGGTCCCTAGAAGTATCTCAGGTGGGGGGGCAGAGCCAAGATGGCAGCTGGAAATCTGGGACTCACTTAAGCTCTCCACCAGGACCCTCCAAACACCTGTAAAAATGGCTCTGGACAAATTCTAGAGCTGCAGAACTCACAAAATAGCAGAGGAAAGCAGGGCTCTAGCCCAGGACAGCCTGGATGGTCACTGGGAAGGGTCTATCGCACGGTGCTGGGAGTGGAGCACAGCCCATTGTGAAGCACCAGGACCAACCAGACTAGGAGTCAGGTGGAACACACCGTAGGGCCCTGAATCATTGAGCTGTGGCAGTTGCCAGACTTCTCAACCCACAAATACCAAAGACAACAGAGCAGGTTACTGAAAAAATTGCTGGAACAGGGCAGTCAGCCCCAGCCCCAGGGGCAGTGAAAGTGGTGCAGTGCTGCAGCTGCTTCTAGAGCTCCAGCTGCAGTTGCTTGCAGCCCTAAGCCCACCTGGTGGGAGGAATTAAGCAGCAGATCAGAGTGGGAGTCCAGAGCCTGCTTTGCACTGCTTGGATCTGGGTTGCAGTCCTGGTTGGTGGTTCTTTGGGGAGGAGGAATGCTGGTGTGCAGAGCTTGCTGTAGAGAAGTAACTCTCGGGGGCGGCTAGGTGGCAAAGTGAGTAGAGCACAGGCCCTGGAGTCAGGAGGACCTGAGTTCAAATCCAACCTCAGACACTTGACACATTTACTAGCTGTGTGACCTGGGGCAAGTCATTTAACTCCAATTGCCCTAAAAAAACCCAAAAAACAAACAAACAAAAAAAAGAAGTAGCTCTGAAAACAGCAGTGCAATTCCTAAAGCTTGGGACAAAGCACTCTCTACAAGCAGTCATACCCTGACAAAAAGCTCAAAGGTCAAGTAGTTGGCAAAGATTATGGACAAGCAGAGAAAAAGGACACAGACATAGACTCAGACTCAGGCTCAGACTCTAGAATGTTTTCTTTGTGACAAAGAAGATCAAAACATACAGCCAGAAGAAGTCAACAAAGTCAAAGAGCCTACATCAGAAGCCTCCAAGAAAAACATGAACCAGTCTCAGGCCTTTGAAGAGCTCAGAAAGGATTTGGAAAAGCAAGTTAGAGAAGTAGAGGAAAAATTGGGAAGAGAAATGAGAGTGATGCAGGAAAACCATGAAAAACAAGTCAATGACTTACTAAAGGAGACCTCCCCCCCCAAAAAAAAATACTGAAGAAAATAACACCTTGAAAAATAGAGTAACTCAAATGGCAAAAGAGCTCCAAAAAGCCAATGAGGAGAAGAATGCCCTGAAAGGCAGAATTAGCCAAATGGAAAAGGAGGTCCAAAAGACCACTGATGAAAATGCTACATTAAAAATTAGATTGGAACAAGTGGAAGCTAGTGACTTGATGAGAAATCAAGATATTATCAAACAGAACCAAAGGAATGAAAAAATGGAAGGCAATGTGAACTATCTCATTGGAAAAACCACTGAGCTGGAAAATAGATCCAGGAGAGATGATTTAAAAATTATTGGACTACCTGAAAGCCATGATCAAAAAAGAGCCTAGACATCACCTTTCAAGAAATTATCAAGGAAAACTGATATTCTAGAGCCAGAGTGTAAAATAGAAATGGAAAGAATTCACAGATTGCCTCCTGAAATGCTGAAAAAACAAACAAAAAAAAGAAGATATACCGGCAATAGGGCATAAAAATCTATCTTGCCCTACAAGAAAGTAAGGGAAAAGGGGATGGGGGGAGTGGGGTGAGAGAAGGGAGGGCTGACTGGGGAATGTGGCAATCAGAATATATGCCACCTTGGAGTGGGGGGAGGGTAGAAATGGGGAGAAAATTTGTAATTTAAACTCATGTGAAAATCAATGCTGAGAACTAAAAATATTAAATAATTGAGACAATAAAAGAAAAAAAAATAAAAAAAAATATTTCACTAGCTCTTCACCCATTTTACCTCTCTCTTTTTCTTTCTCCCAATATATTCCTCTCTCATCTCGTAATTTTATTTTTTAGATATCATCCCTTCATATTCACCTTACCCTGTGCCCTCTGTCAATATACCAACATCATCTTTCCATGCAAGAATGTAAACAGTTCAACTTTAATAAGTCCCTTATGATTTCTCTTTCCTGTTTACCTTTTATGCTTCTGTTGAGTTTTGTACTTGAAAGTCAAATTTTCTATTCAGTTCTGGTCTTTTCATCAAGAATGCTTAAAAGTCTTCTATTTCATTGAATATCCATTTTTTCACCTAAAGGATTATACTCAGTTTTGCTGGGTAGGTGATTCTTGGTTTTAATCCTAGCTCCTTTGACTTCCAGGATATTCCAAGCCCTCCAATCCCTTAGTGTAGAAAGTGCTAAATCTTGTGTTATCCCAACTGGGTTTCCACAGTCCTCGAATTGTTTCTTTCTGGCTGCTTGCAACATTTCCTACATGACCTGGGAACTCTAGAATTTGGCTACAATATTCTTGGGAGTTTTCCTTTTGAGATCTCTTTCAGGAGGTGATCAGTGAATTCTTTCAATTTCTATTTTACCTTCTGGTTTACGAATATTAGGGCAGTTTTCCTTGACAATTTCTTGAAAGATGATGTCTAAGCTCTTTTTTGATCATGGATTTCAGGTAGCCCAATAATTTTTAAATTATCTCTCTTGGAACTATTTTCCAGGTCAGTTGTTTTTCCAATGGGATATTTCACATTGTCTTCTGTTTTTTCATTCTTTTGGTTTTGTTTTATAATTTCTTGATTTCTCATAGAGTCATTAGCTTCCATTTGCTTCCTTCTAATTTTTAAGGAATTATCTTCTTCAGTGGTCTTTTGTACCTCCTTTTCCTTTTGGCTAATCCTGCTTTTTAAGACATTCTTTTTCTCATCGGCCTTTTGGACCTCTTTTGCTCTTTGGGTTAGTCTATTTTTTAAGCTGTTATTTTCTTCAATTTTTCTTGGGTCTCATTTAGCATGCCGTTGACTCATTTTTCATGATTTTCTTGCATCACTCTCATTTCTGTTCCCAATTTTCCCTGTACTTCTCTCACTTGCTCTTCCAAATCCTTTTTGAGCTCTTCCATGGCCTGAGGCCAATTTATATTTTTTTTGATGTAGGAGCTTTGGCTTTATTGTCTTCTTTTGGTTCTATGTTTTGATCTTCTTTGTTACCAAAGTAAGATTCTATAGTCTGATTTTGCTCATTTTCCCAGCCAATTACTTGACTTTTGAGCTCTTTGTTAAGGTAATTCTCTGCTTCCATTGTGGGGAGTGTATGGTCCCAAGCTTCAGGAGTTTTGTGCAGCTGTTGTCAGAGATATTTCTTTTTCTTATTTTTTAAAGTTTTCCATATTTTCTCATTTAATATTTTTTAGTTTTCAGCATTGATTTCCACAAGATTTTTAGTTACAAATTTTCTCCCCATTTCTACCCTCCCCCCACTCCAAGATGGTATATATTCTGATTGCCCCATTCCCCAGTCAGCCCTCCCTTCTGTCACCCCACTCCTCACCTCAATCCCCTTTCCCCTTACTTTCCTGTAGGGTACGATAGATTTCTGTGCCCCTTTGCCTGTATATCTTATTTCCCAGTTGCATGCAAAAGCAACTGTTTTTTAGCATCTGCTTTTAAAATTTTGAGTTCCAAATTCTCTTCCCTCTTTCCTTCCCACCCACAGTCCCTAAGAAGGCAAGCAGTACAACATAGGCCACACATGTATCATTATGCAAAACACTTCCATAACAGTCATGTTGTGAACGACTAACTATATTTCCCTCCATCCTATCCTGTCCCCCTTTATTTGATTTTCTCCCTTGACTCTGTCCCTTACAAAAGTGTTTGCTTTTGATTACCTCCACCCCATCTGCCCTCCCTTCTGTCATCCCTGCCTTTTCATCCCCTTACCCCTACTTTCTGTACGATACCCAATTGAGTGTGTATGTTACTCCTTCCTCAAATCAAATCTGATGACAGTAAGATTAACTCATTCCCTTTCATCTCCCACCTCTTCCCTTCCAACAAAACTGCTTTTTCTTGCCACTTTTATGTGACATAATTTACCCCATTCTATCTCTCCCTTTCTCCTTCTCCCAATATATGTCTCTCTCACCCCTTAACTGTATTTATTTATTTTATATATCATCTCTTCATATTCAACTCACCCTGTGCCCTCTGTCTATATATATATATATATATATATATATATATATATATATGTGTGTGTGTGTGTGTGTATATATATGTACATATATATATATATTCATATGTACACACACATATGTATATTACCTTCAACTACCCTAATGCTGAGAAGGATCTCATGACTTATGCACATCATCTTTCCATGTAGGAATGTAAACAAAACAGTTCAACTTTAGTAAGTTCCTTATGATTTCTCTTTCTTGTTTACCTTTTCATGATTCTTTTGATTCTTGTATTTGAAAGTCAAATTTCTATTCAGCTCTGGTCTTTTCATTTAGAAAGCTTGAAAGTCCTCTATTTTATTGAATTCAGCATTTTTTGGGTCTCCTTTAGCAAGTCATTGACTTGTTTTTCATGGTTTTCTCACATCTAGTACTGCAGTATAGTGAATGTGCTCACACCAGATTAGAGTCAGTATAACATTTATTCTGTACACAAAGACAATATAAAGAAGGATTAAAGAAAGATCTCATTTCTCTTCCCAATTTTTCCTCTACTTCTCTAACTTGCTTTTCCAAATCCTTTTTGAGCTCTTCCATAGCCTGAGACCAGTTCATGTTTTCCTTGGAGGCTTCTGATGTAGGTTCTTTGACTTTGTTGACTTCTTCTGGCTGTATGTTTTGGTCTTCTTTGTCACCAAAGAAAGATTCCAAAGTCTGAGTCTGAAGCTGAGAGCATTTTCACTGCCTGGCCATGTTTCCAGCCAACTACCTGTCCCTTGAGTTTTTCAGCAGGGTATGACTGCTTGTAGAGTAGAGAGTACTTTGTCCCAAGCTTGAGGGGTTACACTGTTGTTTACACAGCAAGCTCTGCCACACCAGCACTCCTCCTCCCCCAAGAACTGCCAACCCAGACTGCAGCTCCAATCTTAAGCAGGCTGTGCACTCCCACTCTGATCCACTACTTAATTCCTCCCACCAGGTGGTCCTGGGGCCAGTAACAACTGCAGCTATATTTCTGTCCTCAGAGCTGCACCACCTGTGCTGCCCCCTGGGGCAGTGGCCAAACTGCAAACTCCTTTCACTCTGTCCCCACAGGTTTTCCCACTAACCTTCTCTGTTGTCTTTGGTGTTTGTGGGTTGAGAAGTCTGGTAACTACCACAGCTCACTGAGTCAGGGTGGTAGGTCCTGTTCTGCCAGGCTCTCAGTCTAGTTGGTCTGGGCATGGCTCACACTGGGCTCTGCTCTGCTCCCAGGTCCCCGCGACATACCATAGCCAGTGACCATCCAGGCTTTCCTGGGCTGGAACCCTGCTTCCCTCTGCTATTTTGTGGGTTCTGCAGTACTAGAATTTGTTCAGTCATTTTTATAGGTGTTTGGAGGGTCCTGGGAGAGAGCTTTAGGTGAGTCCCTGCTTTTCAGCCACCATCTTGGCTCTGCCCCCAAAACATTCCCATGGCTAATGAAATATTAAAGATCTTCCCTGTACATTTATAGGCTTATGTGAATATATATGTTGTTCTTTCTCCTTGGAAAAGGGGCCATGTTCCCAGTACCAAAAAGTCACCTTACTCTGGTTCCCAGGACTAAAAGTTCAACCTGAGCTTGGCTGACTCCTCTTCCTGGAAGTGTTGGCCTATCTTCTAGGAACAAATGGAATTCATTCTGTGTCCTTTGGGACACAAACGCTTTGCCATATGAATCACAGATTTTTAGCTCCTTTGGACTCTGGCCTGATCCAGAGCTGGAACATATCCAGTGCAGTTAGTTACTCTAAGACAAATAAGGTTCTGGCAACAAGCCAATTAATTGGCCCAATGCCTTTTTTGTCTAAAATTGGATATAACCTGGAGAGATTCCCCCTATTCTTCGGAGTTTGCCTGTAGGGAATAGGCTCTGCCCAGGACTTTTTCCCAGTTGGGACTCTGGAGGGTGAACCCAGGTTCCCCAGCCACATGACCCAGATGTAAATGTTCCCCCAATTTGGTAATATATGTAAATATATCTATTATTTTGCTAGGCTTTGTCTTTATATGTATATTCCTATCTTTCTTTAATCCTTCTTTATATTGTCTTTGTGTACAGAATAAATGTTATACTGACTCTAATCTGGTGTGAGCACATTCACTATACTGTAGAATCTGATCCTGAAAATGGTTAAAGCAGCTGCACATATCTCCTTAATGATACAATGGGGTAAATTATCTCATATAAAAGAGGCAAGAAAAAGGCTTTGCAGTGGAGAGGAAGCAGCTGGGGTGGGGGGGAGTGAGCGGGAATGAGTACCCTACAGGAAAGTAGTGGGGTAGAAGACGCGGGGGAATAATAGTAGGGAAGGGAAATGGGGAGAGGGCATAATCAGAAGTGAACACTTTTGAGGAGGGACAGGGTCAAAGGAGAGAATAGAATAAATGGGGGGCAGGATAGGATAGGGGGAAATATAGTTAGTCTTTCACAATATGACTATTATGGAGGTATTTTGCATGACTACACTTGTATAACCTATATCAAATTGCTTATCTTCTCAATGGGGGTGGTTGGGGAACGAGGAAGGGAGAGAATGTGGAACTCAAAGTTTTAAAAATGAATGTTAAAAATTGTTTTTACACACAACTGGGAAATAAGACGCACAGGCAATGAGCTATAGAAATCTATCTTGCACTACAAGAAAACAGAGGGTAAGGGGATAAGAGAAAGATGGGGTGTGATAGAAAGGAGGACAGATTCAGGGAAGAGGTAATCAGAATGCACCCCATCTTGGGATAAGGGAGGAGAGAGATGGGGAAAAAATTTGGAACTAAAAATCTTGTGGAAGTGAATGTTGAAAACTAAAAGTACATTAATTAATAGGAAAAAAAAAACTGAGCATACCCTTCGACCCAGCAATACCACTGCTAGGTTTATATTCCAAAGACATAAAAAAGAGAAAGAACATATTTGTATAAAAATATTTATGGCAGCTCTTTTTATGGTGGCTAAGAACTGGAAATCAAAGTGCTGTCCATCAATTGGAGAATGACTGAAGAAATTGTGGTATGTGGTTGTAATGGAATATTATTGTGCTATAAGAAATGACAAGCAGCATGATTTCAGAAAAACCTGAAAACACATGAACTGATGTATAGTGAAGAGAACAGAACCAGGAGAATGTTGTACACAGTAACATCAATATCGTTTGATGAAGAATAGTGAATGACTTAACTGTTGTCAGCAGTATAATGATCCAAAAAAATCCCAAAGGACTAATGATGAAGCATATTATCCACCTCCAGAGAAAGAACTGATATTTATTGAATACAGACCAAAGCATGCTTTTTTTTACTTTCTTTTTAAATTTTTTATCTTTTATTCAAGTCTTCTTGTACAATATGACTACTATGGAAATGTGTTACACAATTGCACATGTATAACCTATATCTGATTGCTTACCATCTAAAGGACCAGGGGTGGGGTGGGGAGTGAAACAGTAAGGCAATAATAACAATGTAGATGATAATTGTCAAAATGCCTACATATTTATGTATTGCAAAGTATTCAAGACTCTCCACATAGAAGGCAGAGGGAAGTAAACCATTTGTTCAGACACCAGAGAACCATATCCCATAACCAAATGCTCAGCTCCCACAGCCAGTCAGTCTACTTCATCATAACAGCCAGGAGCCTAAAACATTTAATACTGAATATCACAACATGGAGCCTCAACATCCTAAAACCTCTCCAACGCCCTGCTGGGGTCTTCCCCAAAACAAACTCACAGTACAGCTAAGTCAGCCTGTTCAGTTCTAACAATCATGAGAGCAGCCAATAGTAGCCACCAGCAGCCACGACATCTTTCTCTCTCTCTCTCAGCATTTTCTGTGATATAACTTCTTTTTCCTGTCAGGAAGCTCCTACCACCAAGTACCTTAGGCTTCCTGTGACATAAGCAGATCACATGGCCTATTAATGGATGGAAAAGATCTTCAAATCTAATTGCTACTACAGGGAGGAGGAAAGGAAGGATAGAATTTGGAACTTAAAACTTTAAATAAAAATTGGAGAGAAAGACTAATATACAGTTGTACAAGGTATTAAAATATTTTCTTTAATAAAATTATTGATTCTGTTTTCTTTCCTTTTTAAGGGGCTCACATATTCCTTTGGAAATTAATTATTTTACCTTTAACTTTGATTTTTTTTTTCAAAAGTCTCTTATTAATTGTGATTTTTGCTGTGATGGTATTGAGCAAAGAATGTGTTTAATATATCTGCTTTTCTATCCAGCATGTCTCAAAACTCTTAATACAGCTTTAATCCTGAATAGCTTAAAAAAGGCTTAGAGTAGTTTTTAAAAAATATTTTTAATGAAGTTATGTTTTACCTTTGTAGGGATATATGTGTGTGTGTGTGTGTGTGTGTGTGTATACATAAGTATGTAAACTAATGGTATTATATAATTATCTATGGTGCTTTAAAGAATAATGTAGTGTCCCTATTTATCTCTCTTAACCATATCAAATTTTAATGTTTCCTTGTCTAAGATCATGATTTTCAACCCTAATTTTTTAAATTTGCCTAAGGCATAATAAATAGTGATTCCCTCCTTCATTTTATTTCTATGTGGATCTTTAGGTTTCAAGATATTTACTGTAATAACATATTGTTGGAATGTTTTTTCTAATCCATTCTGCTACTCTCCTTCATTTTATGAGTGAGTTCATTCTACTCACATGTATGGTTATGATTTTTAATTGTGTATGCTCTTCAATTAAATCCTCTTTTCTTTGGAAGGAGAAAAAATAGTTAATAATAGAAGGTAAAAAAAATTTTGTTGTTGTCGTTAGTCCTTCATTCTTGAAAAGACTTATATGATCTGACACTGAGTGAGGAGAGCAGAATCAGAAGAACATTATACATGATTACAGACATACGGTATCTGTGATGACTAACTTTGATAGACTTGGCTCCTCTCATCAATGCAAGATTCTCAGACAGCTTCGAAAGACTCACGATGGAAAAAGCTATCCACATCCAGAGAAAGAATTG
This sequence comes from Phalanger gymnotis, assembly GCA_028646595.1. NCBI lineage: Eukaryota > Metazoa > Chordata > Mammalia > Diprotodontia > Phalangeridae > Phalanger > Phalanger gymnotis. The sequence goes on from CM053622.1 coordinate 382,295,450, forward strand.
CAGAGTCTGAATGCAGATTGAAGTGAACTATTTGCTCTCTCTTTTTTCTTCTTTTTTGGTTTTGGGAGATTTTAGCCACTTTATTTGCATAATTCCCAACTAAATTCCAAAATGGTTATACTATTTGACAGCTCCACCTAATGTACCTATCTTCAAACAATCCCTCAACATTGAATGTCTTTTGTCATCTTTGCCATTTTACAGAGTGTGAGGGGAAACTTCAGGGTTGTTTCGATTGACATTACTCTTAGTGTTTTGGCATGATCCTTTATATAATTATTAATAGTTTATAATTTGTTTGAGAATCTTTCCTCATTTTTTTTACCACTTATCTATTGAATTATTGAATATTACTTGAAATATACTATTACGTATAAAGAAAAAAAAGCCTGACATTAACAAAATGTCAAATCACCATTTTACGCTAAGTCGAATAATGATAAATCTAATACGTTTTAGAAATAATTAATCTTAGCGATTTTTTTTTTACCTCTGCATACTGTATTGGCTAATGAGACTATAGGACAAGTTTACCTCATTGTGAAATAACCTTGATTTTTTTTATAAAGATCATCCAATTTTCCCATTGCTTTTCAGTATGGTTTTAGATATGTTGCCACAAAGACAATACCCTAATAGACAGAGTTGAAAACTTGAAGTGTGAAAGGGTCTTTTTTAAAAAATTGTGGTTTTTTTTTTTTACATTGCAAACATTTCCAGGTTACTCTCATTCCACAAGAATTCTCTTATAATAAAGTAAAACAATTAAGAAAAACCTCTAATATAGTGACCTCATCTGAAAGTACACATGCAATATTCCACATATTCCCCTCCCCCTAAGTTTTTCTATTTTTACAGTGTTTTTTTTTCTCTTCTTCTATTTTTAATCTCATAAAAACAAAGAAAGGCACCATCTGGCTCATGCATAAGTGGGATGCAAAGGTAAACTGCTTAATTTCCTGCTATACATTTAGATGGAGAAAACACACATTAGACACAGACTTCTTCTAAGTCCGTGTCTAAAGATAGGTGCCTCCTTCCCTACGTGTACCACTGTATAGTCACATCAGTAGATGCTTTTAAACCTGGCTGGCTTGCCCAAACAGAACTTTGTACCCCTGCTTTATCCAAATCCAGCCTCAGCACTCTCCCCTCCCCTAAGCTTGGGACTATACTAAATGGAAATCGAATTGGGGGATTAAAAAGGGAGAACCTAGGATACACTAAGGGAAAAAGGCCAAAATGTTAGCTCCAGAATGTGAAAAAGAGAAAAAAGCAAAGCAGCATTTATTAAGCACCTACTGTGTGCCGAGTAGTCTAGTAAATGCTTAGCAAAAAGTTATCCTTTCAGGAGTTTTGTTTATCCACTTGTTTTACAGTGTTTTTAATTAATAGATATTGATATTGAAAAAAGAAAGACAAATTCCTTGTAATAAACATACTTAGTCAAGCAAAACAAATTCCTACGTTGACTACACATAAATATATATTGGTGAAGAGATGAAGAGTATACCTCATCCTTAGTCTCCAGAATCATAGTTGGCCATTGTAGTAATCATAATTTTTATAGCTTTCAAAGTTATTTGTCTTAATAGTGTTGTTAATGAATAAATTGTTCTCCTGGATGTATTCATTTCATTCTCCATCAGTTTAGAAAAGTCTTCAAAATTATTCATTTTTATAATATTGATGTTGTAATATAGATTGTTCTTCTAGTTCCACTTATTTTACTCTGAATCAGTTCATATAAATCTTTCCCAGACTTTTAAAAGTCATCAATTTCCTCATTTCTTTTTTTTAAGCTTTTTATATAGGGGGAAAGGCAGAGCAATTGGGGTTAAGTGATTTGCCCAAGGTCACACAGCTACTAAATGTGTCAAGTGACTGAGGCTGGATTTGAACTCAGGTCCTCCTGATTCCAGGGCTAGTGCTCTACTCACTGCACCACTTAACTGCCCCCAATTTAATAAACATTTATTAAGGCTCTACTATGTGCCAGGCACTGGGGATACAAATAAGAAAATGAAAAACAGGCACTTAAGGAGCTAACAATCTTCATGGGAAAAGAAAACACAAAAGAAAGCTGGAAGGGGAGGGGGAACACTAGGGGCACCCAGCAATGGAGGTGGGTGGGGTAGAGATTCAAGTTCCATGGAGTTCAAACCAAACAAGCTACAGCTGGAACTAGTTGCAGATGGAAAGTTAACTGGAAAGTCCAGATCCTTACCCTCTCTCTATAAAGGAAAGCTTTGAGAATTTAGTGTTCCATCCTCCAATGAGAAGAGAGAGGAGGATGAGTGAGTTGGGAAGGTGTTGAGGGTCCCAAAGCTGAGTTACCTCCATGATGATGAGATTTTAGGTCATCAGTTTATCCTCCTAGAAATGTTCCATAGACTTCAAACCTAGCCATGCTGCAGATGGATAGTGACCTTGTCTAGTCATTAAATTTTGTTCTATCTATATATCTCATAGGTAATTTTCCCCATGTTTCTCTTGTTTATAATGTGAACTTTTGTATCTTGGTCACATGGATTTGGAACTTAGTATAAAGCATGACGTATATTTGTTTAAATCTAATTATTTCCAAACCATTGTCTAAATTTTCCCCAAAATATAAAAAAAAAATCAAATAGTGAGTCATTTCAGTAACTGGGTTCTTTGTGTTTATCCAGTACTAGACTACTATATACAGTTGCTCCTAAATATTGTATACCTAACCTATTCCATTGATGGGTCTATTTTCAAACTAATACCAAGTTATTTTGAGAATTATAGCTTTGCAGATAGTGGCAGTTCTGAGCTCCCTTTGTCACTATTTTTTTCTCCATTTTTTGAAATTATTATTTACCTTAAGAGTCTTGACTTTTATACCTCCATATCAATTTCAATATTATATTTTTCTAATTCTCTGAAATCATATTTTAGTAATTTGATTGGTATGGCATTGAATAAGTAAATGAATTTAGGTAGTATTGCGATTTTTACTATGTTGACTCATTCTACTAATATTTCCCAATTATTTAGGTCTATTTCTGTAAACAGTAGTCTATATTTGTATTCTTATGTCTAGATTCCCAAGTATGGTATACATTTTGTTGTACTTTTAAATGAAATTTCTTTTTCCTTCCCTTCTTGTTAGATTTTGTTAATGTTATATAGAAATGCTGATTTTTTGTGGATTTCTTTAATATCCTGCGAGTTTGCTGGCATTATTTTATTTCATTTTAGTTAATTCTTTATGATGCTTTAAGTTCATCATATCATCTGCAAAAAGTAATAATTTTTCTGCTTTACCAATGGTTATTTCTTCAAATTTCTTTTTCTTGTCACCAGAACTTCTAGTACAGTGTCAAAAAGAAACAATGACAGTGGACATCCTGGTTTCACTCCTGGTTTTACTGAAAAGGATTTAAGCTTATCTCCATTAATTATAATGTTTTAGACATATACTTGGTTTTAGATATATACTATTTATCATTTTGAGGCAGCTAAGTGGCACAATGGATAGAGGCTCTGCAGTCAGGAAGACTCATCTTTCTGAGTTCAAATCTGGCCTCAGACACTAGCTGTGTGGCTTTGGGCAAGTCATTTAACTTTTGCCTCAGTTTCCTCATCTATAAAATGACCTAGAGAAGGAAATGGCAAACCATTCCAATATCTTTGCCAAGAAAACCGCAAATAAGGTCACAAAGAATAGGACATGACTGAACAATAACAACAAACCTATCATTTTAAGGAAAGATCCATTTTCTGTTGTTTTTAATAGAAATGGGTATTATATTTTGTCAAAAACTTTTTTTGTATCAATTAGTATGATTTTGTTATTAATATGGTTAATTCAGATTATGGTTTCCCTAACATTAAGCAAAGTTATCTAATATAAAGAAGAATTAGAGTTAGGATTAAATGCAGAATTAGGGTTAGAGTTAGGATTAATTGACACTGCATTTCTAGAATCCCAGGGTGGTTTCAAGATCACTCCCCCCAAGGTACATAATGCTTCCACTGGAACTATTGCTGGAAGTAGAACCCAGATGGCTTCCCTAGTAGTCATCCCAACCACTGGATGTTATATTGCTTGTTCTTGCTTCTTGTTACAATGTAACTTGTGGCTAGTGTCTTCTGAGAAGGCTCAGTCAGGCAGTAGGCTAGCGTGAACCAACATCACATGCGACTTTTCTTGAGAAAGGGAGCAATAGACCATTTGTACATGAGATCACAGGAAGGTATTGCGTAGACATGAGAACAGAAAAAATTCTTTGGGCTTTCTCTACTTTTTGTTTACAACCTCATTTCACATTATCCCTCTCCATATAATCTGTTAAGCAGCCAAAAAGGACTACTAGATGTTCCCTGAATACTATATGCTATTTCCTTCCTCTATGCATTTATGTAGCTTTGTATTCCTCCCTCCTCTTCTCAGCATTTCTAAATCCATTTTCTTCTTCAAGACAGGCCAGATGCCATGTTGTCTGTGAAGGCCATCTTGATTCAATCAGCTGAAAATATATTTATTCCCTCAGATTTGCTAAGATAATATTCTTTGGATCTTTCCTTTGCTCCCACCACTGTCAAGGGAAAAAAAAAAATTTTAAAGCAACCACAAAGAAAAATAAGACAGCTTTCCAGGAGTTCATAGTCTGATGTGGGAAGAGGAGGCATATGAAAACAACTGTGTACGAACAAGATCTAGACAAAATAAATTGGAGATATAAAACAAGGAAGAACTAACATTTAAGGGGAATCAGGAAAAGCTTTAGCTGGGACTTGAAGGAAGTCAGGGAAGTCAGGAGGCAGAGATAAGGAGGGAGAGAGTTTCAAGCATGGCAGACAGCCAGTGAAGATGCCTGAAGAAGGGAAATGGATTGTCTTATGCAAGGAACAGCACCTAGGCCCAGAGAACATGGAGGAGACCAAGTTGTGCAGGGCTTCGAATGTCTTTTTTTGTTTGTTTTTTTTTTGGGGGGGGCAGGGCAATTGGGGTTAAGTGACTTGCCCAAGGTCACACAGCTAGTACATGTGTCAAGAGTCTGGGGCCGGATTTGAACTCAGGTCCTCCTGACTTTAGGACTGGTGCTCTACTCACTGTACCACCTAGCTGCTCCTGAATGTCAAATAGAAGATTTAATGTGAAATGAGGCTGGAAAGACAAGATAGAATCAAGATGGAGGACTTTAAATGTTAGGCTGAAAAGTTTGTATTTTGTTCTAACGGAAAAGGCCACTGAGAGTTTTTGAGCCGGGCTCAGGACTATACCTTAAGAAGATTATTTTGGTAATTTGTGTGAAAGATACATTAGGGCAAGGAAAGACTACAGACTAAAAGAGAGGCTGAATGTGAGAAGTGATGAAAAAGCCTAAACACATTGCTTCTCTATGTAGAAAACACATGGAGGAGCAATGTGACTTATTTTATGGAGGTGACTGAGCAACTAAGCAAGATAAGGGAGATCAAGAATAACTCTAAGGTTCTTATGAAAAAATGGTGGTGAAGATAGTAGGCAAGTTGGAAGGAAGGATGGATTTTTTATTTTTTGTTTGGAGGAGAAGAATGAGTTCTGTTTTGGTAATGTTGAATATGAGAAGCTGATAACCCAATGCAAGCTCCTCATTCTAGAAATGAAGAAACTAAGACCAAGAAAGATGAAGTCACTGTCCCAAGGGTCACACAGCTAGTAAGTGTCTGAGGTCAGATTTGAACTCAGGAAAATGAGTCTTCCTGACTCCAGGCCTAGCGCTCTATCCAATGTGTCACCTGGCTGCCCCATACTTAACATAGTACCTTAATATTTACAAAGCACTTTCTTTACAACCTCTATGAGGTAGAGAGGGGGAGAGTATTTTTATCCCTTTTTTTGCAGTTGAGGAAAGGCTCAGAGAGGTTATGGCTTACCAACAGTAAGTCATAGAGCTACTGAGTGTAGCAGATGAAATTCAAAAACAGTTCTCCTTGTAGCAAAACTCTACTAATTGGAAGAAGCCTAAGAAAGCTATCATGGGAGATCATGTCCATTTTATACAAATTGGGGTTTATATAGAAAAGCAACCCACCATGGAGAATAGAGTGCTGGATTTAGATTCAGAAAGACCTGGATTCAAATCTAGTCTCTCAAGTTTATGAACTATATGACTCTGCATGTCACTTAACATATCTGAGACTCAGGCAACTCTGTAAGACTTACGGGAGACAGTACAGTGCAAAGGAAAGAGCTCTTTATTTGGATCCAAAGGATTGAATTAAATCTCAACTCTGCCATTTACTACTGTAGGACATTCAGCGAATCTCATCTCATTTCTCTGGGCCTCAGTTAAGCTGAAGCTTAAATCCTGGACACATAATGAGAAGATGGGACTATACCTAATAGTCTATAGACTATACCTTATATATCTGATGTTGGGAAAGACTGAAGACAAAGGGAAAAGGGGGTGGCAGAAGATGAGATGCATAATATCATGAAAACAATGAACATGAACTTGGACAAACTTCAAGACATGGTGGAGGATATAGAAGGGCCTGGTGAGCTATGGTCCAGGGGTTCAGGAAGAATCAGACATGACTGAAGGATGGAATAACAAATTAGAGCATTCAGCCAAATGACCTCTGATTTTCTAGCTAAAAATGTGTATTTCTATGATTCTATAACCTACCAAACTATAGATGATTTGTGAGTTGGTGGAGGCAGTTCCCACACCAATAAGATCACATATTCTTGAAATACTGAAGTATTTGTGGGGAAATGGAACACTCAATTGCCCTGATCTCTCTGTGTCTCTTTTTCTCTCTGTCTCTATCTCTCTTTCTTATCACTGCATGCTCTAGACAAACTGTGACATAGGCAGAAGTGTTTAGTCTTCAAGTTGGCCTCGCTATTCAGGGCCTTTTCAATTCTTTGTTCCCTAAACTTGGCCTCCCTGCCCCCAAATCTCCTCAGGACTCTCATATTGCTCCTTGTCTAGTCTTTTTAAGGAAGAAAAATCTCGTCAATTCAATGTACACTAAACTAGCTTATGGGGTGTGTGTGTTTGTGTGCGTGTGTGTGTGTGTGTGTGTGTGTGTGTGTATGCATGTGTGAATGTTTTTTCAAAGGAAGGTTTGCCAGATTGCCTAACTCACAGGAATGAATTGCTAATGATGGGATTTCACGGGAGATAGGCCTCTTGAAAATACAACTCTGTTGGAAATCATCCCTGAACTGACTCACATGATGGTCACACTACTTAGAATGCTTTCAGAAGATGAAGGTCCAGACATTAAACATAGGCAACTACTACATAAAAAGCATCGTTAGGCAAGCTGACATTTGCAGTAATAGTCAGAATTCCCAATTAAAGAATGAGACACTTAAAATGAAGGACATTTATAGCATTTACTGGAACTTATTTGCGGTGTGAAGAAGTCATAACATCTTTATGCACAATAGTTTTTAGACCTTTTTTAAAAACCAATCCAAAATAGAAATTAACCACTATGCAAGAGCTATCATTACCTATTTGTAATGTTAAAGCTTTAGATACATATCCAAAGCAGCTGGTGGCACACTGGACAGAACACTGGGCTTGTAATCAGGAACACCTGAGTTCAAATCCAGACTCAGACAATAGCTGTATGATCTTGGGAAAGTCTCTTCTGATTGTCTATTTCCTCGACTGTTCAGTGGAAATAATAATAGCACCTACATCACAAGGTTGTTGTGAAAATCAAATGAGATAATATTTGTAAAAGTGCTTAGCACAGCCTGGAATATAGTAGGTGTTATATGAACATTATTCTCTTCCTTTCTCCTTTTATATATCCACAGGATGTTAAAAAAGTGATGAGTATGATGAAGTTCTTTATTCAACAAACATTTATTAAGTGCCTAATACGTGCAGAGTACTGATCTAGTTTCAGGGAAAAAAATGAAGTTTATCTAAAACAAGGTCCCTGCCCTTATGGAAATTATAGTCTATTGGATGATATGACATATACAAAGATAGATAACCAAAATGGAAAAAAAAAAGTGAATGAAAAAGATACAGGGAAAGGTGCTATGCTAGGTCTGAGGGGAATAACATAATGCAGGGAAAATATATTTTGTAAGCATGCCAACAGAGACCCAATGCTCTAGAATTTTTTGTTTCTATACCTCAAGAATAGCTTGAATAGCTTCATGCCCTTTGTTGCTAACTCTATTGCCAAATGTCAAATCTACTGAATTTAAAGGGCCACCATTGTGGAAGAATGGTTAGACATAATTTCTCTGGCCCCAGAGGTCAGAATTAGGAGCAATAAATAGAAGATGCAGAGAGGCAGATTTCAAGTTGAAAGAAGGAAAAAAACTTCCCAATGAGTAGAACTATACAAAATTTAAATGAGCTTTCACAGGAGAGGCTTCTACCTCACTAGAGGTCTTCAAGTGAAGCCTGGATGACCTCCTGATGGGTATATCATAGCAAAGCTTCTTACTCAGATAAGTGTTGGGCCAGAAGGCCTCTGGAGCTATAACTAGGACAAAGAAGCTGGGGCTCTACACTAGAGCACAGAAATATAAAATAATTATTTTTAGTGAGTATATAATTCAAATATTTAACAACTATTACACATATTAGCAGTACTTTTACCCCTTTGGGAGCAAGCATAGGAACTAGCTAGCAAGAATAACTAAACTGGGAAGTTACCAGATGGTATCCCTCTTAGGTTAGTTGTCACGTACCAGGTAAGTTTTTCCCCAGCTGGATCTAGTCTTTCTTTTTCTTTATAATAACCCCTCCACGGGGGTGGAGCCAAGATGGCAGCTGGGAAGCAGTGACTGGCGTGAGCTCCCCACCAAGTCCCTCCAAAAACCTATAAAAAATGGCTCTGAACCAATTCTAGAGCTGCAGAACCCACAAAGTGGCAGAGGGAAGCAGGGCCCCAG
>CM053622.1:382304845-382384578 GCA_028646595.1 Phalanger gymnotis
TATAAACAAGGTTCACATAATTATGTCAATGGATGTAGAGAGGGCATTTGACAGAATGCAACACCTTCCTATTGAAAACACTTGAGGGAATGGATATAGATGGATTTTTACTTGAAATGATGGGAAGCATCTGCCTAGAGGCATTAGTGAGCATTGTGTGTGGTGGATATGGGCTAGAGGTCTTCCCAGTGTGGTTGAGAGTGAGACAAGGATGCCCATTATTACCGATATTGTTCAGTGTTGTTCTGGAGATGCTGGCAAAAGCAATGAGAGAGGAAATGGAGATTGAGGGAATCAGAATGGGCAATGGAGTAGTGGAACTATCTCTTTTTACAGATGATGTGATGGTATATTTGGAAAATCTTGGAGATTCAACTAGAAAGCTAGTTGAAACAATTGGTAATTTTATCAGGGTAGCAAATATGAAGTGGACCCACATGAATCATCAGCATTTCTATCACCAGAGGAACCTTTTAGGAGGAGATCGTAGGAGATGGTTCATTTGAGGTAACTGCAGGCAATGTGAAATGCTTTCCAACCATCCCAACTGAATTGCCAAGAGGTAATTTTGCTGAGCTGGAAAAGGTAGTGGCAGAGTTCATTTGGAAGAGTAGGGGGTTGGGAGTGTTGGGAGAACTGGTATGGGAAAAGGTGGGGGAAGGAGGCTATCAGTGCCAGATCTTGCACTATGTTTTGGGTTGGTGATTGTCAAGGCTATTTCGTGTTGACCGAGAGATGGAATGGTGGATCAGTGGAATAGAGTGGATATACAATGCACAGTGGTGAAGGATTATAGTAACTTTGTGTTTGATGAATGTGAAGATTTGAGCTTTTGGAATGGGAATTCACTGTTTGGTGAAGATGAGCAGTCTGGCAGAAACTAGGTGTAGACCAGTGCCTTGTACCATTTGCCAGGATAGAGTTGGGGTAGATACATGACCTAGACACGGATGGGAATGTAATGGGTGAATTGGAGGAGCATGGAACATGTTGCCTGTTGGATTTATAGATAGGAGAGGAATGTGTGAGTGGGCAGGAGATGGAGAGCATTGTGGGATGTGGAATGGATGGTTTTGATTGCATTGAATTAAAAGTTTTTGTTCAAATAAAACCAATGTGACCAGAACTGGAGGGAAGACAGAAAATTGAGAAAAAAATTTTATGGACAGTTTCTTGGATGAAGGCCTCATGTGAAGAACTTTGTTGAATTTATGAGACTGTGAGTCACTCCCCAGTTGATGGATGGGGATATGGACAGGCAGTTTTTGGAGGAGGAAATCAGGGCTATATGTGGTCATATGAGAAAGTATTCTAGATCACTCTTGATTAAAGAGGTGAAAATTAAAAAAACTTTGAGATGCCATCTTATGCCTATCAGATTGGCTGAAATGATGAAAGAGGAGGGTGATGGGTGTTGGAGAGAATGTGGAGAGATTGGGACACTGGTACACTATTGGTGGAGCTGTGAACTGATCCAACCATTTTGGAGAGCAGTCTGGAGCTGTACCCACGGAGCTTCAGAGCTTTGTGTGCTGTTTGACCCGGCAGTGCCATGGGTCATTATCCAGGGTGATTAGGGAGGGAGGGGGGGAGCCTATATGTTCTTAAATATTTGTAGAGGCTCTCTTTGTGGTGGTGGAGAACTGCTCATCAATTGCAGAATAGCTGACTAGGTTATCATGGCTACTGTGCTGTGGGAAATGATGAGCAGGTAGATTTTGGGAAAGTGTGGAAGGACTTGCATAAGTGGTGAGGAGTGAAATGATTAGAACCAAGAGAATGTTGTGTGCAGTGGCAACAGTATTGTTCCATCAGTAGATTGAATGACTTGGCTATTCTGAGTTGTACGAATGCTCAGGTTGGCTACAGGGGACCTGGGAAGGAGACTGCTGTCCACCTCCAGAGAAGGAACTGATGTATGGAGCTATGTGTTGTGTAGTTTCACATATATGTCTGTGTTGTATGTTGGGGTTTGGAAGGAGAGAGGCAGCTGGGAGCTCAGGAATAGCAAAGAAAAAGGTGAAGTGAATATTAAAAAAAGACTTAGTATGTTCCAGGTGCTGTGTGGTGCACTGGGAACACAAGGAAAGACGAAAACACAGTTCCTGCTCCTGAGGAGCTCATGTTTTAATAGGTCAGTCAATGTACCAGGAATTATGTATGCACAAGATATATACAGTGAAGGTCATTTCTGAGAAAAAACACTGAGGGGCAAGGCAGTGGTGGGATTCAAATGAATTAACAACAGGTTCTCTAAGGAACCGAGATGAGGCACTGCCCCCACCACTAATGTGGTGGGTGCAGGCCCCACCGCCGCTAACAACTGGTTCGGGGAACTAAATCTAAAATTAGGTACCTGTTCTACTGAACCAGTGTGAACCACTGGGGCAAGGGGAAGAATAAAGGGGATAAGGAAAGGCCTCCTGCAGAAGATGGGGAGAGAAGTGAGGTGATCCAAGAGGCAGAGGTGAGGAGGGAGAGCTTTCCAGGAATGGCATCCAGCCAATGAAAAGGCCTGAAGTTGGAATGTTGTGTTTAAGGTACAGCAAGAAGATAGGTACTGCTGCATTGTAAAGTACATAGAGGGCAATAAAGTATAAGACTGGAAAGATAGAAAGGGTCGAGGTTGTGAAGGGCTTTAAATACCAAATAGAATCTTGTAAGTAATGAGCTTCCTCTGGCCTTCTCTCCCAGAGCCAGGCAGGCTACATTTTCCTCAGGGTAGCAGGGTATCTTGAGGTGTTTGTGTGTGGCTCTTTTCTCTACTACCATCAGTTCAAGCTCCCATAAGTTGAGTTACTCCATTGTTGGGGGAATCAGTGACAAACATCGCAATTTTACTTAACCACTTAACATTGATTAGTCTTTTACAAAAGGACAGTTACTTCAAAGACATATAGCTACAACAAACATAAGCATTTCCCCTAGGTCCTCCAGGTAATACCATCTAGATGTGACAGGAGTTGGGAGTGTAGCGGGGCCCAACTTAGCTCAGGTCTTAACCTAGCATTGGCCTCTCTTTTGGCACTTTTGCTCGATTAGGTACCCAAATGTCCTCCCAAACTTCTCTTTCACTCCCTTGGGCATTGATGCTGTGCTGTCTAAGAAACCCTACTTGCTAGCTGCTTCCCGGGGCCCTAGGCAAATCACTTAGCCTCTGTCTACCTCAGTTGGCTCACCTGTAAAATAAGAATAATAATAGCTCCTAATTCTTAAGGCTGTTGTAAGGATAAAATGAGATGATATTTGGTTTTTTTTGGTTGTTTTTTGTGTTTTGGAAGGGGGAAGGCAGGGCAGTTGGGGTTGTGTCTGAGGCCAGATTTGAACTCAGGTCCTCCTGACTCCAGGGCCGGTGCTCTATTCACCGCACAACCTAGCTGCCCCATGAGATATTTGTAAAATACTTTGCAAACCTAAAGGCTATAAGCTCTGGCTATTATATGTTTTGGACATGTTGAGTTTGATATGACAACAGGCCATCCATTATCGGGTGTGCAAAAGATAGTTGGTGGTGCAGAATGGGTTTCAGGAAAAATCTGGATTTACAGATCTGGGGTCATTTATCTAGAGATGACAATTGATCCCATGAGAGATGATGAGCTCAATATAGGTACTATAGAAGAAGAGAGAGTGCCAATACAGAGCTTTGAAGAATACCCATGAATAATGGGCATGACTTAGATAAAAATCCTTGAAGGAAACTGAGAAGGAACAATTACATAGGTAGAAGGAGTCTCATCAAAATATAATTTGAACATATGATAAAGGCCATGCAAATTTGTAAATAGTTTACAACAATCATTGCCTTTAATATATTCCATTCAGAATAGAGGTTGAACTAGCTTCTGTTCAGGCTTGTATTATTCTAGAGGACAGACAGTCATTTTTCCAGTGACCTATTTCTTCTTAGGTATTTTTATGCTTTTTCAATTGATGAAGTAACCTTCTTCCCCTGGAAACTTTGGTCAGTGTCTTGGAATAACAGAACTTTTACTTGGTATGCTTTGTGAAGGTAATTTAAGTATGACTACATTTACCCATTTGCACCCCAACAACCTGCAGAGCTCTTGAAATAAAAACGACTCATGGTATGGTATGATAGTTTGTTATGACGTACCTGCCTTATCTACTTTTTGTCCTCTGCTTCCGCCTGATATCACAAACATGAGTTTCCCTCTAGAAGTTCTTTTGCTTAGAACCTCTAGCCAGGAACTAAAAGTTCACACTTTTGTACCTTTCCCCCTCCCCCACCCCAGCTTTAGCAGAAACCAGGCCTCAGGTTGGTCAGGTGAAAGGTCAGAGGCTTGTACGCATGCTTAAACGAGCCATTTGAGGAGGGCCAGTTGTATCTGGCCAGTGAAGAGCATGGCGGGAGATTCAAGGTGAGGGTCTATCAAAGGACTGGCGTCCATCTAAGTCCTTTGTACGTTCTCCTATACTCTGTTCAGGGGAGGTACCCGTTTATTCAGGAGGAATAAATGTAAATTATAATTAAAAAAAAAGTTCACACTTTTGCCTCTGTGCTTATATATCTACCTTGATTCTCTCTTTGTTGCACGCTGACTGAAGATGGATTGCTACTTGGACAATTAGGAGGGAGAATATATTTGTCCACTGCAAAAGGGATTGGAACCAAAGGGGATTAGGAATATGTGGAAAGAAAGATTATTTCCTTTTGTCCTAGTGGGCAGGCACCTTCTCAAGATGACAACGTTCCAGTAGCTCCTGGGAAATGAGGAAAGTAGGGATCTCTTTCCAGCTCCTCTACAAACATATGGCCTCAAGCCTTAATAAGCTAATCCTTTGTTTCTCCATCTCTGCATTAGGACCTGTGATAACCACTACCTCTCTATCTTGCAGGTGTTAAAAAGAATGAATGTGTTTATGTTGGGCAACTATCTCGTGACTTTCAGACAGGAGATATTTTGTGGTTATTTAGTTTCACCATCATTTTACCGCAGAAACAGTTCAGAATTGGGGGTGAAATATATGTTAAAATTGAATGTGTGAAGTGCCCTCAGACTCTACCATTATGTAATGTTAACTACAAAGTAAATGTAATTTGGAAACACACTTCATGCAAAGGAGTTTTTAAAAGTTGTCAGGTGTGTTATAGAATCAATGTTTTGTGGAAACACACGTTTCCCATGCTTAAGTATTATTAAATAAAAAATAACTTCAACAGAAAACAGATCCAGGTGCTGCCTGAGACTGCCACATGCACTGTTCTAAGGAAATTTCTTTGAAAAAACACTTTCCACACTAACCACAAGGTAGCTTCACAGCACTTTATTCTCATAAACACTACCCACAAAGCTAGGTATCTGCAGAACTCAGATTAGGAATAAAGTTGTAGGTGGTAGGCAGATGAACTAACTCCACTGCCATTTTTGGTGATTCTTTTTTATTCCCTTCTAATATATCTAAAAATATAACATTGCATTTTATTTTCTTTCAATATTGGATTTACAAAACTTACAAAACTGAATTTAGTCAATTATTCAGAAAATTGAGGCCCAAATCACATTCACCTGGAGCTGATAGATGCTAGGAGCAGGTTTGGGGTTTTTTGTTGCAGGAATTACATATGAGTGACCTAATTTTCTTATCTCTATATTTATGTAGAAATAACTAAAGAGATTATAACTCAAAAATGAAAATTTTAAATTCCAATTTGTAAATTAGATCTAAATAGCTATGGTTCATTATTAATATTATATATATAATACACACATACATATATGGAATCTAATGAATCTGTTCTCTTTCTCACGAATGCTAATGGAGAGAAGCAGTAGTGTGGATAATATTAAATCACAAGAAACTTGATAGAATCTTAACTTTCTGTCACAGTATTGTCTAAGACAAAGGTTAAATAATTAGAGAAAGAAGTAGCTTGGGCACTGTCTTAGAGAAGTTATGATGCAACTCTAGTCATCTTTGGTCCAAAGACACTAATCCTTCCCCCTTGATGCTTATCTTCTAAATAGACTCTTTTCTGTTCTTTATCAGTGTCAGCAACCTGTTAGACCTCCAACTCAAAAATCTTCCATGGCTTCTTATTGATTCTAGCCTTACAAGTAAATTCCTCAGCATGGCATTTAAGTATGTCCATAGTATTGTTCTAAACAACCTCCCCAGATTTATTTTGCATTGTTTCCATTTGCAGTTAAAATGACTCCATATTAAGAATGACGTTAACTTCCCCCAAACACTATAGCTTCACACAAGAGAATCCCATTGGCTTCCTTCAGCGCTCCATTTAGTGTCATCTTCCTTGGGGAGTCTTTCCTGAATTTCCTGTTGTTGATACTCGCTTATCTGTGTACTAATGTATCTATCCAGTAAAAAGTAAGGTCCTTGAGGATAGAAACTGGCTTTTTTAAAAAAAATTTATCTTTGATTAATATGACAAAAGGAGGAAAATGATAAATGTTGGAGGGGATGAGGGAAAACTGGGACACTAATGCACTGTTGGTGAAATTGTGAATACATCCAACCATTCTGGAGAACAATTTGGAACTATGCCCAAAGTACTATAAAACTGTGCATACTCTTTGATCCAGTAATACCACTGCTAGCTCTATATTCCAAAGAGGGAAGGAGACAGAGAGAGAGAGAGACAGAGAGAGAGAGAGAGAGAGAGTAGAGAGAAGCACCTACTTGTATAAAAATATTTATATTGGATTTAAGTGAGGCAGAGTTACATTGTTAATACAGACAACATCTTTTTTTTTCCTAAGGCAATTGGGGTTAAGTGACTTGCCCAGAGTCACACAACTGGTAAGTGTCTGAGGCCACATTTGAACGTAGGTCCTCTTGACTCCAGGGCTGGTGCACTATCCACCTAGAAGCCCCTGTGTCATTCTTTTTTAATTTGTGCATCTAGCTACTTTCTAGATTTTTAGCTTTGACTGCTAAATCTCATAATTAATTTTTTTAACTTACTTTATTACAGTATTCCACCTATTTGTCCTAGTGACCAGCTCCATTTACTACCTTTTCTTTCAGTTGCTTTTATGCATGCATGCCAAAACATTATATTTTAGTACTCATTCGGTGATAATCTTGAATAAGATATGTTTGTTTCTTTTAGTGGCAAAATCGATTTCAGTGTGGTAGATGTATGATAGATGTTTTATGTTTTTATGTATGTGATTAAGGTATATTCTGAAGGCCCATAAATTTCCTTTTTAAGTGGGCTCCTATTAAAATAGGAAAGGGAATAAGCACTTATTAAGTACCTACTATGTGCCTGACACTGTAGTAAATGCTTTGCAAATATTATCTCATTTGTTCCGTATAATAACCGTGGGAGGTGGGTGCCGCTATTATCCTGTTGTTGAAGAAATTGAAGCAGACAGGTTAAGTGACAGTGTTCAGGGTTGTTACACAATAATTGTCTGAGGGTGCATTTGAACTCAGGTCTTCCTGACTCTAGGCTCAGCACTCTCTCCGTTGTACCACTTAGCTGCCTGTGCATGTCGCAATATATTCCTATGATATCAAATCAGAATTTTGACACTAGAACAAACCTTGGGTACACAGTTCTGATGACACTCCACTCTGCATCTCCTGCTGTGCCTGGATTCAACTCCACTGGAACAAGATGTCCCTTCCGGGTCAAACTCATCACCTCTAATTTCGTCACCATGCTGCTAACTTAGACCTTGACTGACACCACTTCCTTTAGCTTCTTCTACCTTCTGATTGGTTGTTTTCTTGAAAAAAATACTGGAGTGATTGGCTATTTCCTTCTCTGGTGGATTAAGTCAGAAGTAAACTGACTTGCCCCGGGTCACACAGCTAGTGAGCGTCTGAGGCTGGATTTGAACTCTTGTCTTCTAGGCTGCAGGCCCAGTGCTCGATTCACTGAGCCATCTAGCTGCCTCCTTCTGATTGGTTTCTCCCTCCACTTTCCCACCTTCTTTTATTTGTTGTTTGGCCCTATTATATTGTAAGCCCCTTGAGGATAGAAACTTTTTTATTCATTGCCAAATTAACTAATCAGGGTCATGCCATTACTAGCAGTAATCAGCTGGTTTGAAATCAGACCTCCTGACTTTCAAGTAATTACTGTTTGTCAACAAATATTATATGTGAAAAGCACAGAATATTATATTTTCTATTGGGAGTCCAGTCTCACTGAACATATTTTCAGATAATGATAATAGAGGATTTGGCTTCCCAGACATTGTCCTGGGTCCTTATTGTGACCACAGGTTTGATTTTCACCCTGGCAGTGAAGATCTTTCCTTAATTGGATGAATCTTTCTAGCCTGGCCCACTATTGCCACATCAAAGTCCCATTAAGACATGGGGCTATGCCCTGGTTCTTGGCCTTGACAAGAGCTTTTGTCCCCCATATTTATAATACAACACAAAGATTGAAATCTGAAAGGGAGAAGAACTGGGGGTTGCTGGACAATCAAACAACTTCTGTATCCAGCTGTGCCTCCCCCAGGGACCGAGCCTGTTTTCCAGACTTTTAACACTACCCTGAGATTCAGAACTGAGCACCTCTAAAGAGAGAAAATCCGTTTCCACTGAATCTGAATGGTCTGTATTGCTCACTGTGAAGAGTAAGGTCCAGATTTATTCCTCTATATAGTGGATTTGTCCTTTATTGCTCCTTGCCTTTGGCTTTTGCTTGGTGCTAGAATTCCTTCATTTAGTCCAGAAACTCAGTGTTGTCCAGGAACTACTTCTCCATAGGAAACCCAGGTCAGAAATTTGGCCTTGTTCAGGAGCTTTCTACTCCATATAATTTCCTTTATCCACTGTCATATTTGGTTCTCTGGAGGGGCCTCACAGATGCACAGGCTTCCCTTCTAGGAGAATTGCTGCATAAGTTCTTTTTTTGTGGTGCCAAAGAATTGGAAATTGAGGGGATGCCCATCAATTAGGGAATGGCTGAACAAATTGTGGTATATACTTGTGATGGAATCCTGTTATAATATAAGAAATGAATGAGCAGGTTGTTTTCAGAAAAACTGGCAAGAGTTACATGACCTCATTCAAAGTGAAATGAGCAGAACCAGGAGAACATTGGACATACACACTAACAGCAATATTGTACAATGGTCAATTGTGAATGACAGCTATTCTCAACAATACAAAGATCCAAGACAACTCCAAAGGACTTATGATGAAAAATGCTATCTACCTCCAGAGAAAAAACTGATAATCTGAATGAAGATCGACGCAGGCTATTTTTTTACTTTCTTTTTTTGTGTTTTCTTTTATAGCATTACTAATATGGAAATATGTTTTGCATGATTGCACATGTATCAAATTGCTTACCTTCTTAGTGAGGGGGAGGGGAGGAGGGGAGGAAGAGAATTTGGATCTCAAGATTTTAAAAAAAATGTTAAAATTGTTTTATATGTAACTAAAAAATAAAAATATTACAATTGTTAAAAAAATGGCTGCAAAATTTTTGTGTGTAGCCTCTTTCCTATCTCCCTATCTCATCTCTGGTTCCGTCTCTCTGCCTTCTAAAGGTCACATCCAAGGGAACAGCCCAAGGTTTATAAAATAGTTAGAATCAGGAATCTTGAATGGGATATTGATGGTACTTGAGGGCTCAAGACAATACCTAGACAGAATCTTACTTAAGTTAATAATTATCATTTTAATAAATCTACAGATTGAACCCTAGTAAATAGTTTAGGAGTAAGCTCCTTGAAAGAAGGGCCTTTGTCATATCTACCTTTGTATACTAATGGAAACATTTATATAGTATTTGAAGTTTGCAAAGCACTTTGCTCACAATAACCCATCAACCCCAGTAGTGTAAGCTTTATCATCTCCATTTTACAGAAGAGGAAACAGACTCTGTGAAGTGAAAGGCCGGCCGAGGGTCGCATAGTTATTAAGTATTTGAGGTGGAATTAAAGCCCAAATCTTTTGCAAGTCCATCACAATCACATCATACTGCCTCTTTCTATTGAGAGCACCTAGCTAAGTACTTTGTACATAACAGTTGGTTAATAATAATGGTCATAAAAGCTGACATTTATATATCCCTTTAAGGTTTGTAAAATGCTTTTTACTTGTGTCATCGCATTTGATCCTCACAACCCTGTGAGAGAAGTTATTCCCATTTTATAGAGTTGAGATTTAAGGGTGAGAGGTTAAATGACTTGCCTAGGGTTACACAACTAATAAGTGCCTGAGGGAGGATTTGAATGCATGTCCTCATAACTCCAAATCGAGTACTCGGTCTGCTATGCCACCTCGCTGTTTAATAAATGTTTGTTGAATTGGAAAAAATTGAATTATGTGTTGTTGATGAATGTTAGAGTACTACTGCATTCTTGAGATGCTCTCATGGCACAAAAATTACTAAACAAATATCCATATGTAGCACATTCTCTGGAATGGCTACCCTAATTCTCATTCTATCTCAGTTCCCATTAATACTGTCAAGTTAGGTCCTTAGTGGCTAACTACTGACTCCTCCCTCAGGAGGAGGAGTGTGTGTGGGGGTGCCTGCCACATAATAGGTACTATATATTTATTTATTTGTTTATTCATTCATTCATTCATTCATTCATTCATTCATTCATTTATTTAAATATATTTATTCCCTTCCTGAACTGATTGTTTTAAGCCCAGTTTGTGCCTAAATTGCTTTTGGTCCATTCAGTTGGGCTTTATGCTTTCATAAGATTTTTGTAATATGAATAGTTTCTATTTCTATCTTTTTTTCCTTCCCCTCGATTGTATTTAACCCCAAAAGACACTCACACAAGCCAGCAATACAGTAAGTTGACACATTAATTTGGAGGAAGCAGTTTCTTTAAAATCCAGCAGCAAAAATAAAACAGAAAGTGACTCTTGAAGAACAAAGATTGGGAATAGAGTTCGTCACTCTGAGAGTAGGAGTGGTAATGGGGGAAAATTTGGATGTCACCAGTTTTGTTCTTGGCTTTACAAATATGCTGCAACAGTTCCATAGTTCAGTCCTTTCCTATTTGGCAGTCTCTTTCCTGCTGGTTCACTTGCTGCTGTGGGAGCAGCAGCAACAAGCAAAATGCACTTACTTTCTTCTTTTCCCCATCTCCTCTTCTCCAGTTTCTTATGTCATCAACTCTTGTTGGAGTCCTTTTGTCTCTTAGGAATGGGACATTTGCTGAGCCTCTCAGCCTCAGCAAATAAGTACTGGACACTGGTTCCTAGCGTTTCTGAAGCATAGATGAAATGAAAGACAATCTCTTTCTTGAATGATCAAGTTGAGAAGAAAGTTAAACTGCACACACAAATGGTCAAATCAGTAAGCATTTATTAAGGCTTACTGTGTGCCAGGCACACAGTCCTTACATCAAGAAACTTTCATTCTAATAAGTGAAGAAAACACAAAAAGAAGCTGGAAGACACCCATTCCTGGGCATTGTAGAGAGTCTCAGAGGAGAATCAGGAATGATATGGGTAGACTGGCTGTTCTCCTTAAGATGGAGGTTCTGGGAGGAACCAGTCATTCAGAGGGAGTTGCCAAAGGGACAGACACATATAGTCCAGGACTAATGTGAGCTTCCAGGGTGAAAAGGTTTTTGGGACATGGTAAAGAAAGACTGGGAAAAGAGTCAGGAGTGCGTCCTGGAAAGGAATGACTCATACAAATAATAACTTGAATCGAAATTAGAATATGACAAAGTTCATAGGAGAGATCGGAGTGGCATAGGAGATTTGAAGAGGGAGGTATAATTTTTATCTGGAAAAATTAGGTAAGATTTCATGAAGGAGGTACGTATATATGAGAGCTATAAAAATGATGAAGCATGTCTTTGAGTCAACCCTAGTTTATACATTGTTACATTGTTGAATCATACCCATTGTTTAAGGTGCAACTCAAATGTTATGTATTCTCTCGTACTTTCAGTAAATAATTTCTTCACCTTGACTTTTGCATAGTACTTGTATCTTATGTACTTTTCAAGTGTTATTATTTGTGTATGTTTTAATAGTCATCCGTTACTATAAAAAGGAAAGGACCATGTCTTGTTAATCTTTGTATCTTCCTCAGTGTCTAGCAGAGTCTTCTGCATATATTAGGTACTTAATTAATATGGTTTACTGTTGCCCACCCTTGTTCTTTTCCTTTATGTCACTATTTAAAAAATTCTCTTAAGAGTTTTATTTTTTTTCAAAATTTTATTTAATAAGATACAAATATTATACCAACTTTGCCTGACACTGTATACCCAACTCTTTAAACCCTGAGACAGCATGATGTAGTGTTAGTCATTAATATTTATTAAGTGCCCACTATGTGCCTGCTACTATGTGCCAGGATAGGCAATTAACAAATATATCATTTGATAGTTGAAAAGGAAATGGATTTGGAATCAGAAATGGGATACACAAATCCCGTTTCTGCTACTTAGTGTGCCCTTAGGCAAATCGTGCCACTTCTCTGGACCCAAATTTCCTTATCATAATTTCTAAAATCCTACTCTAAATCATATGATTCTTGGCCCAGTAACCTAATCCTTTCCCCTATGCTGTCAAGGCACTACACTGTAGTACCTCACTTGGATAGATCCCCTAAGGCTTGGGATTTCCTATTTTTTGACCTTTCCCTGTTCTTCCCCTTCCTTTCCAAAGACTAATATGTCCTTGTTCTGAATCTCATATTCTTGGTCACCGTTCTCTATGTCTTCCAAGGTGAATACAAGTGAATCTCTGCTATGTGGCTAAAAGAGAGGATTTTAGTAGAAGCTGGCAGCCAATCTACTTTTAATAATAGCCTTCAAACACAATTCTGTCCTTTTTGGTCTCAGTCCAGAGCAGTGACTCCTAGGCTTTATTTTCAGGCCAAGAGAAGAGAAGGATAGTGCCAAGGATGGCACATGGGGGAACTATGTTTGGACCTTCAGTGTTCTTCAAAACATTCTGTATAGGTGACCTACTTTGTATATATATAGAATCAGATTTGTGTGGTTCTATTATTCATAAGATGGTGTTTTGTCCCACTGGCACTTCAATATTTTCTATACTCAATATGATTCATCTATGGGTTCAATTTCTTCTCTCATACCTTCCCCATATTCACACCTTTGCCCATTACTATACTTCATTACCTGTTGGCTTGAAAAATGTCACTACTTGGCAACTCACAGCTTATTACTTCCTTGTCATATGGCATGAAATTTTTTCAGTGCCAACTTGAAGGTTCTGCTATGAAAAAAACAACAACTTGGCACTTCTTCTGTGGTCATATGGTTCCCACAGGTTTCTAGATGCACTTTCTAGAATGGCTCATGGTGATCAGTTCAGTAGCCTTCAAAAATATAAGAGAAAATAATAACTCACATTTACTTGGTGATTTTAGACTTAGAACAAAGTTTTCCTTAGAACCACTCTATGAAGTAGGAATTATTATCCTCACTATGCAGCTGATTAAACTGAGGCTCATAGAATTTGAGTGGCCCTGGTCACACAAGGAGGATTCTCACCCAGGTTTTCCTGAATTTAGTCTGGTGCTTTTTCCACTCCATCATGTGGCTTTTTCAGAATTCCCATCAGAGATCTGATATATTTACTTGCTCTTTGAAATTTCTGCCTACGACTTACATCCTTTAAAATATTTAGATGACCTGAGGATTCTGCTCAGGTGACTAGCAGCTAATACTTTTGTGTTAAATTCGTGGACTTTTTTTTTAGTGTAGTAGTAACTGAATTTCCTTCACATATGCTAATATCTGATATTGTTGTTGGACCTTAAGGTCTCAGAGGGCAAGGATAATATCTATTAACTTCCTATAGTTAAAAAAAAGAAAAGAGCAAAGTAAAGATGGCTGGGTGGAGGGGAAGTGATGCTTATTTTTTTTCCAATGGTGATGAGATATTAGAAAGGCAAAAGTGACTGTGTAGATTTTCAGCATGGGAATTGGTTGCTCTTGGTAGAATCATTTCTGGATGGGTTAGGTGAATTGCCCAGGGTCACACAGGTATGCAGTAAATATTTAGAATTCAAAACTAGATGTTCTGACTCCAAATCTATTACTCTTTCTATTGCATCATTTGGATTCTCTAATGATCTTTATGCTCTCTTCTAAGATTCTATTATCTGAAATTTATTGAGTGTTGGATTTTAGAAGTTTTCCCCCTGCTATCTCAGATATTCCATGTCATAAGGAAAGCCCAATTCACCTTTTTTTAAAGGAGCCACCTATCAATGGAAAATATACATGTATAACTAAGGGATTTGAGACATTGGTGCTTTGACTGTATTTGGGATTCTGGAAATGCAAGTCCTGGTTATTATTCCAAACCAAATTGTTTTGGTACAGAGGTCTCCTCAAATTTATCCATAAGGTAATTTTTCAGAGCTTTCATTATTGATAGAGAAATAACGTAGCAAAATGTTTCATGTAGAATATATCTATTCTCATTCCAACTGTATTAAAGTCAACTGTTTGTGCCATTGATTTTTACACAATTAATGTAGTTTACATAGCCTGAAATTATATCCGTGTAAACTGTCATTTTCAATTTTGTAATCTGTATAAAATGGCTTCTTTTAAACTCCGTGCTGAAAATGCCAGAGACAGGACCAGAAGGACTCAAAACGCATCTCTGTTCCAAAATATATGCAGAACTATTTCTGGAAGCAGAAGCTATGAGTATAATCTCCTGTTGCTCAGCTTGAGATAGCTTTCCTTCCTCACTCCACTGCACATTTTTTTTTAATTTTTCATTCCCTTGACTAGCACTTCTCCTCCACAAGAATATTCTTCCTCTTCCTCACCTTCCCCTGGCCTCTGGCAAGTGAAAACACGTTTTCTGCCCTAGAGAGTAATGAGGATAGGAATCAGTGAAACTGGATTGCTGGTGTCTTGGGCCAGAAGGGAGGAGGTGTTGACTGGAGGCAGATGGGGTCCAGAGGCTTATAGGTGAAATAAGTCAGTGATTGCTAGACATCAGACCTTCTTCCTGTATTGTTTCTTAGGAAAAAACTCCACAGCACTGAAACTTAACACTGAAGGGTTTAATATGACTAATACCATTATCACATCGGATTTCAAATCTGATAAAGTATAAAGAGAGACAGCATAAAAACATTGTGCAAATAAAGGGACCTATTAGAGGTAAGGGTGAAATAAATTAATTTTTTTATTAGTGATAGCTTCTTTTTGATATATTTTAAAATATCACCTTCTGTAAATCCAAGTTCTACTTATAGGATTCCAAATGTTCCTTCTCTGCTTCCTACTTGTCACTCCAAATGAACTGAAAAGTCAACGCTAGAATCTATCCTTCTCCAACTTTTTCCATGAGGAGATTTCATAATTCTTAACTTTCAGTCTTTTCTGTCTTTTTTTGTTATACCTTTTCTGCTTGCATGCCCCACCAATGTCCATTAAACATGCACAGAAACAAGTTCACTACTTTCCTTCTAGCTCATTTTTCATTTACAACTACTCTGTTTTTAAAAAAGATAAGTTTTTAAAATAATTATAGTTTTTCCTAATATCCCCCCTCCTCTCCTTCCCAGAGAGCCATCTCATATAACAAATATAATTTTTTAAAGGCAAAGAAGAAAAAAAATCAGTACAACTGATAATACATTGAAAACTGAAAAAAAAAATCCCAAATGAGCAATGTGCTCCCACCTCCATGAATGGTTATAGGTGGCCTTTTAGATCTCATCATTCAAGTTAGGCTTGACGTTTATAATTTTGTTACACTCACTTTTGTTTTTGGGTTCATTCATCACATTTACATTGTAGTAGTCATTGTGTATATTGTTTTCGTGGTTCTATTTCATTCAGCATCAGCTCATGGAAGTCTTCCCATGCTTCTCTGTATTCAGCACATATATAATTTTTAATAGCTCAGTAATATTCCCTTATATTTATGCACTACAATTGCTTAGCTATTCCCTAGTTGGTGAACATCTACTTTGTTTCTAGTTCTTAGCTATCATAAAAAGTGTTGCTATGAACTACTTTTGTGCATATGGGAACTTTCTGACTATCAATGACTTCCTTGGAGTATAAGCCCAGTAATGGAGTCTCTGGTTCGGAAAGGATGGACATTTTAGTCACTTTATTTACCTAATTCCAAACTGCTTTCCAAAATGGTTGTACCATTTCACAGCTCCACCAATAATGTACTTATAATTCCACAATTCCTCCAACATTGACTTTTACCATTTTTTGGTAATCTTTGCCAATTTTCAGGGTGTGAAGTAAAACATCAATGTTCTTTTAATTTGCATTTCTCTTAGTAGTGATTTGGACTTTCTCTTACTATTAGTGACTTGGTTGTCATGTGGCTGGTTCATACTTTTCAATTCTTTTTTGTTCATAGCCTTTGATCACTTATTTACTGGGGAATGGCTATTAGCAATTATAGTATAATCTTTAATATTAAGGTCACATACCCATTTAGAATGTATTGTAGAATAAGGTGAATTGTGTTAGTCTAAGTCTACTCTAATTTAGCCCCACTGTTTTCAAGTTTTCCCAGCAGTGGTTTTTTGGAGGGGGATGGCAGGGCAATTGGGGTTAAGTGACTTGCCCAAGGTCACACAGCTAGTAAATGGCAAGTATCTGAGACCGCATTTGAACTGAGGTCCTCCTGACTCCAGGGCCAGTGTTCTACTCATTATGCCACCTAGCTGCCCCAGCAGTTTTTTTTTAAAAATCATCGATAATAGGTTCTTTCCTAGGTAATTTATGTTTTCCATTCTATCAAAGAATGGGTTATTGAGTTTCGTTGTTTCTTATTTTCCTTGTCTATCCTGTTCCACTGATCTTTCTCTATCTTTTTAACCAATACCAGATGGTTTTTATGGCTACTGCTTTATAGTATAGTTTGAGGTCTGGAAGTGCTATTCTTCCTTCACTACTTTTCATCATTTGATTTGATATTTTAGATATTTTGTTTTTCCAAATGAATTTTGTTTGTATTTTATCAAGTTTTGTAAAATATCTCCTTAGTAATTTCATTGATATAGCATTAAAAGTTTTAAACATTAACTATGGAAGTATTGTCATTTTTGTTATATTGGCATGGCCTAGTCATGAGCATTGACTATTCCTAGCATTGTTTAAGTTGTTCTTTATTTCTTTTAGGAGCTCTTTGTAATTTAATCTATACAACTATAGATTCTGTGATAGAAAATATTTTAGTAGAATCATCCCCAGATGTTTTATGCATGTTGTAGTCATTTGAAATAAAATTTTCTTTCCTCTTGGATTTTCTCATTGTTTTGTAGAAATGCTATTGATTTTTGAAGATGAAATTGGATTAAAGATAGCAGGAGACTAAATAGAAATCCGAAATAACTTAGTCTCAGAAAAGGAAATTGAACTAGTTGTAAAGGAACTACCAAAGGGAGGGAAAAAACAAAAGAAAATACGACAAAAAACCCTTTTGATCCTAATGGATTCACAATATTGTATTAGACTTTTAAGGAACAATTAATACCCACATTATGCCAATTATTCTCAACATCTGAGAAATAAAGAATCCTACCAGAATTTTTCTGTGGGACTAATGTAGTCATAATACCTAAACCAGGGAAGGATAAAACACAGGATGATAAAACAGAACTATAGACGAATAGCATTAATGAATACCCATTTTAAAATTTCAAATAAAATCTTGGAAGGGAAAAGAAACAAAAAAACTCCCCTTTTTTCTTAAAAAAACAAAAAAGGAAATCATGTTTCAAATGAAGGTACTTTGGTTGTTTCTGAAGAAAGACTGTTATTATATCTGCCAATAGTGTGCAAAGTAGCATAGTACAACTTTTCAGCTAACCTAAAGGGAACTAACCTCTTTTTTTTTTTGGAGGGGGGAAGGCAGGGCAATTGGGATTAAGTGACTTGCCCAAGGTCACACAGCTAGTAACTGTGTCAAGTATCTGAGTCTGGATTTGAACTCAGGTCCTCCCGACTCCAGGGCCGGTGCTCTGCTCACTGTGCCAGGCTTGAAGTACTCTTATTTCTTTGAGCCTTGGTTTCCTCACCTGTAAAATGAGGAAATTAGATTACATGATTTTTATGGTCTTTTACCATTCTAGGTCCATTGATCTAAGGCTTCTTGTCTCTTTTGAAAATACAAATATACCTTGGAGAAGTAGCACATATTCCTCCATTTACGACTTTCCGCCAAGTTATAAGCAAAGTTACTAGTACAAAGACAGGGCTGACCCTCTGCAGTATTGTAAAGTAGGCACAATTTGTTATCCAGGATCCTAGTCTCTCCTTTCCTATTCTACATATTATTCTCACCTTCGTCCCCTGCTAGCCTGGTTGACTCAGGCTCTTTTTTTGCCCCTCTTCCTTTTCTTCCAGTTCAATCTATCCTTTCTTATTAAAGATGTAAAAATTGAATAATTAATCTGCTACTACTTTCAGAGATATTTACATTTTAAAAAGAGACAAGAAACCTTGAGTCTAGGTACAGAAGCTCTCTAAGTGTAGAATAATAGACATCAGTGTACCATTGGAAGAAATATTTAGGGGGACAATATGGTCTCCCTAAAATTTCAAAAAATATTAATTTATTTTAAATTCAGTTTTATTTTATTTTCAGGTCCACATCTTCTCCCTTCTACCACCGCTAATGACAAAAAAGAAAAACAACACCTATTACAAATATGTAAAATCAAGCAAACATGTTCCTACATTGGTCTTATCGGTATTTGTGTTTGCATACACACAGAAATTTTTGACAATATTTCAAATATTATCAATCATATAATATTTGAAAGATAGCTATATGTTTTGTGCAGTATGATAGTATTATCATGAGCTAATTTTTAGCTGTGGCATTCAACAACCCAACAACATAAAGAACACTATTTGGACACTGAGTAGGTTGATTTAAAAATATATTCAGCAACAATGATAACGTAAACTTCCATTTTATTTTTAAAAAACTTTCCTTTAATCACATCATCTTTATGCGTTTCTATCTTTGTGTCTGTCATTCTTTCTGTTAATGTGTCTCCATTTCTCTCTTCTCATACTAAATTTTGAGAATTTACAAATTGATTCCCTGATGTGGAGACAGGCCTCTCCCAATGTGGTTATTCCTTGAAAACATGAAGTTAAGTGAAACTGCATCACAAGGGACAGCTGGTTTCAAAAGAACAGTGCTATTAATGAGATAAGTAGACCAAAGCTTTAGTGAGTTAAAGGTACTTTAAGCTCAAGTGTTTCCCTGGATTTCAACCAGGCATCCAGTATTATCCTGGGAAATTGGCCAAACAATACTGCAATGGGGTTTTGCAACATTACAATGAAGTTTAGTCATAATCTATCAATACTATTATAGCAAAATGACATTGAGACATTATTTGGAATTTGCCTGTATCTTGTAAAATCATTTATGACACTTGTAGCAAAGTTCACATGCTTTGTATACATTTTATGTCTACTTATATTGAATATTTTGTTTCTCTTGATAGACTATAAGTTCCTTGAGGACTAGGACTATTTCATTTTTCTTTTATATCTCCAGCATCTATCACACAGAATAAATTCCTACTGATTAATTGATCGATTGATTTAGGCAAAACATTCATGCTTAAGCATACTCTCTCATCTGGGAATCTTCATATATCTTAGAATTTTCAAATAAAAAATTGAAGTCACACTAACATCTGTTTTAAAGCATGTGCAAGTTAAGGTTTGAAAATTGACTTTTAGCCTGTGAAAAATGGAAGTCTATTATAAAATGATCCCCTCTGATGATATACCAGCATCTTTTTTGATATTGATCTTTCTCATAATAAATTCTAATTTATATGATATATAATAGAACATATTAGTTATAACTCACATAATAAGCATGATGATATGTCAGAGAATATAACAATGGAATATAACATATAACAATGGAATATAACATATAACAATGGAATATGACATATAACATGGAATATAACATGTAACAATGGAATATAACACATAACATAACATAACATAATGACATAACAATGGAAGAATCAGAAGAACAGGTCATATGCTACCACTATATTGAAATTATACTATGAGTGTGAGGTACTGGAATGCATGAACAAAAGAAGTTGTGTAATGTTCTCAAGAATTTGAGAAATGTGGACAGCTCCCTTTAAAAACATTCAAGGTCAACTAAGAAACCATCAGTCTTTGAAGCAGTAATTTGAGAAGTGTGGCAAATGTTGTTTCTACTTCAGATATGAAAAAAATGGAAGTGCTAATAGTAAGCGAAGTGCAAAGAGATCAGTTTGCTCAAAACCTCACAGAAATACATTACCATGAATAATTGCCCTACTCTTACTCTCCTTTATCTTGTTTGTCTTTATCCTTATTTACAGTGCCACTGGAAGTGTGTGTGTGTGTGCGCGTGTGCGTGTGTGTGTGTGTGTGTGACATGGTCAAAGTTGCACAAAGATCATTTGGTCGTAGACTGGAGGATGAATGGTCGTGAGGGAGTGACTTGAGACAGGCAGACCAGACATCAGGCTATTGTAATAGTCCAGGAACGAGATGATGAGGGCTTGCACTCACAGTGTCAGAGTAGAGAAGATGGAATATTCAAGAGATGTTATAGAGCCAAATCAACAGTTTTTGGCAACAGATTGGATATCACAGGGGTGGAAAAGAAGAAGAGAATGAAGAGCTAAGGATGATACCTGGGTTTTGAGCCTGACTGAAGAGATGACGGTTACCTCCACAATAACAGGGAGGTTTTGAAGGGGTGAGGATTTTGGGGGAAAATAATAAGTTCTGTTTTGGACATGTTGAGCTTAAGATTTCTATGGGTCATCCATTTCAAATTGTTCAGTAGGCGACTGCGGATGTGAGACTGAAGGTGAGTAGAAAGTTTAAGGCTGGATAAGTATATTGGATGAAATCATCAAATGAAATAGCATAGAGGGAGATGAGAAGAGGGCCCAGGACATGTTGCTATGGGACACCACTTATGGTTAGCTCGCATGACCTAGATGAAGATCCAGCAAAGGAGCCTGAGAAGGAATAGTCAAATTCAAGAGAAGAGCCAGAAAAGAGTAATATCATGAAAACTTCGAGAGAAAAAAATGCTTAAGAAGACAGTGATCAGTCGTGTCAAAGGCTGCAGAAAGGTCAAGAAGGCTGAGAATTGAAATAATAGGCTTGTCAAGATACTGTTACTAACTTTGGAATTGCAATTGAATGCCGAGGTTGAAAGACACATTGTAGAGTTATAAAGAAAGTGAAGAAGTAAAAGGAAAGGAAGTGGAGGCACCTTCTGAAAGAAACAACCAAATGAAAACTTCCAGGAACCTCATAGCTAAAATTCAGAGATTCTAGGTAAAAAAAAAAATACTACAAATAACCATAAAGCAAGAATTCAAGTACCAAAAACCATGGTCGGGATCACACAGAATTTGGCATCCACTCCTTTTAGTTTTATTTTTGTTTTAAAATAGTTTTCCAATTACATGTAAAAACAATTTTTAATATTCATTTTTAAAAAATCGAGTTCCAAATTATTTCCCTTCCTCTATCCCCTCACCTTCCCCTCCCCCCACTCCATTGAGAAGGCAAGCGATTTGATACAGGTTATGCATGTGCAGTCATGGAAAACATCTTTCCATGGTAGTCATGTTGTGAAAGAAAACACAGACAAAAAACATAAAAAAAGTATAAAATAGTATGCTTTGATCTGCATTCACATCAGTTCTTTCTCTGGAGGTGGATAGCATTTTTCATCATGAGTCCTTCAGAATTGTATTGTATCTTTGTATTGCTGAGAATAGCTAAGTCATTCATAGTTGCTGTTACTGTGTACATTGTTCTCCCATTTCTGCTCACTTCACTTTGCAATTGGTTCATGTAAGTCTTTCCAGGTGTTTCTAAAATCATCCTGGTCATTATTTCTTATAGTACAATAGTATTCCATCACAATCATATATCACAACTTGTTCAGCCATTCCTCAAAGGATAGACACCTTCTCAATTGCCAGTTCTTTGCCACCACAAAAGAGCTGCTATAAATATTTTTGTATACATAGTTCCTTTTTGTTTTTTTTTTATCTCTTTGTGAAACACACCTAGTTAGTGGTATTGCTAGGTCAAAGGGTATTCACAGTTTTATAGCCATTTGGGTAATAGTTCCAAATTGCTCTCCAGAATGATAGGATCTATTCACAATTCCACCAACAGTGGTTTAGTGTCCCACTTTTCCTACATCTTTTCAACATTTGTCATTTTCCTTTTCTGCCAATCTAATAGGTGTGAGGTGATTCTTCAAAATTGTTTTAATTTACATTTCTTTCATCAATAGCAACTGAGAGCATTTTTGTCACATGACTAAAGATAGCTTTGATTTCTTCTTCTGAGAACTGTTCATATCCTGTCGGTTGGGGAATGACTCATATTCTTGTAAATTTGACCCTGTGTTCTATATATTTGAGAAATGAGGCCTTTAACAGAGAAACTTGCTCTAAAACTTTTTTTTTTTAGCTTTCTGCTTTCCTTCTAATCTTGCCTGCATTGGTTTTGTTTATGCAGAAACTTTTTGGATTTAATGTAATCAAAATTAACTGTTCTACATTTTGTGATGCTCTCTATTTCCTATTCAATCATGAATTCTTCCCTTATCAATAAATCTGAAAGTTAACTATTCTATGATCCTCCAATTTGCTTTGGTGTCACCCTTTATGTCTAAATCATGTACCCATTTTGATCTAATCTTGGTATACAGTGTGAGATGTTGGTCTATACCTAGTTTTTGTCAAATGGCTTTCCAGTTTTCACAGCAGTTTTTTGTCAAATAGTGAGCTTTTGTCCCAAAAGCAGGGATCTAAATAACTATCAAAAACTAGATTGTGATGTTAATCACATTCTATGTATTGTGAACCCAGTCTATTATCCACCTTTCTGTCTCTTAGCCAGTACCAGATTGTTTTGATTATTACCACTTTGTAATACAGTTGAAAGTCTAGAACTGATGGAACCTTCCTTCACATTATTTTCTCCTATTAATTTCCTTGATATTTTTTTATCTTTTCTTCTTGCAGATGAATTTTTTATGATTTTTCCAGCAGTATAAAATAATTTTTTTGCAGTTTAATTTGCATGGTACTGAATAAGTAAATTAATTTAGGTAGAATTGTCATTTTTATTACATTGGCTCAGTCTGCCCATGAGTAATTAGTATTTTTCCAATTGTTCAGATCTGAGTATGTGAAAAGTGTTTTGTAATTGTGTTCGTATAGTTCTTGGGCTTGTCTTAGCAGGTAGGCTTCAAAATATTTTATATTGTCTGCAGTTATTTAAAATGCAATTTCTCTTTTTATCTCTTGTTCTTGGACTTTGTTTTGTAATGTATAGAAGTGCTAATGATTTATATGGGTTTATTTTATATCTTGCAAGTCTACTAAAGTTGTTAATTATTTCAACTAGTTTTTTTAGTTGATTCTCTAGAATTCTCTAAGTATATCTCATCACATCATCTGCAAAGAATGATAGTTTTATTTCCTTATTGCCTATTCAATTTCTTTTCTTCTCTTATTGGTATGCCTATCATTTCTAGTGTAATATTGAACAATAGTAGTGATAATGAGCATTCTTGCTTCACTCCTGATCTTGTTGAGGAGGCTTTTAGCTTATCCCCATTGCAGATAATGCTTGCTGATGGTTTTAAAGAGATACTTCTTATCATTTTGAGGAAAGCTCCATTTATTCTGATGCTTCCAATCTTTTTCATAACAATGTGTTGTATTTTGTCAAAAGCTTTTCCTATTAAGATATATTATATTAAGATAATAATATGATTTTTGTCATTTTTATTATTGCTGTAATCAATTATGCTGATATTTTTCCTAATATTGAACCAGCCCTGCATTCCTGGTATAAATCCTGCCTGGTCATAGCATATAGTCCTTGTGATATATTGCTCTAATCTCTTTGCTAGCATTTTATTTAAAACTTTTGCAGCAATATTCATTAGAGAAATTAGTCAATAGTTTTTTTTCTCTGTTTTTGTTTTCTCTGGTTTAGGTATCAAAACCATACTTGGGTCAAAGAAGGTATTTGGGAGGACTCTTTCTTTGCCTATTTTCCCAAATATGTATCTCTATATATGTACATATATATACGTGTGTGCATGTGTGTGTTTATGTATGTTTGTGTATATATATTATTGAAATTAATTGTTATTTAAATATTTGGCAGATGTACACATGTAGAGATATATATTTTCCCCTAAGTCCTGTTTTGGTTGCATCCCACAATTTTTGGTGTCTCATTGTTGTCATTATTTTACTGAAATTATTGATTATTTCCATGATTTGTCCTTTGATTCACTTATTCTTTAGGATTAGATTATTTAGTTTTCAATTAATTTTTAATCTGTGGTTCCAAAGTCCTTTATTGAATAGAATTTTTATTGCATTTTGTTCCTGAAAGGATGTGCTAAATATTTCTCTTTTTTCTGCATTTGTTTGTGATATTTTTATCCCCTAATATACAGGGTCAATTTTTGTGAACATGTCAGGTACAGCCGAGAAAAAAGTACACTTTTTTATTTCTATTTCTATTTCCAATCAGTTTTCTCTAGAAGTCTATCTTACCCATTTTCTCTAAAATTCTATTCATCTCCTTAACTTCTTTCTTATTTATTTTATTGTTATCATTGTAAAAGGGAAAAGCCAAGGTCTACTACTAGAATATTTTTATTATCTATTTCCTCCTATAATTCATTTAACTTTTCTGTTAAGAAAAATTCTATGACATTTGGTGCATATATATTTAGTATTTATATTATTTTCTGTAGTACCTTTTAGTAAGATGTAGTTTCCCTCTTTATCTTGTCTAATTAGGCCTATTTTTGCTTTCGCTTTGTCTGAGATCATGATTACTACTCTTGCCTTTTTTTTAACCTCAGCTGAAGCATAATAGATTATGTTTGAGGCCCTTATTTTAAGTCTCTGCATGTCTTTCTGTTTCAAGTGTGTTCCCTGAAAACAACATATTGTTGGATTCTAATCCATTCTGCTATCCACTTATGAGCGAGTTCATTTCATTCACATTCACAACTATGATTACTGACTGTATCTTTCTCTTCATCCAGTTTTATTTTGTTTATTTTTATCTCTTTCTTTACTCTGTTCCTCCTCAATCATCTGTTTTGCCTACCTAATTCCCTTAATCTGCCCTTCCTCTTACCAGTTTCCTACTTTTCTCTTATCCACTTTCCCTCCTACTTCCCTGTTGGGTAAAATAGACTTCTATGCTCAACTGAGTGTGTACATGTATTCTGCTGTCTTTGAACCAGTTGTGGTGATAGTATGATTTAACTGTTGCCTCTTTCCCCTCCCATTTTCCCCTCTACTGTAAAAGTTCTTCCTTTAATGCCTCTTTTATGAGAAATAATTTGCCCCATTTTTCTCTCCTTTCTTTCTTCTCCCATTTCATCTCTCGTTCTCACCCCATCCGCTTTAAAAAAATCATCACAATGTAATCAATTCACACCATTGCCCTCTGTTTATGTAGACTCTTTCTAACCACCCTAATAATGATAAAGTTCTTAGGAGTGACGTGTATTATATAGGTATAAAAACAGTTTTAACCTAATTGAGTCCCTTATGATTTCTCTTTCATGTTTACCTTTTTATGCTTTTCTGAAGTCTTATATTTAAAAGTCAAATTTTTTATTCAGCTCTGGTCTTTTCATTGGGAATGGTTGATAATCTTCCATTTCATTAGATGCTCATTTTTCTCCCTGAAGGATTATACTCAGTTTTGCTGGGTAGGTTATTTTGATTGTAATCCTAACTCCTTTGCCTTCTAGAATGTCACATTCCAAGCCCTCTGTTCTTTTGCCTTGGGAGCTGCTAAATCCTATGTGATACTGACTGTGGCTCCAGTGTATTTGAATGGTTTCTTTATGCCTTCTTGCAGCATTTTCTCTTTGACATGGGTGCTCTGGAATTTGGCTATAATATTTCTGGGAGTTTTCATTCTGGGATCTCTTTCAAGAGGTGATTGGTGAATTCTTTCAATTTCCATTTTACTCTCTGTTTCTAAGATATTAGGGCAGTTTTCTTTTATAAATATTAAAATATCATGTCTGGGTTCTTTATTTGATTGTGGCTTTCAGGTAATCCAACAATTCTCAAATTATCTTTCCTCAATCTATTTTCTAGGTCAGTTACTTTTTTCTATGAGATATTTCACATTTTCTTCTATTTTTCATTCTTTTGACTTCAATTATTTATTTATTTATTTTTGGGAGGGTGGAAGGCAGGGAAATTGGGATTAAGTGACTTGTCCAAGGTCAGACAGCTAGTAAGTGTGTCAAGTGTCTGAGGTCAAGTTTGAACTTGGGTTCTCCTGACTCCAGGGCCTCTACTCTCCTCTACTCACTGTGCCACCTAGTTGCCCCACTTTAATTATTTCTTAATATGTTTTGTAGTTATTAACTTTCATTTGCATGATTCTAATTTTTAAAGCATTATTTTCTTCAATGAATTTCTGTGTCGCCTTTTCCATTTGGTAAACTCTGCTTTTTAAGGAATTCTTTTCTTCAGTGAGGTTTTATATTTCTTTTTACCAATTTGGCCAATACTGTTTTTTAAGTTGTTATTTTCTTCAACATTTTTTGTGCCTCTTTTGCCAAGCTGTTATTTCTCTTTTCATAATTTTCTTGCTTCACTCTCATTTCTTTTCCCAATATTTCCTCTACTACTATAATTTAATTTTTAAAATAAGTTTTTTTTTAAGTTATACCAGGAATTTTTGTTACGTGGCTGTCCAAATTGTATCTTTCTCTGAGGCTTTGCTTATAGCTATTTTCATATTGTTGTCTTCTTTTGAGTTTGTGTTATGATCTTCTCTGTCATCATAGTAGCTCTTAGTGGTAACTTTTTCCACTCATTTTTCCACCTTTTTCTTGACTTTGATCTTAGTTGGGCTCTTCCCAGGAATTTATGAAGGAGTATTCTCCCAAGCATTAAACTTTTTTTTGGTGGTATTTTATTCACAACTAGTTCTGGGTGTTTGTAAGCAGTGCGTCCAAAGTAGTATGATCTGGGGAGAGGTGTGGTCACTGCTTTCTTGGTCTCTGCTATGGTCCTTACCCTGGGAGGGCCCCTGACCTCTTATAACCCAGTGCTCTTGTTCCTCAAGGCTCCAGTTCCCTTGTGACCAAGTGCTGTCTTCCTTTGAACTGTGACTCTGAAGTGGGTATGGACAGTGGAGCTGCTGAACATCATCCTGTCCTGCTCCCTTTTCTAGCACACGGGTCCCCTGTAATCTCTTTCTAACCAGTTGCCCAGTCTCCTTACTATCTCTGGGCTGAGAACTCCTGAAGCTGCTGCTGTTGTTGACACGGCCATCAAGTACCGCAGTTTGTGTTGCTGCCATGTTCACTCTTGGTCAGCCCACAGTCCAGTGTTACAGACCTCTCCTTCTGACATCCTAAATTGTCTTAGGCTAGAAAAATGTCTTATCCTGATCTTTTGTTGGCTCTGCTACTCCAATATTTGAGTTGAAGCATTATTTTAAAGTTGTTTAGATGGGAATGTTGGGAGAACTCTACTGTAGTGCTTCCTCTACTCTGCCCTCTTGGCCAAGAGACTTCTATTACTGTATTTACAAATTGTACAAATTTTCTACTGTTTTCTGTTTTGTCCATTCCCACAAATACAGAGGGTTACACTGATTCTATTTTTTTCTATTATTCTTGGCATCCTTCCCTACTACTGATTTAGATGCAGAGATTTTCATTATTTAATGGAACCTTAACCACAGGTCATCCACATGGGGTGAGGAACTCCACAGAGGTGCAGTGGAAATGAAACAAGGCCTCTTTTTACCTTTTGGGTTTCTAGTTTTGCACATTTGCCAAATTTTGTCAGCAGTTCTTGTCTGAGTCGATGGATGTTTTACATTTAATCATTTTAGCAACTAATGACTTCCTTTCTAGCTTTTTATTGTTGCCCATCTTGGAAGTCATTTATTCTTTTTTTTTGCACTGAACCCAAAATGAACAATATATTCTTGAGATATAATCTACCAAAGGCAAGAAAAATAGCCCAGATTTTTATACCGATTCATGGAAAAGTTTACAAATATGGATTCAATAATGTAGGCAATATACAATCTAAAATGATTTTTCAGTTCTGGGAGTCTGTAAGTTTTCAGTTTTTCCAAGGATGGTATGATCTAAGGCAAGGTGTGGTCACTGTTCTCCTGACCTGTGCTCTGGTCTTTGAGTGACCACAATCACTCTTTTCTGCCTTAGAACTATGACCTAGGGTCCCTGATCCCTAGCTTTGGGACCTCTACCTGGAACCTTGCATGGACAATGCAGCAGAGTCCTGCATCCTGTAGCAGCAAAAAGTCTCCTGTAATCTCCTTCTGACCAGTTGTCTGACCCCCTTATCATCTTGGGCCGAGAGCTCTGAAAGCTGCTGCTGCTGCTGATTCAGTCACCCTGCAAGGCTTGCTGCTGGACTCTGCTCCATTCTCACCCCAGTGAGACAGACTTTCTCTGCTGACCTCCTAAGTTGTCTTGGGCTGGAAATTTGTTTCACTCCATCCTTTTGTTGGTTCTGCTGCTCCAGAATTAGTTTTGAGGCCTTATTTTAAAGTTCTTTGGAGGAGAATTTGAGAGAACTCAGGTGAGCCCCTGTCTTTACTTGACTATCTCACACTGAATTCACTTCTGAATGTGCCATTGTGGATGAGTCATTCTTTGTTGAAGGACCTGGAATCTTCTCTTGGGGTCAATTCATTATTAGGTTAAGTCCTGGCTCTTCTGCTCTTTGGCATTGTATGGGCAGACCTAAAACTCTGTCATGAATTCAAGCTCCCAGACCTCTGACAGCTTTCTTCCCTCAGCTTTTGAAGCTTACAAGGTTACAGCTTGCTTTATTCCATATCCAATATTTCTTCACCTCAAACAGGAAAGACTAGACACAACAGGGACAGAAGCAACATCAGGGCTTTGTGTCACCTCAGGTAGCAAGAGTAGGCCACTAGTGCTAGCTCTCTTTTCCCCCACTAGGGGAAATTATCAAATTATGTCAAATTATTTATAGCTCATAGACTATCTTCACGCTGATACACTCATGTATTACCTAGGGTAATCAGAATTTCTTCTCTTAAAGATTATTAAAATTTTGACCTCCATCTAATAGGAAGTCTTTGAGCAAGGCAATCAGTTTTAAACTTGGTCCTGGGTTCATTTTAGGCTCTCTAGAGTTTAAGATAGGGTATGGACAACCTGGAAAGTTACACATACACACGCATACACATACAAGTTAGTGAAAGACCTTAACAGAAAAATTAAAAATGGTCTATTCTGCTTACCCTGAAGAAGAGGGATGACAATGTCAGTTTTAAGATATTCAAAGAATATCTTAATGATATAATGAATAACAATGACTTTTCTTTAGAGATCAGATATAGGTTAGGTAAATTTCTGTAGAAATTTAGGTTAGATAAAAAGTAATAATTTTCTAATCATTATGGCTAATAAATATGTAATATTATCTTCCCTGGAATTCTGATGAGACATGTTCATCTGTTTGGTATGGCCTTTATGCAATCCTTCTTTAAAAACAGGAGTTGGTCACTTGCAAACCAAGGAATCTATGGAATAGACTCTATTTTAAAATCTAATATGCATCCCATTATTAATTGAGTTTAAGTAATGTCAGTTTCCATAGTAGATTAAAATTGATTGTTTCTAAAGATAACTTACACTGGAATGACCATTTTTATAAAAAAAATTGTTTAAATTGTATTATATTAAAGGCAATATGTATATCGTTTTTCAGCAGTTGTGTGCATGTCCCCAGATTAGACTTTTTGAAATTTGCATCTCTTACAAATTTAATTTTTAATTTTTTAAACAAATGGATTTTTAGTTTCCTAGACTACCTAGCTACAATGTATCAGTCATGGTGAGGAGGGGCCATTATTCCTTAGAACTCCTTGCTATTGTGTACAAATACCAGAGTATGATAGTGGCTGGATATAGTCCTTGGCTTATACTTGTAGCCCTTGGCTCACTGCAATAACAGTTCTTTGTGGGCACAGCATATCATAAAGCCTCAGAAACGTAATAAATCAAAGAGGTCCCTGAGAGCTGATTTTCTGGGATGGAAAGTAACATTTTATTTAGCTATCATTCATTGTTCTTTCAATAAATGTCGAGCCATTTTATTCTCATTTCCTTTCTTATTTCACAAAGTTGCCTGGAATTTGATTTGCAGTGAGCTTTGGCATAGGATCATAATTTTAAATGTCTGTCAAAGTGTTAGGATAATCAGCAGTGAGGTGCAGTCAACATAATTCTTTCAAACTTATTTATATATTTTGAAAAACTTTTGCTTTTATCAACATATGTGTTTCTTCCACTTAGTAGATCTCAGTGTCTCAACACTGTTCCATCCTGTGTGAGTCTTGTCCTTATACATCTTTACAAAGGCACTACCTAAGACATTGGAGGTCTTCCTTAGAATATTGAAGAGTACTAACATTCTTCTTAGGCTATCTAAAATGTTGTCTGCTGTTTTCCTTCATATATTGTCTTAATGACATCTTTTCATTTTTTGATTGATAAGATTTGATTAAATTTATTTTTATGCCTTACCTGAATTTTAAAATTATGAATGTGAGAAACGCCAGCAAACGTCAACAAGACCCTCTATATTAACACTGACCTCCTGTCTTCTCTAGCAGGTCATACGGCCGGTCATTCTCCCACTCTCGAATATCTGATCTTTCCCAAGTTAGTTTCTTTCCTACTGACTTGAAATATATCCAAATGTAATAGGTTTTTTTTGGCAAGGTTGGGCTAGCTGCCTACAATGAAGCATATGCCTCTGAATACCCTAGAAATTTTCTTTCCTCCAAGAGAATAATCACCTCAAGATCAGGACTGAAGAATGGAGATTCCAGATATCTAGAGTTTAAAAAAGCTCTCTGGAGGACAAGAAGAGAGTTGGAGACCAGCATCAACAGATGGATGACTTCTCAGGAGCCTTGGAAGCCTCCCAGTGTTTCCTTTCCTTGGCTCACAGCTAGGCTTATTAAGAGAATCTAGCAGAGAGTAACTGAATTTTGGCTTCTCTCCACCTCCTGGACAATAGTGAATCCAGGTGGAAGTGGGATCTTTGCCCTAAAATTCCCAGGAGCTTATCTCATTATCACTTAGCCAACTGATGTCTTTGTACCTGGGCTTTTGAATTTTATTTATTTGTTTTTCTCCACTTGCTTTGGAAGAGGAAGAGTGTGGCAAAGACCTTGAGAGAACATTATAACCTGA
The DNA here is from genome assembly GCA_028646595.1 of Phalanger gymnotis. NCBI lineage: Eukaryota > Metazoa > Chordata > Mammalia > Diprotodontia > Phalangeridae > Phalanger > Phalanger gymnotis. The sequence continues at coordinate 382,336,118 of CM053622.1, forward strand.
GTCAGCCATAGTGACTTCTGCTGGGCAACACAAATCTTAAGCTATCCTTAAATTTTTTTTTCACTAGACCCCATCATCTTCTCAAACTATTGCCTGAATCTTCCCTCTCATTTTCAGCCAAACTCTTTGAAAAAAAAATCGTCTAGACTTGATGCCTCCTCTTCCTCTCCTCCCTCTTCTCTCTCTCCTCAGCCTAAGAGCGGTCTGATCTCATTCAACTGAAACTGCACTCTCCAAAGTTACCTAAGATCTCTTAATGACCAAATCTGATGATCTTTTTTTTTCAGACCTATTCCTTTTCAAACTGTCTATTGCTTTTGACACTGTTAAGCACCCTCTCCTCTAGCAGTCTCGCCTCTCTGAGTTTTTTGTGATACTACTCCATCCTGGTTTTCCTTCTACCTGTATAACTTCTCCTTTCCAGTTTCCTTTACTAGTTCATCATTCACACCATACCCCTAAATTGTAGGCATTCCCTACGTTTCTGTCCTGGACCCTCTTTTCATCTTATTCTATATTTTTGATAATCTCATTAACTCTGATTGATTTAACTATCATCTTTATACAGATGACTCTCAGATCTATATTTCCAGCCCCAGTCTTTCCCATGAGCTTTAAGTCCCACATCACCAATTCAGTATTAGCCATTCCAAACTGGATGCCCTAGAGCAGGGCTGTCCAAAATGCGGGGCAGTGTGATTTATGTGGCCTGCCTACAAGAATAGAAATTTACATAAACGCTTTAGTAAACGAAGCTGAGCTACCTCAGAGCTCTCGCTAAAATGGCAACTCAAAACATATTGTCTATTGTTTCAATATTGTTTCAATAAAAACCTAAGGTTGGATAACCCTGCCCTAGAGACACATGTTGAATGGAGACATCCATTCAACATGCCTAAAACTAAACTTATAATCTTTGCCTACAGTCTCCTAACCCCCTTCTAAACTTCCCCATGTCTGTCAAAAGCACCAATACTCTTCAAGTCTCTTAGGTATAGTCTTGACATTATAATGGATTCTTAACCTCAAAGATCCACTCAGTTGCCAAATCTCACCATTTCTACTTTTATAACATTTCTATCCCTTCACATCTGACCCCAGAGCTATCACCTTAGCTCAAGCTCTCATAACTTTTCACCTACATATATTGCAATAGCTTTCTAACTGGTTTATCTGACTTAAGTCCCTCAGCACTCCAGTCAGCCAGTCAATCAATCAGCTTTCCTGCTATCAAGCATTAGGCCTTTAGATACAAAGAAAGGGAAAAGATAGTCCCTGTTCTCAAGGATCTCATGGTCTGATGAGGGAGACAACATGAAAAACGACTATGTACAAACAAGATATTATATAGGATACATTGTTGCCAAATTATTTTCCTTACATGCAGAACTCTCCCTGCAACTTCCCTATTCATTCAATTCTAGTGGATTCCTATTGCATCTAGGATAAAATGCAAACTCTTCTGTTTAGCTTTTAGAGCTCCAAATAATCTAACCCCAAGCTATCTTTTCGGCATCGCTGTAATTAGTTTCTCTCCTTCATTCTGTGATCCAGCCAATCTGGTCTTCTCGCTCATCCTCGCACAGGAGAGTCAATATCTCATTTCTTTGTCTTTGCAACTTGGTCATCCCCCCTGCCCTGGTACCTAAAATATACTCCTTCCTTAACTCTGCTTCCTAGAGACTCTCTTTTTCTCTAAGATGTGGCTTAAACATTATCTTTCGGATTAAATATTTTCTGTATCTTGATTTTGGCTCACATATAGAGAAGCCAAGGGTCAGTTGTAGATACACAAAAAATTTTAATTAGGGCAAGGAGCCAAACTACTGTCTAAATGTTAATAATTTTCCTAACTAGCAATTCTGAGACATTCAATTAATCAACCAACCAACTGGCTTACTGTTTGTTAAATACTGGGGATGTGAAGAAAGACAAAAATTAGTCCCTGCTCTGGGAGACAACATGCAAGCAACTATGTACAAACAAGATATATACAGGGATTTGTTGGAACCATTTCATGCCAGCTCTCGCTCCATCATTAAAATTTCAGTGTGAATAGTTAGACCTTGGAAATTGGCAAATGCTACAACTCAGGACTTGATTTATTGTTTTTTTGATCGCCTAGATTTAAGAAAAGTGATAGAGAAAATGTTAATAATGCATATTAAACTTTAAAATGTGTCCTGTATGCATTTTTCTCAAAAAGCCAGTTAAATGTTTATTAAAACACCCCTGTATACATGAAAAATTAAAGGTAATCTCAAAGGTAAGACACCAAGATTAAAGAAGACTGGGGAAGGCTTCTTGCAGAAAGTGGGACTTTAGGTGAGACTTCAGGGAGTGCAGGGAAGCTAGGAGGTGGAGATGAGGAGGGAGAATGTTTCTAGGCATAGGAGACTATCAGTGAAAACATTCAAAGTTGGGAAATCGAGGATTTTGTCTTCCCCAACAGATTACTCTCCTTCTTATTTTTCTTCAGTTTCTCTATATCTACTGGCTCCTTCCTTATTGACTAAAAACATGCCCATGTCTCCTCTATCCTTAAAAAATCGTCACTAGATCCGTACATCCCTGCTACCATATTGTCCCATATCTCTCCTTTTCTTTGTGACTAAGAAGGAATATGCAATTTTTACCAATTGCACTAAGTTTAAATATTCCTTTAAAATATGCTAGCTCCAAAAGAAAATTGTCAGAATTATTCGTGAATTTCTTTACATCCATCTGTACTGACTTTAAACACTGTCCAAATGGCTCTTGTGTGTCATGATGAATGGAGAACTGCTTATTTTGCAACTAACTAATGGTGGGGAAGGCCTTTACGAATTTTTTGCTTGGAGGCATTGGGTCTAGAATTTAGCCTAATATTATTAAGTTAATATTTTTCTTTTAAGTTGTGTCTGAGATCTTATTCTGTTTAAGTTTATTAAGCCCACTCCACTTTCCCAAACCATAGGGATGGGACTTGGACATGTGATTTCTTTGATATAAGGAATTCCTGGATGGGAAACTATCAGTGCCTACTAATGCACATTGGCATTTTATCAGAAACTGTTGGTGGAGCTGGGAATTGGTCCAGTTTTTCTAGAAAGCAGTTTGGAACTAAAGCCAGAAAGTTGCCAAACTGTGTATTCCCTTTGATCCAGCTATACCTCTATTAGGCCTATACACCAAAGAAATTGAGAGGGGGTGAGGGAGAGAGACAGAGAGAGAGAGGAGGCGGGGAGAGAGAGAGGGAGAGAGAGAGGAGAGAGAGAGGAGCTATATGTAAGAAATGTATTTATGTCAGCTCTTTTGACATGGCAGCCCTGTAGTAGTTTCAAAAAATTGGCTAGAATTTAGTGTGGGCAAGTAATAATAATTAATAATAATGTAATAAGCCTTGAAAGATAGACTGGAACAGTATTGTGGAATGTCTTTACAAGCTAAAGAGGACTTTGTATTTTATCCTGGAACCAATAGGGAACCACTGGATGACATGCTCCAGGGATATTGATTTGGTGTGAAGGACTGATTGAAGAGCGAAGAGACTGGAGGCAAGGAGTTCAATTAACAGATGCTTATTGAATGAATGAATGAATGTATGAGGTTAGTGCAGTACTCCAGGAGAGAGGTGATAAAGCATGGAATCATCAATGTGAGTGGAGAGAAGGGGATAGATATGAGACATGTTATGGAGGTAGAATGTAAGCTCTTTGAGGGAAAGAATTATTTCCTTATTTAAATTTGTCCCCACAGTACAAAACATAGTGGCTGTCATATAATAGGCACTTAATAAAAGTATGTGGATTTAATGATTGCTTGACAAGACCCGACAACAAATTGGATATGAAGAATGAAAGAACTCAGAGATGAGGTCTTTGTTGTGATGTTACTGATGGTTTGTGTCCAATTCTTTCGGGGTTCTATATGCCTGCTAACTTTCCCTTTTATTGACCCAGAAACCTTATATAACAAACACACACACACACACACAAACACACACACACACACATTCACCTCTGCCAACTGATGAATTATGATGTCATGGCATCATTGTCCTAGCAATCTGTGTTAGGTTGGGTAATGGTAACAATGGGAGTGTGGGGGTGTGGGTGATCCCTAGTGACTTTGTTGGAGACTGTACTCCTGTCTGATGCTCATCTCTGGTAGAAGATTAAAGGGATGGTGTGACTTTTCTCATTAGTTCTGCATTGGTGTCAATAAACTACTTTCCCAAGCCATTTACAATAAAAGCAAACAAGTACAAACAAACAAAACCCTGGGGGCGGGGCAGGGTTTGAGCTGGACCCTGTAAACCTGAGAAAGGGTTAACTTTGGATGTAGGCACAATTTGCAAAGTCTTTAGTGTTGAGGAAACTTCAAAGCTCTTCTCTTTACTATAAAATTAATTTTTATTGCAAATGCCAGAACAAAAGGCAGAACTGTCAGCTGCTTGTCCCAGAGTCAGTGAAAATTTGGACCCTGTCCTCTCCTACAGCTTTGGCAAATTTGATGGCACTGTCAGTTATTCAACCAACCACAGGGTCTGGCTTATTCTCTTCACAGAAATAAAGTGCCTGTCATAGAATGGAAGACGACCCACAGGCTGTTTGCCTCAATAAGATAAATGGATGCCCTGGCCCCTAAATTGAGACTGACTCTCAGCTCTCCAAGGCTTTGTGAAGAGTCTCATTGGCTTTCTCAGCTGTCAGCTTCTATACTATAGAGATGCTCTGGGATATCTCAGCATAGCCTGTCCCTCCAGGCTCAGTTTCTACTTGATCAGGGAAAATTTAAGTTTTTTTCCACCCAGGGCATAATGGGGAGATTTCTGTGTGGAGCTCAGAGGCTGCACCTTAGAGGGACAGACATTCGGCTGTAATTCAGCATCGGATCAGAGGCCCGTAGATATGAAGTGCCAGTTAAGTTCAGAGACTTCATGAGGCATCCTTGGTAGTACTGGGGTGACAACTAGCATCACGTTGCCTGAGGGGGATATTGAAAATTTAACAGATTTGCTAGGGTTAATGACTGTATGGGGCCATTTTCTAGCTCTTATTCTTCAAATGGGTACAGAGATGGGGTTTTGTTGTTGTTTGTAGGATCCTTCTAGACAGTATTTACTCCACCTTGGTGTCAGTGTGATGGTAGGTCAATAAATTAAGAGGCAAGGCTAAAAGATAAAACAGTTTAACTAACTGCAGCAGCTGACGGGCAATTGCCAGGCAGAAAGCAATTTTCTGAACAAAGGAAGATACATACACACATGCATAAAGTTTTACACAGCCTTAGCATGACATTATGGGTGGCAAAATGAGCCTATCAGGTGAGGCTGCTCAGGGACTTTCCTTGTTTGGGAGGGTGAGTAATAGAGACAGGATGTTAGGTGACTTGGAGGATGTTAGGGAATTGGGACAGGATGTTGTTATGGGAGAAATATCTGTTCTCTGAGTTATGTGGTGGCTAACAGTTGGAAATATATGTGTGCGTGTGTACATATATACATATATATATGCCACAATGCATAAATTATGGAGGTAAAAACCTAGTTTTTATTATTATACTCAAGCGTAGATTCAGGCCTCAGAGAAAACCTGAACAACCATGAGGCTTCTGGCAAGGCTTGTTATAGGCAAAATCATGTCAGAGTAACAGAGAAATAATTCAATTACATGTTGCAATTTTGTATGTTCCTCTTAGGCCATAAAAGTTAAAGAGAAGATAGATCTGTAATGCTATACTTCCTTCAATGTCATAAAGGTTGAACAAATTTAGTTAAATAGAGTCAGTTATAGTCTCATACATCCCCTAAGGAAACAAACCTCAAATCAACTCTGTAGGCAAACTAAGTCAGGTTACAGATTAAAATTATGTTTAGAGGGTTCACAAATGGACTGGTTGAAAAGGATGATTTGCATGTCTAAGAAGTCAAGGACAGTAGAAATTCTTGCTTTGGCTTCTTATCTGAGGAATGCTTAAGGTTCTAAGTAAATTTTCGTATCCCATGGGATAGGTTTTGATTGGCTGAAGTTAGTATTAACCAAGGAGGAATGACCTGAGTCCCAAATAATAAAAGGAAACTTTAAAAAAATTCCCATAATGATGTTAACCTTAGGGAGAAAACATGCTAACATTGAAGTTTCAGGAGGTCCCAAAGACCAGGTGTTTTTAGTTTTTTCTGAGGTTAGTCTTATCAGAGTATCTTAGCTGTGGAGGTCTCTAAGATAGTGGAGCCCTCCTTCTGTGTAGAACCATCCTGTTATTGAATAAAATGTAGCCTGAGGGTCTACCTTCATTTACATTGCCCTATACCTCTATTTCTTTGATTTCTAAGGTTACTTTTTCTGAGGAGAAGATATATCCTTAAAACTCACAGTCTATCTCCTCCACAGTTCTAGACCAGGGCATCATCTGAGGCTCCATATAAGAAAATGTCATATACACAATACCACAGCAGAGTCTGTAACTTGTGGGGTTGGAGGTTGGTCATCTCTTCAGAATGAGAGGGGCACTAGGCATGACCTTTGTTCTCTTAGTGAAGTTAACTTTCACCGCTTTTGGATTTGCCTGATATCAGCCAAGAGGGCACATCTAGGCCCCCAAATTGCCATTCAAAGGGTAGCAGGTATTACCTGTAACTCTCCCTACCTCCCTTCTCCCCACTGTGGCCTATGAGATTGAGGCTTCTTCCATGGTCTGAGATGAGTATGCACTTTGGATGTTGCTGGTTTTGCATTCAAGTGTAACTAAGGCCTTTCCTACATTTGTAACCTGCTTGAGAAGAGGCAGGAGGGTGCCTTATACATAGTTAGGAGTAGCTCCCCTCCCATTTTGGGGGAATCAGCATTTAAAAGCATTTGCTCAGGGTTAGGCAGCTGTTTAATTTTCATGCAGTTAAGCATGAGTTCTACCCCACTGATGTAGAGGCAGGCCATATAGCATGCCCTATGTTCATCTATGTTCTGTTGGTATTTATTAATAAAGGTATGCATTTTCAGGCAGGTGAATTCCCTACGTTCCCTCTGAGTTTCTAGCTCTTCCCTTCCCCTCCTCTCCCTCTTAGCCCATTACCATCAGTTTTTTGGATGGTGTCTTTGAGGAGTTCCTCTTTCCTACCAGCAACATTCCTTTGGTGTCAGTGACAATACCCTGACTTGGTTGGGTAACATGAACTTGCTTTTGCCCCATTTAGGATCGGGTCTTTCACATTTCTCATCTCTCCCAAGGTTCTTCAGCATCCCGAGGGGTTGCAATTCTCTCATTTTTGCCATTGTCCAGAATCCCTAACAATTTGTGTTTCCCAATTTTAGGGACCCAGTGATTAGCACCCCACTTCCATTTAACCATTGGATTAGCATTGGATTGGTTTTTGCAAAGGAATAATTATTTCAAAGTTATAGCAAGAACAAACATACAAACATTTCCCCTTAACACCTCTGAGGCATCCCTTCCATAGCTGGAGAGTGGGAGGAATTAGGCTCACAGCTTAACTCAATTCCTACTTTCAAGACCTACCAAGTTCCAGTCTAAAGCCATACCTTGATTGGTATTCCAGACCATTGCTTTTTAAGACTTCTCTTCTGGGCTGGCTGTAACATCTGACCTCAAATCTTGGTCTCCAAGATCCCCATGGCTTGAACACCCAGGGTGAGGACACCACTCCGTGCATCTGGAACTGAAAAGGATAAACAAAACACAACAAAACCCCAAGATCATTTCATGGGGCCAATGGCCTAAGTGGCCCTCGGTCTCTTCTTCCCCTACTGTATGGCGTCATCTGCTGAGAGTCTTTCATCTCTGTATATGAATGCTGGAATGTGACTTGCTTACTCTGGTAGATTTAAAGACAAAGACAGTTCAGACTACGAAGCCAATGGAAAAAGGCTGCTTTCATCTACATGGTAGGCCAACACAGAATGTATGTCCACATATGCACCAGTTCTCTTGTCTCCCAGAAGCAGGTCCCAAGCACTTTCAATGTGAGTAAAACTATTTTGAGTGCTTCAAACATTGGTCTAATTACGTCAATTCAAAACACTAAAGGTTCCCTATTGGCTCTAGAATTGAATGTTATTTAATTTTATCACATTTTTAAAAAAATTTCCATTTTTTGAGTAAGTCTTATAATGAACAGAATTATCATCACAGCAATGTGTGCACACATACATATATGTAACTTACAAATAAGTAATACACATATTGGGAGTATGTGTTCAAAATTTTTTTTATTGAAGGGATACATTATCGAAAAAGTTCACAGTTTTGTTTTTCTATTTATCCTTCCTCTCTCCTTAAGGGGTGCTACATCAGTTGTGTACAGATGTATCCAGAAGGGGACACAGAAGCCTTATGCTCTCAAAGTGCTAAAGAAAACAGTAAGTGTATTTAATTATATATCTGCATTTCCAAGAGACTGAAGGGACTAAAGCAGGGGTGGGGAACCTGCAACCTCGAGGCCACATGTGGCCCTCTAGGTCCTCCAGTAATGATTCAAAGGGCCACACTTGAAGGTTCCCCACCTCTGGACTAGAGCATTCTGGAGTGTGGACTGAAAAAGATCATGGGCAAAGAGAATCTTATCCCTGACTGACTTTGAATATTGGTCATATTGAAAAACAATGAAAATTTTATCTGATTGGAATTTCATGGATTATTGAAAGAAATTTGTGGTTTTATTTCTGTTTTTACTAAAATGATGTTCATATTCTTGGGGTACAGAAAAGAGCAGCTTTGTGTATATAATAGGAGATGGGCCTATTGGGGCTCCATCCTCAGAATATGCACAATGTGTTCTTCCTGCTGCCAAAGCCCATGGGGAGTCTTGGTGAACCTGCTACAGGAATTTCATGATGATATATAATCTACATGTGCTCAGCAAAGAGCAGACACAGTCTGAGTGTTTCTGGTCTACTATGTGACAAAGAAATGGATTTTTAATTTAACTGTTCAACTGGAAGTAGGAATACATACAGAATACTCTAATGGAGACAACTTGGTCATTTTCCCCACCTTCCTTTGGATTACATCCAGGAAAAAAAAGAGACTTGAGTTATTTCCCCAGAAGTCTTTTGTATTTATACTCTGTCCTGCGTCAGTAGCCAGTCAAAAAGGTCCTTTCCTCACCACAGGGCCAGTGGGGGAAACAGTCACAGAATATTTGTGCATGTTTCAAAATTCATGTGGGGGATTGCTTCAAGATGAGCAAATACTCATGAGGGTTGGTCTCTCATTGGGCAGCCCCCATTACACTTAATAGTTATGATCCTGAAAAGTTGTATGTAGAAGGTTGAGGGAAGCCTAGAAAAATATCCCACTCCACCTAAAGAAAGCAATAATATATAACAATCACACACATATACATACCCACCCACAAATGTCTGAACCAAGTGAGAAATATCTCAATAAAAAAATCAACAATGTAAGATATCAGACTAGAAGTGAAAAGTCTTTGGAAGCCACTGGATAAACTGGAGTGACATTGCATAGGAGGCATCCTCTGATGAGCTGAGGAAATCTGGTCATGCCTTGATGGTCACCCAAAAAATATTGAGCCAGTTTTAGAATTGAGCGATTGAAGCAGGGAAATTTAAGACAGGAGAGATTATAGTTCTGGCTAAGCCCCTGAGAAGTAGTTAGTAATTGTGGGGGGTGGGGTGCAGGGGGAGAAGTAGAATACAGGACCTGGATCTCAGCTTTGGTTTCCTTTCTCCTTCCTTTGCCAGAAGAGTACTTTGTGAACATCAGAGCATCATAGAATGTAGACTTTTTCCTTTTTTAAAATTTTATTTATTTTTAATTTATGGAATAAAACAAACATTTCTATAACATAGTATAATGAAAAAGATGACTGCAAATGAAACTGCAAATCTACTAGGTACAACTTGCTATTCTTTTTAAATATACAACAAAGTTATTGTGTAAATCTATTTTTAAATTTTCTTCCCTTCCACCCTAACTACCCTAGATATGGCCACCATTAGATGCAAATATGTGTATATATATATATATATATATATATATATATATATATACACATATATATACACACATATATGTATATATAAGTAAAATTATTCTATACATCTATTTATCAATTCTTTCTCTGGTTGCAGTGGGCATCTTTCTTCATATGTCCTTTAGAGTTAATTTAGGTATTTATAATAGTCAAAATAACTTATTTGTTCAAAGTCGTTCTTAAAACAATATTGCTGTTACTGTGTACAATGTTCCCTTGGTTCTGCTCATTTCACTCTTCATTATTTCGTGCAAGTCTTTCCATGTTTTTCTAAGATCATCGAGCTCATCATTTCTTATAGTACAGTAATATTCCATCACAATCATATACCACAACTTGTTCAGCCATTCCCCAGTTGATGGGCATCCCTGCAATTTCCATTTCTTTGCCACCACAAAGAGAGCTGCTATAAACATTTTAGAACATAGAAGTTCTTTTCCTTTTCCCCTAATTATCTTTGGAAATAAACCTAGAAGTAGTAGACATTTTCCTTAGCATCCTGCTCCTAGCACTGCTTCCAGAAAAGCTACTACAGTGTCTGCAGTGGGAGCCAAGAATAGATTTGACTTGGTATGAGAAAATAGTCTAAAGATTCTATAAGAAAACAGTACTAGCAGAGACTAGTCAGAATATCAAAGTGGAGGAAATAGTATATAGCTTAGTTCCTTCAATAACTATTCCAACAAAAATTTCAGAAGACTACCAGACCAAGTAGTGATCAGAACTCTAAAAATAAACCAAAATGCTTCATCTTTCACAATTCAACTCACAAATAAGGGACTAGGACAGATACTATGGAAGAAGGTGGGCCAAAATCACAAAGCTAGAATAAGGGGTAAAGCAGGACCACGCTATTTTCTTTCTAATCCTAGAGAAGAGATTGGAATCTTGGACTCAGCTGCCATGTAAAAAGAACTCTATGAATCTGCCTCTCTGACCAAGGAAAGGCTCTCTAAGATTCAGCTACTGAACCCAGGGATGAACACCCGTTGCTCTACCTCAAGAGAGAGCATCTAAAAAGCCAGATGTCTAGTGTAGAATAGGGTCAATGTATTGCCGTTCTAACCCAGGACAGAGATTCTTGCCTCAGAGCCATAACCCTGGAGCAGCACAGAAACATAGTGCTGTTGCGCTGACTTCAGCCCCAGGATGCCATATAAGACAGGCCAAGATAAGCAAGGATCATACAAGATTAAAACAGACCCAAAAGAGGTAGATAGAGTTTAGCATAGACCAATAGACGGAGCAAAGGCCCAAATCTGAGAGGTGAGGCTAGAAGGATGAATAAAGGAAAAAAGAACTATTAAGATTCTAGAGATGCCCTGTCTTATGTGGCATCTTGGGCCTGAAGTCAGGCTATAACGAAACTGAGTACCACAGAATCATCTGAATTAATTTATTTAAGTATAAGTTGACTCATTTGATCTCCTTGCAATCCAAGGGACTCTAAAAAGCCTTCAGCACCACAATTCAAAAGCATAGATTCTGTGGTGCTCAGTTTCGTTATAGTCCAGCCTTCACAGACATACATTGTTACTGAAAAAAACAGAGCTTTGACAATGCAGACTTTTGTTGGCAAGGTCATGCCTTTGCTTTTTCGTATGCTGTCCAGATTTTCCATAGCTTTCCTTTCAAGGAGCAAGTGTCTTTTAATTTCATGGCTGAAGTCACTATCTGTAGAGATTTCTGAGCCCAAGAATGTAAAATCTAACACTGTTTCCATTTTTTCTCCCTCTGTTTGCTAGGAAGTGATGGGACCAATTGTCATGATATTAATTTTTTTATATTAAACTTTAAGCTAGCTTTTACGCTCTTTTCTTCCACTCTCACCAAGACGCTTCTGAATTCTTCTTCGCTTTCTGCCGCCAGAGTGGTATCACCTGCTTATCTGAGATTGTTGATATTTCTCCCAGCCACCTTAATTCCAGCTTTTGATTTATCCAGCCTGGCATTTTGCATGATATCCTCTGCATGTAAGTTAAATAAGTAATGTGACAATATATAGCCTTGTTGTACTCCTTTTCAAATGTTAAACTAATTAGTTGTTCCACCTTCAGTTCTGATTGTTGCTTCTTCTCCTTTCCGTGCTCTCCCCCGCTGCCACGTTCCTCAGGAGACAAGTAAGATGATCTAGTATTGCCGTGTCTTTGAGGACTTGCCACATTTTGTTGTGATCCACACATCAAAGGCTTAGTGTAATCTTTGAAGCAGAAGGACATTTTTTTTTCTTTGGAACTCCCTTGCTTTCTCCACAATCCAGTGAATGCTAGCAATTTGGTCTGTAATTCCTCTGCCTCTTCAAAAAAATAGCCAGCTCTTCTGGTAATTCTCGGTTCACTTATTGCAGAATCCTAACTTGCAGAATCTCAAGCATAATCTTGCTAGTGTGTGAAATGAACACAATTGTTTGGTAATTTGAAGATTCCTTGCATTGCCCTTCTTTAGGATTGGGACATAAAATGATCTTTTCCACTCTAGTGGCCATGGTCGAATTTTCCAAATTTTCTGGCATTTTGAGTGCTGCACTTTAGATGATGCAAGCATCATCTTTTAGGATTTTAAATAGCTCAGCTAGAATTCCATCACCTCCACTGGCCCTTTTGTTAGCAGTGCTTCCCAAGGCCCACGAGACTTCATTTTGCAGGATATCTGGCTCTAGATCAGTGACCACACCTGCATGGTTATTGGTGATGTCAAAATCTTTCTTCTATAATTCTTCTGTATATTCTTGCCACCTCTTCGTAATCTCTTCTACTTCTGCTAAGTCCCTAGCAGTGTTGTCTTTCATCATGCTCATTTTTTGCATGAAACATCCCCTTGCTAGCTCTAATTTTCCTGAAGAGTTCCCTTGTCTTTCCAATTCTTTTGTTTTCTTCTATTTGTTTGCATTGCTCATTTAAGAAAACCTTCCTATCTCTCCTTGCTGTTTTCTGCAATTCTATATTGAGGTGGGTATATCTTTCCCTTTCTTCTTTCCCTTTCACTTTCTTTCTTTCTTTCTTTAGATAGAGTCTCATCAGACATCCTTTTTGCTTTCTTGTTCTTTCTTTTTTTTCTGAGGGAGAAAGCAGGACAATTGAAGTTAAGTGACTTGCCCAAGGCCACACAGCTAGTAAGTGTGTCAAGTGTCTGAGGTCACATTTGAACTCAGGTCCTCCTGACTCCAGGGCCAGTGCTCTACTCACTGCTACACATAGCTGCCCCTCTTCTTTTTCTTTAGATAGTTTTTGTTGCTTCCTGTATAATATTGCAAACCTCTGTCCGTAATTCTTCAGGCATTCTTATCTATTAAATCTAATCCCTTAAATCTATTCATGACTTCTATGTCACATTTATAAGGAATGTTACTTAGGTCATAACTATATGGCTGATGGTTTTCCCTACTTTCTTCAATTTAAATCTAAAGTTTGCAATAAGAAGCTTGTGATCTGAGCCACAGTCACCTCCAGGTCTTGTTTTTAACAGACTTTATAAAGCTTTTCCACCTTTGGCTGCAAAGTATGTAATCAATCTGATTTCAGTACTGACTATCTGGGGATATCCATGTGTAAAATCGACTTTTGGGTTGTTTAAAAAATGTTTTTTGCTATGACCAGCAAATTATCCCGACAAAATTCTGTTAGTCTCTGCCCTGCTTCATTTTATGCTCTATGGCCAAACTTGCCCATTATTCCAATTATCTTTTGATTTCCTACTTTAGTATCCCATTTATCTTTTCACTCCCCCTTTTTTTTTTTCTAGATTTCTAGATGTTGTAGGTCTCCATAGAACTGGTCAACTTTGGCCTCTTTGGCATCAATGGTTGGAACATAAACTTGTATTACTGTGATGTTGGATGGTTTGATATCATTTTGTCATTTTCGAGATTAAATTCCAATATTACTTTCTTACCCTTTTATTGATTATGAGGGTTAGTCCATTTCTTCTAAGGGATTCTTGCCCACAGTAGCATCTATAATGATTGCCTGAATTAAATTCAATCATTCCCATGCATTTAAATTCACTGATACCCAAGATGTCACTATCTAATCATTCCATCTTCTTTTTGATCACATCTAGCTTACCTTGGTTCATAGATGTTACATTCCAGGTTCCTATGCAATATTGATCTTTACAGCATCAAACTTTCCTTTCATCACCAGTCACATCCACAGCTTAGCTTCCTTTCAGCTTTGGTCCAGCCTCTTCATTAGTTCTGGGGCTACTTTTAGTTGTCCTCTACTCTTCCCCAGTAGCATGTTGGATACACTACTGGAAAAGCTACAGGGGCTCATCTTCTTGTATGTCTTTTATCATTTTAATACTTTCTATGGGGTTTTCTTGGCAAAGATACTGGAGTGGTTTGCTTCTTCTAGAGGATCACCTTTTGTCAGTACTCTCCTGTGTGACCTGTCCATCTTGGGTAAACCCTACATGGCATAGCTCATAGTTTCATTGAGGTACACAAGCCCCTCCGCCATGACAAGGCAGTTATTTAGGAGGGGATAGTTTAGAGAAACTTTGAAACATAACCATAGGAGTCAATAGAAATATAAAATGTTATACATGAAAGACTAATCATAAGGGATTTTAAAAGGATGAAGTGTTTACATACTCATGATGGAAGGGGAATTATTTAAGAGTCACTTCAGAATCCAAAGGTCATTAGGAGGTGGCAGAATTGAGATGTCAGATGTATATCATTAGTGATAGGGACCCCACTCAAGATTTACATTAAACTAGATCTGACAAGAACTACCCAGAAATTTAGACAAGAAGGGTAGACAAGATAGTATAAATGACAGACAGTCAGACAGAGAAGTTTTTTGCTTATTTCCCCATAAGAAATGAAGCAAAGGGGCATAGAGTTCAGATGAATCTTAGTCCTAGCTGAAGTATTCACCTAGAAAAAGGTAATGCCCTCCAGTTAAAACACTAAGTTCTCCATCAGGCCCTTGCTTTAGAATTCTGAACCACAGCACCACGCTCCTCAATATATCAATGCTGCTGCTTGACTGATCCCTCACAGTTCTATGGTTTCTATCTAATAGGTTATTCAGGCGCAAGAGATAGATGATACGGACAAATATACCAAACTGACCGGTCTCTGCAATTCCTAGGTAGTATTTCAACTTCATTGATCAATCCGTTTTTCTTACTCATAAATCTCCTAGGTAAAATCTACCTTGTGGGTGCTAGAGAGTTATTGGGCTGAAAAACTCAATTTTGATCTGACCTAGACTGTTCCATTTGGGGTTCCAATAATTATGGAAGAAATGTCCAAGGATCCATTGTGACTTGCCCAGGGTCACACAGCTAGGAGGTATATGAGACTGGATTTGAACTCAGAATCTTCCTGACTCCAGGTCCAGTGCTCTATCCAGCGTATAACATTACCCTTAAGAGAAAGAGCACATTGGAACTTTATCCAAGTGAGGGGATTTGCCATCATGAATTTGCCTGTCATTGCTATAGATGTATATTTGTTTCCTATTTAGGGTCTGGGCATACTAGCTTTGAAACCTCAGTGCAGTAGAGGGGTAGGAGGAAGGCATCTTTTTTCCCTTGATCTCTTCCTTGGAACATACATGGTAAGAACTTTCTTGAATCTAAAAGGAATATTCTTGCACAGATGTATAAGGTCTTACTGTTCATTTCCCCCAGTATTTAGCCTTTCTTGTTCATTTATTTACTTCCCTCATATTTCTTGGATACAACAAGGCACATATTAGCCAGATTAGTATTGTAATGAAATCTTTCTTCCCAGCATTCACTTTATATTTTTGTAAGGTAAGAACAGACCTCTTTTTTGGCAGTGTTGAAAATGCCATGTGTTAGAAGGAAGAGGAAAGAGTGTGGAATAATATGTATGTGCAAATCGGGAGACATTAAGTCTAGTTAGATTTCCACTCTATATTCTTCATAAAGCCTGTGTTATAAAGTCAGATTTTTACCTTGAGCTCTGGAAGGGATATTCATCTTTAAATGAATCTATTTATGGCACATGCACAACAAGCTACAAGCTGTTAACTTCTTTAGGACCTGGAAAAGTCTAGCTCCCTAACTATTAGAGAGGAAACGTTCATTCCATTCTTAAATGCCAAAAAGCCAGTGTAGGTTTGAATTCTGGGGATTATATAGGCAATCAGATGAGTCTCTATTAACTTTGGATTCTCATAGCTGGAGAAATCAACTACCATGTTCTCTATATACAATATTTGATTTATCTTCCTAGGGTTTGGTCCTAAATTTGTGAAGTTTGTAATTTTTTTTAATGGTACACCAGTCTATTCTTTGTCTATACCCTACCCCCCCATCCCTTCTTTGACATTTTTCCTTATGATCACTCTTCTAATTCTCTTCCCTCCTGCTCTCCTGAATTGGTATGGTATGGCCTTATGTCAATTTTAGTGTGTTATTCTAATTTTGAGTCTTTTTTAAAAACATGTTGTGGAAAGAAAGGATTTGTCTCCATTTAGAGTACTGTAAGGTACAGATGAATAAGCAGAAAGGACAGCAGGCAGGGGAACCTTTCATGCAGATATCATCACTAGATGTGTCTACTTCCTAATTTAATCTACTTCCTACCTCTAATGAGGTAGACTGTGAGCTTCTCTGTGTTCTACACTGCTACAACATTTCTGTTTCTCTGCTATACTCCTTAGAAAAACATAGCCCTGGCCTTGGAGGCAGAGAATCTTGTTTTAAATTCTGACTCTGCTACTTGGGATTTATAATTTCATAGAACTAGAGGGGATCTTAGAATATACCTGATCTAATCCAACCCATGATTTTGTAGGTGAGCAAACTAATACCCAGAGAGGAAAAGTGATATGCTCAAAGTGTAGAGAAGAAAACACTCAAAATTCTATGTAAATATATATAAAGTGATGTGGTGGCTGATGGAGCACCTGTGTTTTCTTGGTGTTAATTACCAGCCCCATGCCAGGAAACTGAATTGCTTCCATTTGAATTGTCTTATGAAGATTCTGAAGATCACCTGGCAGGATAAGGTATCAGACACTGAGGTCTTTACTTGAACTAAACTGCCAAACATTCAAACTCTGCTTCAGAGAGCACAACTCCAATGGGCTGGCCACATTGTTTGAATGCAAAACATACGCTTGCCAAGAAGACTATTTTATGGAGAACTCACACAGGGCAAGCGCTCACATGGTGGTCAGAAGAAGCTATACAAGGACACTTGGGTATCTCTTAAGACCTTTGGAATTGATTTTTGACATGGGAGATGCTGGTACGCGACAGCTCAGCATAGTATTCCCACATCAGGGAAGGTGCTGTGCTCTATGAGTAAAGCAGAACTGAAACAGCTCAAAGGAAATGCAGGATGTGCAGATTTGGAGAATCCACCCCAAATGTTCACACAGACTATTTGTGCCTGATCTGTGGTAGAGCATTGTGAGCTCATATTGGTCTGATCAGCCACAGTCAGACATGTTGAAACTTGACTCTAACATAGTGATGTCATTTTGGTCCTCTTTGAGAATGAAGGACAACAACCAACCATAAAGTAATGTACTATACACGTCAGCTATTATTATTTTCACAGTGTTTTAAGTTTTGTAAGGCATTTTCTTCATTACAACCCTGTGATAGAGGTAATGCAAATATTGTTATGCCTTATTTACAGATACAGAAACAGGTTAAATAGTGACTAGATTATTTCTTCACAAGAACCACAATGTTATACAGGATGTAGAGGAGACAATGTTATGATTTGAAGGTCAGAAAGAAAGCTTTTTACTTACGGATCTGTCATAGATGCCTGATGTTCTACCATCCATTCCTTTGGAGTTAGATATTTTCCTCTCTTCTTTCTCTCACTTAAAATATATCCTTTCTATATCACGAGAGTATTGTTTGTTAAGATGCCTTAATACTAGTTAATTTATCAGCTACTTTCCAAACCTGAGATTAGCTGAGATTAAAGTTAATAGAGAGGCAGCATGGTGTAGCGGGAAAGATCAGTGAATTTAGAGTTAAAGGCTTTATATGCCCCAGTTTTGCTAATATTACCTATGTGAACTTGAGCAAGTTACTTTATATAACTCGGCCTCACTTTCCTCATTTTCTAAATGAGGGTGTTGGGTTAGATGACTGCAACACCAATGTTACAAGCAGCTGCTGTGGAGGTGTAAGACCAATAACACCAGCACACAGGAGGGCTGCTAGCAGAGGAGCTTTGACCTACTTTTCTGAAGGAAAGCAACTTAAAGTGGTTTACAATTTCACTTTAATTAAGCATACATCATATCATTCACTTAGTTCAGGGGAAAAAGTCAGCACCCTGAACTTCAGAAAAAACACAAACAGGAATTACAAGCAGAAATTAACACAAATCAACAGACAGGGCTTCTGTCTGATCATAGCAATACACACAGTCACCAGGGAGAGGATCACCAACATCTGGGTTTTTCAAAGCTGGGAGGCTCCTTAACACCTACCCAGAGTCTCATCTGGCTACATCACACAAATACTCTCCCCATGAGTGAGCCCCAAAGCAAAATTCTAACCTCAGAGTATATATACACTCCTTCAGGGTCAGAGGGCATTACAACCCTCCAGCTTTAACTGCTCTAACTTTCTGCTGCACCCTCTCATGTTCCACTCATTCAGCAAACTCCTCCCACCACAGGCTTCATGTAACTTAGGCTTCCATGTGACTTAAGCAGGACACACGGGCCTATCAATGCTTCAGAAGATCTTCAAATCAAACAAAAATACATTAACAATACATTGGGCACCAAGATCTTTCTCATCCATTACATGGGAATTAACATTTCTCAAATACAACAAAATAAACACATCACATTTTACATAACATAACAGCTCATTACCAGAGTGACCCCAAGGCCTTAAACACAAAGTATATAACATTATAATCCCTTCAGTCCAAAACAGAAATTCAAATAAAGTTCTTCTTGGGGGGTGTGTCCTTCTCTTCACACCACTCCAGCCCCTGCTTCCAAGTCCTGAGGGGCAGCTGGGCAAGAAAACCAACAGGGTAGGGTCCTTGGGGGTCCATGGCACTTCCCCTCACCCACCACAGACAACTCCACCCTCCCCCTGGGTCCCAAACCATCCCAGGGAGACACAGCAGTAAAGCACATTCAGGACCTTGCTGCAAAGTTTTAACTTGTCCTGGGGCTGAATTCTGAGCTCTAGGGTTCATCCTCTTATTGCATCCAACAGCTCTTGTCTCTTGCCTGCATCCAAGTGCTCCCAGCTCTTCTTGCCTGTGTCCATAGGCAGGCAGCTCTTCGTTCCTGCTTCATTGCTGCACAGAACCATAGCCGCCACCACTTGGAAGTAAACAATAATCTCAGCCCCCATACTTTCCTTTTAGTTTGCAGATCCTTCCGACTATGCCATTTTGTAACACCAGTGTTGCTAGCAGCTGCTGTGGACATGTAAGACCAACAACACCAGCACACAGGAGGGCTGCTAGCACAGATTGTTTGATCTGCTTTTCTGAAGGAAAGCAATTTAAAGTGGTTTGAAATCTCACTTTAATTAAATATACACATATCATTCACTTAGTTCAGGGGGAAAAGTCAGCACTCTGCACTTCAGAGAAAACACAAACAGGAATTACAAGCAGAAATTAACACAAATCAACAGACAGGGCTTCCAACTGTCTGACCAAAAGCAATGTACACAGTCACCAGAGAGAGAAGCACCAACATCTGGGTTTTTCAAAACCAGGAGGTTCCTTAACCTACCCAGAATCTCATTTGGCTACATCACATGAATACTCTTCCCATGAGTGAGCCCCAAAGTAAAATTCTAACCTCAGAGTATACATATATTTCTGCAGGGTCAGAGGGCATCACAACCCTTCAGGTCTAACTGCTCTAACTTTCTGCTCCACCTCTTCCTGTTCCACTCATTCAGCAAGCTCCTCCCACCACAGGCTTCATGCAGCCCAGGTTTCCATGTTACTTAAGCAGGGCACATGGGCCTATTAATGGTTGGGAAGATCTTCAAATTGAACAAAAATACATTAATGATACATTGGGCCCCAAGATCTTGGAATGTAATGGTAAGCAAAGTGAGATTTTTGCTGGATTGAATGTGCATTGAGTTCTAGCCAATCAGATGTGCATGAATTTCAGCCAATCAGAGACTTACATGTGGCTCTAGCCAATCAGATCCCAGCTAGAACTGTATATAAGGAGAGCCCAGAGTGTGAGAGAAGCAGACATTGAGAGAGCAGGTGTGGAGAGAGCTGTCAGCGTTGAGAAGAAGAGAAGAATGAAAATAAGAGGAGAAGGAGAAGGACAAGGACAAGGAGAAGGAGAAGAAAAAGAAGTAGCTTTGAGCTAATAGCTGGGGAGAGGAAACCTAAAAGAGCTGGGAAGAGGAACCTCTGAGAGTGCAGAGGAGAGCCTCCAAGAGTGCAGAGTAGACCTTCCGAGAGCACAGAGGAGACCTCTAAGAGAGAAGAGAAGCAGTTAAAGTGAATTGAGCTGTTAACACAAGGCCTCTGGCCTTTGGGGGTGAATTGGGATGGTGTTGCTGGTAGTATGTGTTGTTGCCCTGTTAGGTTTCATTTTCACAGGGATAGAAGCCATGGGCAGGAACCCCTAAAGCCTGCTGTCAAGGAAGGAGTTGGGAAGAGTTTGGAGTGGAGCAGTTCCTGTGAGCTTGAGATCCGGAGCAGGAATGGAGAGCTGCCTACCTGTGAGTCTAGGCAAGAGTCTGGAGTGGTCAGCCCACGGAGGAAGAAATATGGGACTTGAAGGTCACCCTAGGGTCAAGATGAAAAGAGGACTTTGCTTGGACATTTGGTAGTGATTAAGAATGTGTTGTGCTAGGTAAAACCCTAGCCTGGGACCCCCTGTTGTGTAAATAAGTGATTTGGGGATGCAATGATACATACAATGGAGTGTGATGTTCTTACTAGATGCAATGATTTATACAATGGAATGTGATGTTCTTACTGTAACCTAGGGGTGTATATGAGATATATGTGTTATGCCCTACTCCCTACTGAGATATGAGGTATATGAATGTTAAATGATATACTTTGCTTAAGGATGTTATGAGATATATGAATGTTAAATGATATACTTTGCTTAAAGATGTTATGAATGTTATGCTTTGCCTTAATTGAATAGTGCTTGGTTTGTTGATGAATATATAGAGAGTTCTATATACTGTGCAGTTGGACCCCTGAAATTGTTCACAGCAGCAGTCCTCACGTGTGCTGCCATTGGTTGTTGATACAATGACCTCTAAAGTGCCTTGTACTTTTAAATTATATGAGCTTTAGGACCCCAGACTTCAGAGACATTAGAGAAAGATGGCATTGTTAGGAATCTGTGTTTATTTAGCTTTGGAAAACTTGAATTGTGAAAAGAGATCAGGACTTGAAGACAAAGATCATTATGATTTTAGTCACAAACCATCTGTGATGTTAATGAAGTCTCCCAGTTAATGAAGGCCCCAATTTGATTAACATCAGGAGAAAAATTTATGATAAGTGATAATTTATGATAGATAAAATGCTAAATAAAAATTTGAAAATTCAGGAGTTGTTCAAGTTATCAAGATAAAATTTATTATTTTGCTCAGCATTGCATTTCTACTTGTGCAATTAGAAGATCTTAACCTGGGGCTTTTAAGCCCATGTGGATTTATGCTAATAAAAGAATTTTTTTAAAAAATCTGAACTTTGCATAATTGCCATATCTTCTCACCAGCATGTTGTACTGACATATACTTGCTGATTTATATTATGAGGAACACGGATAGTATAAATACAGAGGTAGCAAACCATAGATTAACAGTGATGAAAACTTAAAAGCTTTCTGTCTTTGTCATGATGTCCTGAGGTGTCATATTTCTTAAAAAGAGCCAAGAATAACGGATAGGTAGGAAATAAAGGAAAATTAATAATTTCAGTATCTTACGAAAGAAAGGAAGAAGGGAGGAAGGAAGAGAGAAAGGAAGGGAAGAAAAGATAAGGCAGAATATTATGTGTAATTTTGCTATCTATATTTACTTAGCTGGAACAGAATCCAAGTTACAAAGAAATTCCCTGCAGATGATGAGGTGTTCGTGGATAACACCAAGCTTTACAGCATTGCAGACCCTCTTGGAAAAGATCCACAGCCAATCAAAAATATTTGGCTGATCATTTACAAAGTAACTACCAAGTGGGCAAAGAATGTTCATTTTACATACTTTGAAAAGTTGTTCAGTTATAATGTACCAAAGTGCATATTCATCAGTAGATATATCTGGAACATAGTATAAATGAATAATTTGGTGGGTCCAGAATTAATTAAGAGTGCTGGATTGCCTTTAGGAAACTGCAAAGCTCTTTTAATAACCCACAAACTTCTAGAAACAAAGGCCTATTTTTTTTAATATTGAAATTTGCAAAGGCCCATACCTTTAATACTAATATTCTGCTTGTACTATATAGCTCCATGACATGGAACACAACAGTGTTCAAAAAATTAAAAATAAATATCACACAGAACATATGTGATGAGTGTGAACTGGCTGTGATATTTAACGAAAGGAAACTTTGAAAAATAGGAATAAAGGCAGTCTTCAGGGAATGATGATATGTCATCAGCATGCTAGAAAAAGAAGATGGAATGGTCACATGAAAATGATAGAGGGTAGCCCATGACAGCATAAATGCTCTAGTGATATTCATATAATGTCATGAAAAAGTAAGGAAAGCCTCCAGAACTTTGGGTAGACCAGGGCTTCTTAAACTTTTTCTACTCGTTTATAACCTTGACCCCATATGGGGTCACTACTCACAGTTTAAGAAGTACCGAGAGGACGTGCACAAGAGTCACACAAAGGGCAGGTACGGCTAGATGATCTATATTGTCAGAGGCTATGTCCAAAATGATGAGATCACAGACATGTTTAATAGTTTGAGTATTTAATTTTTGCTTTTTTTCTTCTCTTCAGTCATTTTTAGTTACTTCTGACTCCTCATGATCCCATCTGGGGTTTCCTTTGCAAAGGTACTAGAATGGTTTGCCATTTCCTTCTCTAGCTCATTTTAAAGATGAGGAAACTGAGGCAAACAGAACTAAGTGACCTGCCCAGGGTGATACAGCTAATAAATAAATGTCTGTGGCCACCTTTGAACTCAGGAAGATGAGTCCTCCTAACTACAGGCCAGGCACTAGGTGGATACACTGTACCACCTAGATTATTAACTTACTCTTAAGTATTGAATAATTACTTATTATGTGCCCTCAGGCCCTGTGCTAAGTATGCAGATACATAGGACTAAAATATTTCTTGCACTGTAGAAACTTACATTCTAATGAAGGAGACAACATAAATAATTAAGGATTTATAAGATATATATGAAGTAAATGGAAATAATGTATACTTGAATTCTTTTTTTTTTCTAGGAATGTTAGTATCAACATGTTCTTGGTGTTTTGTAGAAGATAGGAATCTAAATCTAGCAGTAGAAATTCATACAGATGTTTCATTAAGATTGTTATTTTGTTAAAATAATTCCTGTGAAATTTCCATTAAGTTAGAGGAATATAACCAATTGACTTCAGAAATGAAGCTGGGAAAAATGGTTGGAAATTACAAGGACAAAATAAGGAAGGATGTATTAGGAAAACCTTTTTAATAATGTGAGCTAATAAAAAATGCAATTGACTTGATGATGCAATGAGTTTTCTATCTCTCAAAATTCTGAAGCAGAGAATGAATGAGAAGTGTGTTATAGGAGGGATTTATCTGCTCAAAAGAGAAGTCAAGCTAAATGTTCTCTGAGGTCTCTTCCATCTCTAGGCTATTGTGAGAAGTAGTGTGATATAGTGGATAGAGTCCTGGACTTAAAATCAGGAGAGCTGGGTTTTGAACCCAGCTGTGACACTTAACTCTTGCTATGTGGTTGTGGTGAAACCACTTAATCTATCTGTTCTTCAGTTTTCTCATCTGCTAAGAAGAGTATGGTATTTATACTATCCAATTCACAGGATTGTTGTGAAGAAAATGTTTTTTATATCTCAAAGTTCTCTATAGATATAAGCTGTTATTAATCTTTGGGATCTAATCTTAAATTCTTAAAATATTTTAATATCAGATCATTGCTCTTTCATCTCTGTGGAGACTAAATGCCTTTCATTTTTTCCGTCATCATTTACTCCAACAGGGGCTTACTATATTTTTCTTTGAGGTTGTACCTACTTTAATCACCAGGTTGGTAAATCAAAGAAAAACAGAAATGAGACCTTATTTAAAAAAAAAAACAGTCCAAGCTCAAAAATTGTTAGTTTTTGAAGATTATTTCTTTGATGTTGGCTATTGGTCCCATATTTTTCTCAGGAAAATAAAAACTCAAGTGAAAAATTAAAAGTTGCTTTCTTGCTGCAGTGATAGTCAATGTTGAAAAACTCTGCCTTGTGGGCAATAAAAGAGTAGCTCTGTGTTTCTATTGCTGAATGTTGGTTTATCCTATTTAGTCATTCATCATAAAAATTCAAGAATGCGTTCCTAACTGCAAATAACAAAGTGGCAAGGAAATATATTTTCAAAGTTTTAAATGTTCATAGGCATCATTGAGTACTGGCAGTACTCTGCCATGTCCGAGAGCTCTTTTCGATTTCTAAATAAAGGCAGATTTTGTTCTTATGCTTTCAGTCTTACTGCCAAGGTAGCTTGAGAGAGCCTACCCTTTACATCCTTCTAGACACTCTTATATGGACATTAAGCAGCCAGTGGTAAAAATGACTTCAGAAATAGATCTATGAACTTTAATTATTTGTTTGTTAGAGATTAGGTAGGGAAATATTACAAGGCTTTACTTGGAATTTTTCCATCAGAGCTCATTGGTAGACTCCTCTCTGTTCAAATGACCATCCAAACATCAAATCTAAAACCTGATTTACATAAGATCATAAGATTTAAGGCTGAATGGAAACTTAGAGGTCATGAAGTGCATCCTTTTTATTTTACGAATGAAGAAACTAAGGTCTAAGATTGTTACGTGACTTGCCCAAAATCTGTGACAGAGATGGAATTGAGACCTAGGTCTTCTTACTCTAGATCTAGTTTCATTGGTATACCTTTTCTATATTCTGTTACTGAAAGCTAAATGAAAAGTAAGAGTCCAACCAAAAAAAAAATCATTTGTTAGAAGGTGATAGCCGCACGCATTCAGAAGACCTAGGTTGTAAATTGTAGATCTGCCTCATATTAGCTGTGTCATCTTAGACAATTCCCTTTTCTGCTCTGGGTCTCAGTCCCTTCATCTGTGGAATGAAGGAATTGGATTAGATCACAAATTCTTAATGTGGGGCAAACAAAATTCCAAGGGGCCTAAGGATGAATTTCTGGGGGCTCAATAAATTTGGATGGGAAAATTTTGATAACTGTAAAAAGACTGATAAAATTTTGATAACTTCAATGTAGTTTCTTTTATAATCCTATGCATTTTACTTTATGCACTTAAAAATGTCATCCTGAGAAAGGATTCATAGACAGATAAGGGATCTGTGACACAAAAAAGGTTAAGAAATTCTGAACTTAAAGGTCTCTTTCAGCTCTAGATTTATGATCCTATGAAGTCTTAAGCACAATAAAATGCCTGATGCTCTTCTGTAGCCACAAGAGAGCAAACTTAAGGAATAAAATCTCTTCAAAGTTTTGACAGAGCTGTGATATTTTCCTTAGGAATGCTTTTAACTAGAAATCTTTTCTATTTCATTATGTATTCATTTCCCCCTCCTACCCTGTAGTTTTGCTGGATAAGTTGTACTTGGTTATGTTGGGTAAGTTTTTTTCACTGTAAGCCTACATCCTTTGATTTCTGTAGTGTTATGTTCCAAACTCTCTATTCCTTTATAGCAGTGGCTGCTAAATTATGTCTGATCCTGACTATGGCTACTTGGTATTTGAATTCTTGCTTTCCAGGTGCTTGAAATATTTTTTAGTTTGACCTGGAAGTTCTAGACTCCGGCTGCAATGAGGTTTCTTTCAGGAGGTGACTAGTGCATTCCTTCTTTACCCTACGCTTCTAAGGGATCTGGGCAGTTTTCTTTTTTCTTTTCTTAATTTTTTTTTGTCATGGCTTTCAGTAATTCTTAATTTTTTTATTCTTGACCTGTTTTCCAGGTCAATTATTTTTGCTATGAGACTTGAAGCATTTTCTTCAACTTTTTAAGACCTTTTGATTTTGTTTTAGTATTTCCGAATGTCTCATGGAGTCATTGGCTTAACTTGGTCCATTCTAATTTTCCAGGAGTTTGTTGCTTGAGCACATTTTTGTAACTCTTGTGCCAAACTAATAATTCCCTTTCCAATTCTTCCATAACTCTTTTAAAAAAAATTTCCTCTAGTGTTCTCATTCCGTTTATAAAAAAAAACATTTTTAAGCTCTTTTAAAACTCTTGCTTCAGCTTTTGCTAGAATTCTGGTTGAATATGCTACCAAGCTTTATTTTTCTTTGAGGCTTTGCTTGTAGTTGTTTTGTAGTATTTTTTGTTTTCTTTTGGGTTTGTGTCTTGAGTGTCCCTGTCTCTGTTTTATGGTGTGACTTTTTTTTTGCTTGCTCATTCTTCTAGCCTACTTCCTGATTTCAGATTTGATACTAGGGATAGGCTCCAAACACTTCTGGAGGGAAGGTGTGGGCTGTTTCTGCTGTTGCTTTTCTGGTTCATTGAGTATTGTAGGGACATTGCAGACTTGCAGCGTAAAAGCTTCCAGTGTTCCAAATTGGTCTGAATCAGGGCAAAGCTTAATTTCTTTCCCCCTGGTCTGAGCTTAACCAGATCCTGACCTGAGTTTGGGTGTGAGCAATAGTAGACTGCTGCTAGACCTGGACACTATCATTCAGCTGGTGCAAAAATGATAGAACTGCAGCTCGCTTTTGGTCTGTGGTTTCTGTCATTCTTCTTTCATATTCATGTTTCATAATAGGCTGGAAGCTAAAACTAAGACCCTGCTCTACTCTTGGGATCTGAGAAACACAATTGCTGCTTGCTTCAGAACTTGTTTCTTGATAGGTACCCATCCCACAAGCTGTGGACACTCCTTACCATGGAATAGCTCCCACAGATACAGTTCCCTTCCTCAGTTGGCCAGGGATCTGTGACTTGGAACTGGATAGTAGGTGACAAAACTGCCAGCTGGCACTTCATGCACCCCGTGCTCAGTGATGCAGTGTGTGACTGGGACCTCCACTTGCACCGGTTCACAACCTCTCCCTTGACTCTAGCCCCTGGTCTTCAGCCCAATCTCTAGTGTATTCAGACCCCTTAGTCCATCTCCCTATGTTGAGCTGGACTGGAAAAATTACTTCCAGTGACTTTTTCTTGGATTTCTCCATCAGGATTCACTCTTGTTTTTTCTAAATCTATTTGGAGAAGAGTTTTTGTGTGTTTTGTCAGGTGGAGGAGGAGTTTGGGTGAATTCTGCTGTCTTCTGGAATAGACTCTCCTTGTTCCATAGCATTTAACCTCCTTGGACCCTAACCTGTCTGTGAGGAATGTAAAAAAGGAAACTGGCAAAAAATTTATAGTGCAGCTTTCATTTTTCAAATTCAAGATTTGTCTTCAGTCCATAATTTTACCATTATTGTCTTTTCCTCCATTGTTTGAACTATCTTCTTTCTTGTTCTTATTATATAGTTCTTGAATAGAACTTATTATGTATTCCTTACTTTTTTTTTTGATTCACCTTGCCTTTAGAGGCAGCTGGTAGGGCAGTAAATAGAATGCCAGGCCAGGAGTCTGGAAGACCTGAGCTCAAATATTGCTTTAGATACTTGCCGTGTGACACTGAGTAAGTCACTTAACTTTTGTTGCCTTAGTTTCTCCAAATGTAAAAGGGGGATAATAATAGCACCTAACACTCAGTGTTGTTGTGAGTATTTAATGAGATGTTTGCAAAAAGCACTTAGCACAGTGCCTAGCACATAGTAAGCACTGTAGAAATGCTTGTTCTTTTCCCTCATTCACCATATAAACTCTTAAAGGGCTGTACTTAGGCTCCTTAGGGCCCCTCTTAGGTTCCTCCCAAATCTTCTAGAATGCCTCACATTGTCTGTTTGCTCAGAGAAGAAACTCATTTATAGTGATGGAAGGATTAATCTTGAAAAGTGAGGGAGCAGAGAAACTAAATAAATGAATTTCTGTAAGTGTTTCATAAAAAGGAGGTAAAGAAAATTGTGGACTAAGCAGAAAATTCTACCCATAAATCTGGTTAAAAGAAACCATATTTAAGACCTGCTCCATGGCAAAGTTAGTGAAGCAGCCTCCAAAGTTTATAGATAATCGATGTGTGGTCATATCAGGAATCATCTCTCCCTTTTATTTCTGTTAATCCAAAAAGGCATCAGGTACTTCGATTTAAAGTCAGGTAACTTGAATAAGACTTTTTTAAAAATCAATCTTCTGTCTGCTCTTAGGAGTCCTCTAACACCATCCCTTCATATTATGTCATTTAAATAGCATCCATAGACTATATTATCTTTTTGCCTCTCCTTAGCAAGATTAAGTAGTCAAAGCTATAGATTCTTTGTATGTAAAATGCTTATGAATATTTTAAGATGAAAATGATCGATGAATGTGGTCTGGCATTGTTTCAAATAAATTGGCAATCCACAATGACTCTAGGATCATTAGCCCGAATTAGGAAATCTCTTATAATACTATATGCTTTATTATTACCATAATTGTTTAGTGTTTTTGATATGTATTAGATACTGTCTTGGGTGTATAGATGATAAGAATGTCCTAGAGAGATGTGTACGTTGTTAATAGTTACCATCTTAATAGACATACCACTTTGCCTCTGCTGCTTGGCCTGGTTTCAATTCCAAGGAACAAGATACCTCTTCCACTTCTAAACTCTCAACTATGCTGCTAACTGAAGCTTTGGTTAACACCCCACCTCCCTCAGTCTTCTCTCCCCTCTTGATTAGAGGGCTGGAGGGTGGAGTACCAAACTACTCCTAATGCTTGACTGGACTTTGAACTCATTCCGCTTTGCATCTGCTGCTCTTCCTGGTTTCATCTCCATGGGACAAGATGCTTCTGTGCTGGGTACTCTCCGGTGTCCCCCCCTCCCTGCCCCATTGTCCTTCCTCCTTTTATGTGCTGTCTCCCACTTTAGATTGTAAGCTTCCTGAGAGCAAGGACTGCATTGTATTAATTGTATTCTAGTGCTTAACACAGTGACTGGCACATAGTAGGTGCTTAATAGATGTTTATTGGATTGGATTGGGCCTCGGATGGGATTGCGATGATCTTGGATCCTAGTTGTTAAAAAGCACTGGATGCAAAAGGAAAAGAAAAGGTAAAGAAGAAACAGAACTGGTCATCTCTAAGCTGTAGGAGTAACTAACTTTGCTTTAAAACTAAAAGTCAGAGTTCACTAGAGGTGCCAAGATACTGCTATTAATCACAAGGTAATGGGAAAGAAAGAGGGAAGAGAAATCACAAGGACTTCTGGACCTAGCTATGACATCTCCCACTGTTGCCTGCTTCACTGTTGCCTTTAATAAAGTAAAAAGTTTCTATGACAGGCGTTCCTTTTAACTTTTATTTATTTTGTCTTTTAGGTGGACAAAAAAATAATTCGAACTGAAATAGGAGTCCTTCTTCGCCTTTCACATCCCAATATCGTAAGTGATTTTCCACCATTCTAACTTGAATTGTTTCCAAAGCCTCAGTATAGATCTGTCCTACACCTTCTCTTAATGAAGGGGACACAAGTATACTTGTGGCAAGCCTACTCCAGCTATTTTCTTTCTTTTGACCACATTTATAACTGATACAAAATTGGAGGCTGAAGCAGGCTTGTAGTAATTCATTGTGGTAAATATGACTCAAACTAGCTGATCAGCAACATTCCTCTTGTGCATTCATTTCAAGCACAAATTCCATGCCTTAAATTGGTTATCTGAGGTGGATAATGTGTTGCCATCTAATCACTGAGCATTTAGTGAGTGTTTTTTTTTCTTCTAGGAACCGCTCCATTTCTCTAGGTCCACAGATCCTGAAATCCTGAAAAGATTCCCTCATCTTCCCTACCTGTCTTTTATAATTAGTAATCTTCAAGTCTACTTTATACTGAAATTTTTAATTTCCAAAATCTTGAAAAACCATTCCTAACTTAAGATTGAATGCTGAACAATTAAAGCAATCAATCATTCAGTTCACTGTATTGAGTATTGGGAACAAAGACAAAAATTAATAAAACCCACATCTACCTGAAAGATCCACCTACCTTTTGGGGAACTTAATGGAAGGAACACTAGATTGAGAATAAAAGAACATGATTTCTAGTTCTAGATCTGCTCATAACTAGCTATGTGATTTGAGTCATATCATTTAACCATATGGGCCTCAGTTTACTCATCTGTAAAATAAGTGGGTTAGATTATATTACTTTTGAGATCTATTTCTAACACACTATAGTTTTATGATGACTATATTTAGTGTTCAGATGCTGTGTACACAATAAAATGCCATAGAAATGTGAGTGAATATTATTATTGTTATCTTTATAATCTTATTTTCCCATTGGGACAAGTAGCTGTCATTCTATCATTTCACTATGTTCATTTTTTTTCTACAGCCTATTATACTGGTGGATGAAGAAAATAAATTGATGCTACTTTGATTCTATATTGTGTCGATTTTATATTGTAATTGAATCTGCATCTGCCTAAAGTTAATATTTCTACGTCCTTGAGTTGACCTCAGGAATTCAGCTTTCCCTTTGTGTTAGTTTAAAATTATAATTTAAAGAAAAGTTGCTATCTCTCATACCAGTAGCCCCTGGGATACCTTCAAGATTATTATCTTTAGGCCCTACATGTTGACTCAGTACCACCTCCAAAAGATAGAGTGTCTGTCCTTGCCTGTCCTTATACAATTAGGGGAATTTTTAATGTCTTCCAAGGAAACAGCAAGTCTGTTAGTTTTGAGCCACTCACAAAAATTGCAAGATGCAAGTGGATTCCATAAAACAATTAATATTCCTTAATTGTCAAAGAGGGGCATATTGTGAATGCCAGCTCACCTTTCTTAGTATAACCAATCAAAATATTCCTGCTCCAACCCTACAACTTATCACTTTTTTCTCCATGCTTGCCAAGAACTCTTCTTTGTTGTGCACCAATAAAGAGGGTCCTTTTCTTTTCATTGGCTTTACTGAGGTTGTAAGTCTGACCCACTGTAACAACAATGTTACTTGCAGCTACTATAGAGGAGTAAGGCCAATAACACCAGCACACAGGAGGGCTGCTAGCACAGGTTCTTTGATCTGCTTTTCTAAGGAAAGCAACTTTAAGGGGTTTACAATCTCACTCTAATTAAACATACTTATATCATTCACTTAGTTCAGGGGAAAAAGTCAGCACCCTGAACTTCAGAGAAAACACAAACAGAAATTACAAACGGAAAAAATAACAAGCCAACAGACAGGCTTCTAACTGTCTGACTATAGCAACACATACAGTTACCAGAGAGAGAAGCACCGATATCTGGGTTTTCAAAGCCGGGGGGGCTCCTTAACAGCTACCCAGAGTCTTGTCTGACCAAATCACATGAACACTCTTTCAGTGAGTGAGGCCCCAAGAAAAATGCTAACCTCAGAGTATATATACTGTTTCCAATCAAGGATTCTTGATTCAATCAAAGTCTCTTGATTCAAACAAGGGCAAGACTCAATCAAAGGCACCTGATTGTGTTAGTGCTAAGAAGCACTCCAAAAGAAAGAACAACAAAAAATCCCACTTTGCTTACCATTACACTCACTTTAACAGTTATATGCGTAACTGTTAATAAAATTATTTTGTTCAGAGCTCTGTACCTCAGTTTAGCTTTATTAATTTTACTTGCCACATGAATAAAATATTTGCTTTTTGTTGAATAAAATTATTAGGATATAAGCTTATTCTCTGCAGAGTCATGGAAAGAATCCTTGGCACAACTCCACATGATTTTTATATCTTCTATCCGTTCTCTACACTTCAAAAACTTTTCATTCCATGTGGTTTAGAGATTATTAATATTATGAATATGTGGATTGGCTTCATTCTTATCTCAAGTGAGTGTCTGTCTAAGGCAAAGTACTTCTGAAGATTCACAGAATCACAGAATTTCAGAGTTGGAAGTACTGGGAGGGGCCCAGTATCTCCTGACATTTAAATGCCTCCGGATTGTGTTAAATTATATCCATTCAAAGCCACTGACTTAGTTTGGTCAGAAGCATTTTTGGATGCCTATCTCCATGAGGCCAAAAAGAATTTGTACCATCAATATGCTGAAGGTATTGCCATAAGGATTATTCCTTCCTGTGCACTGAGAAAACTGTAGAGCCTGGAACACCTGTCTGGAGTGCTTAAGACTAATGGCTAAGTACTTATTAAAGGCTAGTCATTGTTTTGGCCTAGTCATTTACAAAGAGCTATCCATCCGTCAATTTCTGCATACAAGACAGAGAACTAGAGAGGGAAATATTCCTTTATAAACAGATTTGATTATCTTGAAATAGATCAATTTTAATTTAAAAAAAAAACCATTCTAGTTTGTCTCCAGTTGCATGACCACTGATTTTTTACACTTTCAGTACATTTTCAGGCCATCATATAAACAGAGAATTTGTTTAGTATTTGTCCCTTCTACTCTCATTTCCCATTCATTCCAGGCTCTATGATTTCAAAGCAGAATTTTGATTCTCTAAAATTAACATGGCTTGATATAATTCAGAAATATCATTATTCGAGAATAGTCCTAAAACTGGATAGTTTGTTTAAATAAATAGGGTAACTGAGATTTGTGATCTTCAATATGCCAGACAAAATTTTCCCTGCAAAGATAAGGGGAAGAAAAGGTAATAAGGAATTATCAAGCATATACTATGTGTTAGGCTAACTGCTTCTCAAATATTTTTTTTATTTGATCCTCACAACTCTGTGAAGTGTGTTATTATTATCTCCACTTTATAGATGAAGAAACTGAGGGAGTTCAAGGTTAAGTGACCTCCCCAAGGTCATACAACTAGTATGCATCTGAGGCCAGACTTGAATTCTGCACCCAGTGGCAATATTCACTGTACCTCCTTGCTACCTCTGATAAAAGTCAAAATAGCTTGACTCTGTTTTGACCAACTTTAATGCTAGGAAGTGGCAAATGAGTTCTTTTGATCCTTTTCTACTATTTTGGTGTTGATGTTCCTAGTTTCAGTTAACTTGCCAGCATATAGTATTAGGAAAGGTGAAAATAATGAACTTGTGACTTTTGTATGCTTCTCTGCAGATAAAACTAAAAGAGATATTTGAAACACAAACAGAAATCAGCCTGGTTCTGGAATTGGTCACAGGAGGGGAACTGTTTGATAGGTGAGTGGTCTGTGGAAGTCAATTCTCAGAAAAGTTTATATTTTGGACCATTACAAAGCATCTAGGGAGAATTTCTTCTGTTCGTCCACCCATCCATCCATCCATCCATCCATCCATCCATCCATCCATCCATCCATCCATCCATTCATCCATCCATCCATCCATCCATCCATCCATCCATCCATCCATCCATCCAATGTTTATTAAATACTATGTGCTAAAAGTCTAGTAAAGGGAAAAGGCACAAACACAGTGGTGAGTCACAATAATATATAATCAGCTTATTAAAGAGGAGCAGAATAAAGATTTATGTGAGATTTGTAGTCTCACATTTGTAGATATTTGTAGAGGTTTGTAGTAGATTAGGGAAGTCTGTAACACTAAGAAAAATATAGACTGTTTAGTTAATTTGCATATCATTTTTTTTTGGAAATTCCTCTAAGGAAAATTTTTTAAAAAGACATTTCTACCAAAATAAATTCTCAACAGGAAAAAGAGTACCATTGAGCAATTGTCAATTGATAGACTCCTAGGAAAATGACTTAGTAGACCAAAATCTATGGAGCGTGGGTAATTAAAGAGAATATTACAACATATAATTATGCTGGCAGACTATAACGAACTTTATAGTTATGTAAGAATGTTACTGTAGCTCAGAGGAAGAAATGTAAGGTTAATTGTATCTTATAAGAAAAATGTTATATAAGGGGAAGAACCAGTATTTACCAGTATTCTATATTTATTACAACTTTAATGCTGGATATTCTGTACACAAAGCATTTCTTTTAAATCATTCAGTTAAAACCCGATTTTTCTATGCAGCAGTTTTCTCAGAGCCCTGACCTCAGAGAGCTTCAAGTTGCCCATCACAGTATATTATCTAAATGACTCATTTTGTAAAGTTATGCTTTTTTTCCAAGGGAAGCTGAGGGTTGAGAATGGATATTGTCCCACAGAAATACAAACCCAGCTTAGCATACTGAAATCATGCATCCTATCAGCAGAACATTAACTCTGCCACTATGTGAGAAAACAGCATTACACATTGATTAAACATATTTTCTATCATTTTTTAGCTAATCATAAGATTATCTCTAACTTTTCCTATGCCTCCTATATTGGATTTTAAACATACAAACGAAGTGAGCTCCCATAACATAGATACATACAATAGATAGCTACATAGTCATTTATTTCACTTGTTCATTTTTATTAAAGCCTGTTCATATTCACATCCTCTCTTTTTATAACATAGAACAATCCTGGGTATGTAGTAGGTAGTCAGTTGATTGCTTTTAATTACTTTGTAATTTAATTTATCCATTGTATTAATTAAATGCATTGAAAGTCAATACATATTAACGCATTGATAATTGCTATTTTTATAATTTAGCATTTAATGTTTATTTTACCATATCCTGCCTCTACCTTGTAGAATTTTCTAGTTATGTAGTTCATGTATTTTAGACATCTTAGAATCCAGATCTGAGAGTAAGAAGATCGATTATAAGCTTCTGGAAGTGTACTTACTGTACAGAGTAAAATTCCTTTCATGTTGTAGGCACTTAATAAATATTTGTTAATTTGGATTGAATAAACAGAATAGAAGTTAGATTATATTCTATCTATGGCAATCATCTACTTCTATACCTATCTGTTGTATAAGTTTATCTTTGCATCTATTATCTATTTCTCTATTTTCTGCATCTGTAAGACTTTTTGCTTATCAGTATGTCTGTTTGTCTGTCTGTTTCTCTTTATCTAATTACTTATATCAGTTTCTGTGCCTATTACCTATTCTTAACTATAAAAGAGGTAAGAATATTGGAAATGGAGTCAGAGAGCCTGGGCTCAGATCTCAGCTCTGCTGCTTACTAAACTGTGTGACCTTGGGTCACTCTGAGCCCCAATATCCTCATTTGTGAAATGAAGGGGTTAAACTAGATGATCTTTAAAATCTCTCCCAGAATTAATGGATCTATTTCTATAAACATTTTCATCCATTTCTATAAACATTTTGATAGAAACAATATTTTCATGGACTGGCTAGGGATGTCTTAAGACTCTGCACTATTCTAAATAGACTTAGTTTTTCCTTAAAGAGAATTGAAACTATCTTTGAGATTTAATTAGCTTAGGGAACTAAGACCCAGTCCTTGATGTAGCACAGAAAAGTCATGACGAACTCCAGCTGGCTCCTGAGAATTTGGACCAGCAAGATTGTCAATGTGACCAACATTGGATAACTAGCCCTGGGAAGCTGTATCCAGCTAAGCCATCTATCCTTTCCCTCCTCTGAATGTCCTTCCTCTACTATAACTAAGTAAACCTCCCTTTTCTCACTCTTAGGTAAAATACTAAGCATCTCATTTCATTCCAGTGTTGTACCTGAGCCACTGGACCCTCTTGGTCAGCTTTAACCCACTATAATATCTATGCAATCTATATCTGCCTGTGTATTCAGGAACATGTTTGCTTTGATGTATGCTAAAGGACCATAGCTAGTTGGTTGTATTATGCATGGTTTAAAGTCAGCTTCACATGAAAAAGGAAAAGAAAAGGGGTTTTGTCAAATCAAATGTTTCTAAGTTTATCAATTTCATATATAATGACCATGTAATATTTTAATGAAAGTCATTTAAAGATTGGCAGACAGCCAGTAAGCATTCAGCAGAAACTCTAAACTCAGTGGTTTTTATGGGTGGGATTTTTTTCAAATGAAAAATTTCTCAACAATACCAATAGAATCACTAACAGTGAAATAGACTTGTTTCCTCCATTAAAATACTGAATTTCTCTGTTTTTAAAAAATTTTCTTCAGGCTGAAACTGTCCCTGGATTAAAATAGAAGTTTGAAAGTTAATTTTCTTTAAATGAATTTTATCTAAAAACAATTTGAATCTAATTTAAAAAGGAATTACATTATGGTTACTTGCATTTCTAATCCATTATAGTCATTATCTTTATTTTTATACTAACAATGGTCCTGATCAGTTCTTCTTAAACATTTATATGTAATCAAGATGATGCAATATAATATATGAAATGAAAAAAATTGTTCAGAAATACTTTAAATGAAAATGAATTTCTTAAGGATTCTAGGCAGATACCAACCAAGTAGCTTGCCAATATCAATTTCTGGTTGCCCACATTTTAGCAAAGAGACAGAGAATAACTCACCTAATTTGATTTGTTTCTGTGAAAACATAGCATTAGGAGAAAGAACATTATGGGGGAAGTTACTTTTACAACTTTATAGTAGGGTTTATAGGATTTAGTTATATTATTGTGAAGTGATATTGATTAGGGCTAAATTATATGGAATTTGACTGTAGACAGTTTGTTGTTTCAGTTAACATGGGAACTTTTGAGGGGTTTGTAGAGTACCATTATCCTCTCTCTTTCTAAAGCAGGAAAGGTAACCTGTCATAATGGATAGAGTTCTGGATTTGGAGTCAGGAAGGTCTGGGTTCAAATTTCACCTCTGACACATACTAGTAAGGTTAATGGGGTATAAGATCTTCCTTGCCCATTAAGGGAAGCTTGTTGAGGGGAAGCTTGCTCGTAGGAAGGCTTCCACACCTTTGGGTACTAAGCAAATTAGGCACTGGGTCACGAGGTTGTCATGCCTTCTGGCTCTGACCCTGTTAGCCAAAAGAGTATATATTCTGAGAGGTAAGCTTTTGCTTTGGGGTCTCGCTTATGAGAAGGATCTTGTGATTCCCTGGTCAAGACTCTGAGTGACCATATGTTCAGAGCTCCCTGACTGCTCAGATGTAAAGGATCTCTTGATCCAGTGGTGTATGTTAAGTATATAGCAATATTTCTTTGATTCAGGCAGTCAGAGCCTTGTCTGTTGGTTTAATTTCTC
Organism: Phalanger gymnotis; assembly: GCA_028646595.1. NCBI lineage: Eukaryota > Metazoa > Chordata > Mammalia > Diprotodontia > Phalangeridae > Phalanger > Phalanger gymnotis. The sequence continues at coordinate 382,373,339 of CM053622.1, forward strand.
TGCTTATATTTCTCTGTATTTTCTCTGAAGTTCAGGGTGCTGACTTTTCCCCTGAACTAGTGAATGTAATTAAAAGAAGATTATTGACACCTTTTTGAGCAGTCCTTCCTAGTAAAAGAGCCTGTGCTAGCAGCCATCTTGGGTGTGCCAGTGTGGTTTCTGTTACATATGGAATAGTTGGCAGAATCTACATAAACTAAAAGGAAAGCCTGGGGACTGGGATAATTGTTTGCTTCCCAGTTGTGGTAGCTATGATTCTGTGGAGCCCCAGGAGCAGCAGTGGCCTGAGGGGAAATAGGCAAGTAGCAGTGATGGGAGTAGTTTCCCAGGCACCCAGAGCAGGGACCCTGGGAGATAACCTCTCCTTCCTTCTCCCTACCCCACTAGCATTCCTGAGGAGAGAGAGGTTGGACTGGGATAATTGTGATGTAACAGTAACCACATTGACATACCCAGGATGACTGCTAGTACAGGTTCTTAGATCTTCTTTACTAGGAAAGATAGCTGTTTAAGGGGTCAAACATTTTTAATTGCATTCACTAGTTCAGGGGAAAAGTCAGCACCCTGAACTTCAGAGAAAATACATGCAAAGAAATAACGACCAATAGACAGGGCTCTGACTGCCTGAATCAAAATAATATTGCTATACATTTGACATACACCACTGGATTGAGAGAGCCTTTACATCTGAGTAGTCAGGGAGCTCTGAACATACGGCCACTCAGAGTCTCGACCAGGGAATCACAAGATCCCTCTCTTAAGCAAGCCCCCAAAGCAAAAGCTCACCTCTCAGAATATATACTCTTTTGGCTAATAGGCTCCGAGCCAGAAGGCATAACCCACATGGCTCCGTGCCTCATTAGCTTAGTACCCAAAGGTGTGGAAGCCTTCCTACAAGCAAGCTTCCCCTAAGCAAGCTTTCCTTAATGGCCTCCATGTGAGGCCTATTAATGGGCAGGGAAGATCTTATACCCCATTAACCTTACACTGTGTGATAACAGAGAAGTCTCTGAACCAATACAAGCCTCATTTTCTTAATTTGTAAGAACAGTGACAATAGCTGAATGTGTTATTGCATGCTTGTAATCCCTGTTACTGGAGAGGCTGACTGGTAGATTGCTTCAGCACAGGAGTTCTAAGCTGTAGTGGGCTAAAATAATCGGCTATCAGCCCCTCGCCTGGGATCTATATGGTAAGCCCCTGCGAGCAGGTGGCTAGCAGGAGCGAATTGGTCCAGGTCAGAAATAGAGCAGGTCAAAGCTTCTGAGCTTATTAGAAATGGCACTGGGCCCTTCAGGGACCACTACATTTCCAGCCTGGGTGAGATGGGGTGATCTAGTCTCAAAAAAGAAAGAAGGAAGGAAGGAAGGAAAGAAAGAGAGAGAGAGAAGGAAGGAAAGAAAGAAAGAAAGAAAGAAAGAAAGAAAGAAAGAAAGAAAGAAAGAAAGAAAGAAAGAAAGAAATAGGAAGAGAGAAAGGAAGAGAGAAGGAAGGAAGGAAGGAAGGAAGGAAGGAAGGAAGGAAGGAAGGAAGGAAGGAAGGAAGGAAGGGAAGGAAGGAAGAAAAAAAGAAAAATGACAAAATAATACCTGTAGTACCTACTTCATAGAATTACTGTGAAGCTCAAATGAAATAATGTATGTATGTTGCAAATGTTAAAACACCTAAATATATGTCAATGATTATCATACAGAAAGTGAAGGAATTGTTTCAGTTGCCAACTGTGCATATGTTAAAAACATGCTGATATTCTTGATTAAAGACTCAAGGAATACTTTCTCATACATTGGATTTCTTCCAAATAATGAAAATTTCCTAGAGATGAAAAACACTAAGAAGCAAGCCAAGAAGAAAAAGATGATGAGAAGAAAATTTTCTAACTGGAAGAACTGAAAAAGGGAAGGGTTTGAAATACCAACAAGAACTACGTGATAACAATGAGACTTTTCATGAGCATAGATCTGGACCTTCTATGGAAGAAACATGATTTTATATACCATGGAAATAGAAGGTGGAGTCATGGCTGGTACCAACAGGTCCAAAAATGTGTTAATGGTTTTAAGAGGAAGAGGTACATGAAGTTGGTTGGTGACACCCTTGTTTAGGCTAAGGATGTGGCCACCTCTAGGTATCGTGGTCAGACAGATGCGTGACTTTCCTGGACTACACATCAAAAAGATCATGCAAATGCTTCTGAGTCACAAAAACTGTTAGCCAAAATTGCTGGCTCATTCATGTGGAATCAAATCTAAATAACACAAAAGCAGAAGGGAATGCTAATGGACTGTTTGGCAGAATTAGGATCCCAAAATATCTCAATAGGCTGGAATTAGGGTGCTAATAGAATAGGGTGATATTTACTAAAATTAAGTGCAAGATCCTACATTTATGAAGAGTATAGGCTCAGGGAGCCATGGCCTAACAGCAGCTTGTATGAAAACGGGCTGAGGGGTTTTAGCCACCTGTAAGCTTAATAGGAGCCAGTAGTCTGATTTATCTAACACATAGGCTGCATACAAGTACAGCATCCAAAACAAAGAACACGATCTATTTATCCATTTCAATCTCTGCTGCTCAGATCCTATGCAGAATGTTTTGAGAAGATAAGGAGGGCATTGATAAACTAGAACAGAAGCGTCAAAGTCCTGGTGGAGCTATGCTGCCTGCAAAACCTGAATGCAGCCAAACCAGATTAAAATGTAATTGGGAAATGTTCACCAAGTAAAAATACAGTACAACATAGCAATGTTCAGTTGTGGTTCTCTAAGTCAATATGCCCCTAACAGGGATCAATTTCTATTTGAGTTTGGCACCACTGAACTAGAAGACTTCTGTAAGAGGATGAACATAATGAAGAAGGGATTCAAAATTGTATCATATGAGTAGCAGTTAAACTAATTTAGCATATTTAGCTCACATGATTCAATTAAACATTTACACCCACTTTATATACACACACACACACACACATATGTATGTATATATATATATGTGTATATATACACACATTTGTACTATACTATACATTTGTACCCATTTTATCCAGGGCACTATGCTAGATTTTGGGATGATTCAAGGTTCAGATAAGACAAAGTTCCTTTCTTTATGGAACTTACAATCTAATAGCTCAGAGTTACAGTTACAGATAACAATAGTTACAGTTACAATAGTTACAGAGACCCAGAGGGCACGTGATAGCTTTCTTTAAATAGTTGAAGGTTTGTTATGTGGAAGTTATGTTAAACGTACTCTGTGTGGCTCCACACAACAGAACTAGGACCAATCAGTGGAATTTATAAGATTTTGCCTCAATACTCCCCACTAAAGTCCTTTTCTGATGCCTTATAATGGCAGGGAGATGGTCCTGGGTCCTTGAAGGAAGCACCAATAGACCACATGTTCTGGCAGGTTTTGCCGAGCCAGAAAGATTTTAAGTCAGGCATCTGTGATGGAATATATGTCTCCTATCTGAAGACTGGCTTAACTAAATTGAGAGAGGCTTATCACCAGGTTGGCTGAAGGGTGGTGAATTTTGTTTTTTTACCACAGCACCTCTTGAAGAACATCTACTAAGTCACTGAGGACTTGTTATCTGTATTAGTGGAGGGAATAACCACACCAATTAAATCATGGATATTTGACATATTGACAGGTAAGAAATAACTTTGTAACATTAGAGCTGTCCAAACATCGAATAGGTTGCCTCATAAGGTGATGAGTTCATTGTCATTGGACGTAGGAAAGGAGAGGCTAAATGACATATTGTGGAGGATATTTTTTTTACAGTGAATAGGGGCTTGCACTTGATAACCTCAAAAATTACTTCCAACTCTTAAGCTGCTATGTGAATTTATGAAAATTCAAGCAAAATCTGATTAGCAAATTGTTTCAGGCTAAATTTAAGTGAAAAAATTCATAGTTCAATCATTAAAACTTCTTTGGACTAAAATGTTGAATCTTACGTGTTCCTAAAATGAAGCAATTTTAAAAATCATGGGCTTCCATGTAGAGTCTTAGAAGACATTCAGCAATCCTCTAGTACATCTCTCTTTGACTAGCTTCATCTAATATATTTCAATATCACTAACTGAGTTTTAAGATTAAGCTACAAAGTTTTTGCAAAAAAGTAAGTTTAAAAGATATTTTTCAGAAACATTTTATCATATTTAAAAATAGAACATACTTACCCTGGAGACCATATGTCTTGGGGAATTGCCATTTATAGCCATTTACATACCAACTCATAAGCAGCTAACATTTTACTTACAGTATTACTTAAAAAATATTAGATGGCCAGCAAAATTATTGCATTATGTATAATCAGAGGTAGCTTAAGAAGAAGTGCAGTCAGTCCAATATATTAAAAGAAGGGGATTAGGCAAGGATTGGACTTGATCTTCCACACACACTTACCTGAGTGAGAGTTCTATTGCTGATGAGTAAAGTGTCTCACCAAGCCAAAAGCTAGGGCTTCAGTCAGAGTGACCTGGGCGAGTTTTTGGGGAAGTTGGGGAAGGAAGGAAAGGACAGACACATAAGGACCCAAAGATTTAAGGCCAAAAGTCAAGAAGTGCTGTTCCACATGTTTGAGGAGACAGGTGAAAATGTTCAAGGCAACATTAATATCAAAGACCCTAGCAGTGACTTCCCTAGATGAATGCCCCATTGCTTCTATTCTTTAGGGTAGGTTTTCCATTCCTTCCCTACATCTTCCCAAATCCTGACCCAGATTTTTTTTGCCCCCATTCAAAGATGTTGTCCTTGCTCACTTCCTTCCTAAGGCCCTTTATAGGATATCCAAGCTGTGCAACATGTCTAAGGTGAGGGTCCAGGGAAAGAAGTTCAGATTCCTTGAGCTCTCAAATAGAGGTATGGTTGTCTCTGAATGATCCACCTATTTATCATTACATTAACACACAACGGCAATTAACTTGATAACCCCCCTTTCTCACAAATCTTCATGTGTAAGCAGGCAGCATTTAGACTTGAGCAAGTGTTATTTCTTTATGCTGTTCACTGTTATATCTTGTAATTCACCAGGGTCTTCACACAGTTTCTACTTTGGTAAAACTCACTAGAAACATCATGAATTGATACAGATTGTTAATTATTCCCTGATGTAGGCAACTAAAATAAATGTCTAAAATATGGCTTCCCCAAAAGGAGATTAAGGGTCACTAATGCGATGACTTGATTGATACCACTTCCCTTTGCCTTGTTTCCTCTCTGACTGAAGGACTAGAGGGTAGAGTGCCAAAATCTTCCCAAAGTCTTCCTTTATTGAGTACTGAAATTAGACTTTCAGCTCACCCTACTCTGTGTCTTTTGTTTTACCTGGTTCTCCAGTGAACAAGGTATTCCAACCATGCTAGGTGCCCTCTGATATCTTCCCCCATCCATTTACCTGCTTCCTTTTGTGTGTTGTCTCTTCTCTCCTTCCCTCCCCCCATCAGATTGTAAGCAACCTGAAGGCAGGGGCTGGCTTTCTTTTCCTAAGTTGTATTCTAATACTTAGTACTGGCACATAGAAAGTAATAAATGTTTATCGAGTTGAATTGAAGGCTGTGTGAAGACTTGAACACAAAGACCTCTGAAACCAGGAGCCCATTCTCCTTTATTGCCTCAGTTCTTTGTAAGCAGATTCAAACTTAAAGTGACCACTAATAACATTTCTCCCCCAAGTTCTCTTTTGGGGGTTTCAAATGGAAGAGTCCCTCCCTTGCTAGCTGGACACAGTGCCTTGGCTCTCAAGTCAATTCATTGCTGGGCAGGGTCATATAGGTTACTCCTAAAGGCTCAGCCTATTCAGCTTTTGGCAAATTCTGCCATAGACTCCTGTTGCTGTTTCTAAAGTTCTTCTGAACTTTCACAGTTCATTGTTTCTATGAACCTGATCCCTCTGTCTCCAAAATTAGTTCACCTAAAATCATGAAAGAATAGATACAACAGAGAGAGAGGAAACAGCAGCAGTGTTTGCTGCCACATGGAGAACCATGGAGTGTGAGAATCTCCCACTCGGAGGCTAGTCTTTCTTCCTCCTCACCTGAAATTCCCAAGGGAGAAGACAGAATTTCATTGCTTAATGCCTTTTCTTTGCATCCTCAGTTTAAGTTCAGCAGCCAATTAATTATTACATGGGTTCTTGAAGGAAGCACCAATAGACCAAATGTGGCCTCAGGTACTTACTCTGTGGCTCAGTTTCTTCATCTATAAAATGGAGATAACTTATTGGATTGTTGTGGGGATCAAATATGATAACACTTGTAAAATACTTAGCATAATGCCTGGCACATAGTAAGCTCTATATAAATGCTAGCTATTATGATTAATGCTGGCAATTATCTGAGTTGGGGAGAGGTCTTACACCATAGTATATATTTCCAATAGCAGGTTCATCAAGGTGATACACAAATTGCCAAAGGCAGAGCATACTGCTTATGCTCCAAGACTTACAGTAAAAAGAGTAAGCCAAGGAAAGACTCTTGGAGAGCACCTACAATGAGAAGTTGAGAAAGTGGATGAATGACTAGTGAAAGAAATAGATGATTTTCTCATATTTGTTGTAGAAGCCCTCCCCCACCTCCAAGGAGCCAGCATTTTCCCCTGTATTTACTATTATAAACCAAAAAATGTGAAGAATGGGGCTGAGTTATTTTTAACTGTACTGAGTACAGTTAAATGGGGTGAGAGCAACTGGCTAAGACATAACTTACTCTACCCTCATCAGACCTCATATGAAGTTCAGTTTTGTTAGAGTTTAAGAACATCTGTAATCTATAGCGTGTCCAGAGTATGGCAATAGGACAGTTAAAGGTCTCACTTCATGTCATAGAAAGATCAATTGAAGAAACAGGGCACGTGTGATCTGGAGGAGAGATGGACTCAAAGGAGAACAGCCTAACTGTCTTTAATATTTAAAAGTTTGTCCTTCGGAATAGGGATTAATTAGGCCCATCTGTTTTTTTTTTTTTCCTGAGGGCATGCTTAGGCTTGGTGTAAGAGAAAACATTCTAATGACTCTGTCCAAAAGTGGAATGGCCTCCCTTTCTCGGAGGTCTTCAGGCAGAGGGTAGATTCCAACTATTTGGGTGTGATATTGGAAATGCTTTCTGGATATGGGTTAGACTAGATGACCACTGGGTTCCCTTTCAACTCTTTAATTCTGTGATTCTATGATATACCAAGAAACACATCAACAGTTTTCTTTTTAAATGATGCAGCACTATATGTCTTTCTTGTCTACATGGATGTTCTCTTTCTTGATTGGAGGACTTGTTCTCTAATGCTCCCAGGATCCAAATTTAGAAGGTAACCGTGTTTGCATCCTGATGGACAGTAAGAAGGAAGCTGATCAACCCATGGAGGAACTGAGCAGCAGACATCCTTTGGGTGCTTGTACTTGTCTGGAATTACTCAGGAACAGGTGTGATCTCTCACAAGGACATGTGGAAGAAAACACTGGCTACATTCCACAGGAAAGCTGTCTGTGTTTCTAATTACAAGCTTGCCAAGTAGGCAACTCAATTGAGAGCAATTACTATTCAAACACAGAATAATGAGATGATTCCTACTTCTCATGTGGAATTGATGTTCACTAGATGCTTATAATGCTTCCCTACATAGGGCTTTGGGGAAAACAGAAAATCGGTCTTGAGAAATAAGCTATGAAGAATCAAAATTTCAGATTGTATTAGGAATTGACTGCAATAACATTAAAGTTTTGAAGTTGTATTTTCTATTACCTTTGTTTTCACTAGTAAAGCCTCCAATTAATTTCTATGTGAGGGAATAATATTTTTGGTGTCATGCAAAGTTGGGAATGAGTTTAAAATTCTGTGGGAATGGGAGCTAGAAACATTTGATAAGTTATGATTTGGTAGGAGTATATGTATTCCTAGATTAGATAGGAATCTGGGGAAAAATTCAAAGGGAAAAATTTTAGGAGATGCAAGGAATTAGGCTGCTATGCCATTTGGTGCATATATGTTTAATGATGCACAGTTTCCACAGTACCTTCCAATCAGATGGAGTTTCCCTGATTATCTCTTTTAATTAGATTTATTTTTGCTTTTAATTTGTCTGAGAACATGATTGCTACCCCCTGCCTTTTTTTAACTTCAGCTGAAGTATAATAGATTCTGCTCTAGCCCCTTATTTTTTTTCTCTGTTTCAAGTGTGTTCCTTGTAAACTACATATATTTTTTTTGGATTCTGGCTTCTAATCCATTCTACTATTGACTTCCATTTTATGGGTGAATTCATCTCATTCACATTACTAACTGTGTATTTTGCTTCATCCTATTTTCTTCTGTTTATCCTTTTTTCTCTCTTTTTTAATCTTCCTCAAAAGTTTGCTTTGCTGTGACTACTGCCTCCCTCAATCTTCTCTCCCTTTTATCAGCTCCCTTTCTCTTATCCTGTTTCCCTCCTACTACCCTGTTTGATGAGATAGAATTCTCCACCCGACTAAATTTGTATATATAGTCTTCCTTCTTTGAACTAATTAAGAGGAGAATGAGGTTTAGGCATTGCCTACTCTCCCTCCCCCTACCCCCTGCCATTTACCACTCTACTATAAAAGCTCTTCCTTGCATGCCTCTTTTACATGAGATAATTTTTCCTATTCTTCCTCTGCCTTCCCCTTTCTCCCAATGCCTTTCTCTTTCTCATCCCTCCATTTTTTTAGATCATTCCAAAATAGTTGATTTGTACCCATGCCCTTTGTCTATATAGACTTCTTCTAACTACCCTAATAATGATAAAGTCCTCAAGAGTTATATGCATCATCTTCTCTTATAGAAATGTAAGTAGGTTAACCTTATTAAGTTCTTTATGATTTCTCTCTCTTTTTTGTTTACATTTGTATGCTTCTATTGAGTCCTGTGTTTGAATGTCAGTTTTTATATTTAACTTTGGTCTTTTCATCAGGAATTTATTAAAGTCCTCTATTTTATTAAATATCCATTTTTTTCTGCATTGAATGATAATGCTCATTTTTCCTGGGTTGGTTATTCTTGATTGCAATACTAACTCCTTTGCCTTCTGGAATATTGTAATCCAAGCACTTTGTTCCTTTAACATGAAGCCGCTAAGTCTTATGTGATCCTGACTATTGCTCCACAATATTTGAATTGTTTATTTCTGGCTGCTTGCAATATTTTCTACTTGATCTGGAAGCTCTGGAATTTGGTCATACTATTCCTAGGATTTTAATTTTGAGATTTCTTTAAAAAGACGATTGAGGAATTCTTTCAATTTCTATTGTACTTTCTGGATCTGAGATTTTGGGGCAGTTTTCCTTTATTATTTCTTACAATATCATGTCTAAGCTCCTTTTTATCATGGCTTTCAGGTAGTCTAATAATTCTTAAATTGTGTCTCCTCAATTTAGTTTCTAGGCCCATTGTTTTTCCAATGAAATATTTCACATTTTCTTCTATTTGTCCATTCTTTTGACTTTGTTTTATTATTATTTTTTATTTCTTTTAGCATTATTAACTTCCACTTACCCAATTCTAATTTTTAAGGAATTATTTTCTTCAGTGAGCTTTTATTCCTTTTTTTTTCTATTTGGAGAATTCTTCTTTTTAAGGAGTTATTTTCATCAGTGACATTTGGTAACTCTTTTCCCATCTGGCCAGATTTTTTTAAGGTGTTATTTTATTTGTTATCATATATATGCACACACACAAATATAAAATGTATTTACATTTACATATATGTATACATATATTTTATATACATTTACATATATTTATTTGTTGTATGTTATTTTATGTCATATGTTATGTTATTTTAAGGTGTCATTTTCTTTGGTATTTTTGTGTCTCTTTTAACAAACTATGAATTGTTTTTTTTCATAATTTTCTTACTTCACTCTCAGTTCTTTCCCACATTTTCCCCTCTAACACTCTTATTTGATCTTTCAAATTATTTTCTTTAGCTCCTCTAGGAATTATTTTTGGGTTTGTGTCCAATCTGCATTTTTCTTTGAGGCTTGGCTTGTAGCTGTTTTCACAGAGTTCTCTTCTGAGTTTGTGTCTTAATCTTAACTGTCATTGTAGTAGCTTTTTATTGTCAGGTTTTTTTTGTTGTTGTTGTTGTTTGATCATTTTCTCAGCCTATTTCTTGACTTTGAACTTTATGTTAAAGTTGGGCTTTGCTTGCCTGTTTGGGGTAGAGAGATATGGGGATGGGCATTTTCCCAAGCACTGGGCTTTTTTTAGGCTTGTTTCCACAACTTGTTCAGAGGTCTGTAAGTTTTCAGTGCTTCTAAGGTGGCATGATCCAGTGAGGGCCATGGTCTTCTGGTTTGTGCTGTGGTCCTTACTAAGAAAGGGTTCCTGCTTCCTTACAGCCACAAGCACTCTTTAAAAAAAGACAAACCACTCTGGTATCTTTGCCAAGAAAACCCCATGGACAATCCACGAAGTCATGAAGAGTTGACTGATGACTAAACAACAAAAATGATAGTAATTCAATGTTGGGGCAACTAGGTGTGTGTGTACATGTGGGGGAGTGGTATATAGAGTGCTGGGCCTAGAGTCGGGAAGACCAGACTTCAAATCTGGCCTCAAATACTTACTAAGTGTTTGACCCTGGGAAAATCACTTAACCTCTATTTGCCTGAAACCACTAGAGGAGAAAATGGCAAACCACTCCAGTATCTTTGCCAAGAAAAACCCATGGACAGTATGGTCCATGGGCTCACAAAAAGCTGGACATGATTGAATGATTGAACAATGACAACAATTCAATGTTACAGGAAGGAAGGAGGAGGGATATGCCTATACCATTTTTTTTTCAGAGAAACGCTGGCAGATATTAGTCCTCCCAAAACAGAATTAGGGAGCCAATTCAAGGGAACAGTATGTTCCTGTGATTTGTCACTTGTATAATTATTATAGAGTTATAAATACAATATAAGACATTGATGTTTTAGTGTGTGTCTCTATGAGGTTTCTTCCTTAGGCATCCCTTTCTTTTTGATTAAGGCAGCTTGACTTCTGGGTAAGGAAAATAGAGAAGAGGTACTCTCAGGGCAGTGTGAGGGGGCAAAATACATAATTTTGGTTACATTACATTAAATTTTTACATACAAATAAAACAAGTATAGCCAAGATCAGAAGGAAAGCAGGAAATTGGGAGAAAAATTTTATAGACAGACTCTCAGATAAAGATCTTATATTTCAAATATATAAAGACCTTTGTCAAATCCTCTAAGAATACAAAGCATTGGC
>CM053622.1:382385078-382416685 GCA_028646595.1 Phalanger gymnotis
AAAAAAAAAAAGAATACAAAGCATTCCCCAATTGATAAATGGTCAGTTTTCCAATAGAGAAATCAAAACAATTTATAGTCATACAAAATTGCTGAGGTTAGATTTGAACTCAGGTATTTCCTGACTCCTGGCCCAGTACTCTATCCATCCTGCAACCAGCTGCTTAAAGTCATAGAACTTCCACAAAAGAGTCTGGTAGAAAATTAACTTCCTAAATTGCTTTGAATTGGGGATTTAAAAGCTCAATCTAGTTTTTAACCCAATTAGAATGAGAGTGGGCCTGATTACAGAGAAAACAATTACAGTAAAAGTGAAACCTCTAGGAAAGATTAAGCCTACCTCAAATTCAATCGAATTTACCAACTATTTATTAAGTATTTACTATGTCCAAGCTAATATACATGACATTGAAAATCTGGAGGCCTATTCTGATTCCTTCCTCACTCCTCAGTTGCTAGTGTTTTTTCCTATGCGCCCTGCTGAAATAATTTTAAATTTACTTTCTAAGTATTTTCTATATACTTGCGTGTGTGTGTTATTTCCCTTTATACTATATGAATCACCTGAGGGCAGGGATTGTTTCATTTTTTTATATCTTGAGTCTAACATAGCACCTGGCACTATGAAATAGATTCATATTCGTATCGTAGTTTACTCAGCCATTTCTCACTTGCTGGTTTACTACAACAAAAGTACAGCTGTAAGTATTTTTGCATGTATGGATCCTTTTTTTTTTTTCTTTCTTGGCCTCTTTGAGGTACTTGCCTGTAGGAGTGTCATTGAGTTTTGATATAATTACAGATTAATTTCCAGAAGAGTTGAATCAATTAACAGTTTCACCAACAGTACATTGGTGTGCCTGTCCTTTAACATACTCTCCAACAATGATTATTTCCATTTTTCTCACTCTGTCAATCTGATAGGTAAAGTGGAGTCCTCGGAATTTCTTTAATTTGTGCTTTTCTTATTATTAGTGATTTGGAGCATTTCTCATATGGTTGTTGATAACTTACATTTCTGTTCTTGAGAGCTGTCTTCATATCTTGTAACTATTTGTTCATCTATTGCACTCTTATTAATTTTTAAAAATCAATTTCTTAGATACTGTTATCAGAAATTTTTCTGGACTCCCCCCCCCCCCGGAAATTGTTTCTCTTTTAATCTTAATTGGGCTAATTGTGTGCAAAACCTTTTCAGTTTGATGTAATTAAAATTGTTTATTTAATCTACTAGGAGCCTCTCTATCCTTTCTTTGGTTAAGAAGACTTCCTCTGTTCAGTGCTGTCAAAGGAATCTATGTCCCTGTTCCTCTAATTTAATTATGTTATGATTTATTAAATCTAAGTCTTCTCTTCATTTGGCCTTTTTATGGTATATGGTATGATATGCTGCTAGAGAACCAAATTTCTGCCAGACTCCTCTCCTTTCCTAGTTTACTTTGTTTTGTTTAAGAGGGAATTCTCACAACAGTATGTAAGATATCTTGAGTTTATCTTGAGGTATCTAAGTAGAGCTTCCAGTCAGGAAGAACTCAGTTCAAATCCTGTCTTAGGAACTTGCTAGCTGTGTGACCTGAGCAAGTCATGTGTTCTTTAAACCTCAGTTTCCCATAAAATAATGCACCTACCTAACGGGTTATAAGAATCAAATGAGATAACATATATAAAGTACTTTGGAATTTTAAAATATTACATAAACGCCAGTTGTTATTATCAAACACTATGCTCTGTTGTCTGTTACTTTTGGATGTTATATACCTAATATGTTGTACTGATAAATGTTTCTGTTTTTTAAGTCACTATCAAATAGTTTTGATGATTGCTTCTTTGTAATCTAACTTGAGCCCTGTTACAGTAAGCCCCATTTCCTTCTTCACTTTTTCTGTTACTTCCCTCAAAAATTCTCCAAATTCACTTTTTCTAGTTCTACAAGTAACCCTTTCCTACTTTGATTGGCATGGTACTGAAGCTGAAGAATAATTTAGATAATAATATCACTTTTATTGTAACAGCACTGCACAACCATAAATAATTAATATCTGTACAATTTGAGTATGTTTATTTCTATATTTATAGTTGCATTTACAAAATTTCTGAGTGTTATAATAGATAAGCTCCCAGTTTTTTTATACATTCTTTAGTTATTTCAAAAGTAATTTTTCTGTCCTTTCCTAAAGGGACATTCAATATTCAGCAATACTTAGCAATATTCAGAAAGGCTGATTATTTGGGGGGGCATTTTATATCCTGCCACTTTATTGAAGTTATTAATTATTTCAATTAACTTGGTTTACTTAAAGAACTCTAAAAATTCAGCTATCATATCATATTTAAAAAGAGATTATTCTGTTTCTTGCTGTTGCTTGTTTCCTTAATTTCTTTCTCCCTTTTTTTATCATTGCTATAGCTAGAGTATATAGAACTCTATAAAATAATAATGATGGCAATGGTTACCCTTGCTTTTACCCATTATGGGTATTAGAAAGGTTTCTAGCATTATTCCATTGCACATAATATTGTCTTTTGGGTTTTACTATTTATAAACCCTTTTAAGTAATGTTCTGTTTATTTCTAAATTTCTCAAAGTTTTAAATAAAGGGATACTGCACTTTATAAGAAAATAAACCTACAAATAAACCATATCATTTTTGTTTTTGCTATTAATATGTCCTATTGTTTATGGGTTATTGTTGAACCAACCCTATATTCCTAGAATATATCCAACTTGGTGATTTAATATGATGCCATAGGCTCTTAGCTTATATTTTATTGATTGCACCGATCTATCATTTTTTTCTCTTTGCATTTCTTTTTAAGATTACATTTTAGCTTTTTTTTTTTAAAATAAACAAATTTATTTTCTCCCTCTCACTTTGTTCTTCATTGGGGGAAAAATTCTTGTAATGTATAATCAAACAAAAATTTTCCTCATTGACTGTATCACACACACAAACTCACACACACACACACACACACAGAGGAATGTAGGAGCTAGGTAGAATACAGTGGATAGAGTGCCAGGCTTGGAGTTGGGAAGACCTGAATTTAAATCCAGATACGGGGCAAGTCACTTAACCCCGTTTGCCTCAATTTCCTTATCTGTCAAATAAGCTGGAGAAGAAAATGGCAAATCATTCCAGTATCTCAAGGGTTCTCCAGCCTGGCAAATTGAAAGGCTTAAGGGTTCTTGGGTTATATCAGTAGATGCCAGGCATCTAGAGGCTAGATAACTATTGGAGGATCTTAGGAGGCAGTGATGTGATAGGGAAGATGATAAGGTCTGGTGGTCCTTCATCCCATTAGAAAAAATAGTGTTGGTGATTCTCATTTCATTCAAGGCTTGTGAACAGTTAATTAGTCTGCATGGTTTCTTGGCAGCCCAAAGCTAAGAGGGAGGGTAAAAGGGGCAGGAAAGTAGGAGGGAAGGAGGGAGGAAGGACACTGCCAATGGTGATATTTCATCTTAATTCTTGACTATCTTGAATGGGTTTTGGATGGCCCAGGGCCAAAGGAAAGGAAAAAGAGTGAAAAGTACCACTAATAATGACAGATCATCCATGCCGTGTGCCTAGATGTGTTCTATTCAGATCCTTAAATTCTTCCTTATTTGTCTTTCTGTTAGGTCTGTTTGGTTGGGAAAGGGGGCATAGCTATTCTTTCTGCCTATTTCTTCTTATAATTGTATTGTTTTTCTCTAAATACTATGCCCTTCCATTCATACATATTCAGTTCATAGTATATTGTCTATCATGCCTTTGAGCATAACATATCTACCTTAATTATCTTTTTTTATATCTTGATCTATTGAGATTATGATTGCTGTCTTCACTTTTATGAATTAACTTGAAGCATAATACACTTTGCACCACTGGGTCTTCACTTTATGTGTGAATTTTTGTTTCACTTATGTTTCTTATAAACAACATAATATTGTATTCTACTTTCTGATCCATTCTGCTACCCCATTTCATTTTATGAAGGAGTTAATAATTGTCACATTCATTTATTAATATCATTTTTTCAATTATAAACATTTATTTTTTCTTATTTTTTCTCATTTCTATCACCTCCCTCAGTGGGGGAAAAAAGAAATAAAACCCAAATCTATGCAACACATATGCACAGACAAGCAAATCACTATGTTAGCTATCTCCAAAAAATGTATGTCTCATTCTGCCCATTAGTCAACTATCTCTCTGTCAGGAGGTGGGTGATTCTGACTGTGAATTTTTGGTACCCAAACTCATTTTTTTTCTGGCTGCTAGCTATATCTTATTCCTTTGACTTGGAAGGTCTGAATTTAGACATTTTCAGTTTTAGGTTTCTTTCAAGTATATTTTTTCAAGCTCATTCTTTCTATTTTCGCTTTGCTTTCTGGCCCCAATAAATCTGAACAGTTTTATTTTCTGATTTCCTGAAATATGCTATCCAGGTTTTTGATTTGGTCATGATCTCTAAGGGGAGCAATAATTTTAGAATTATGTTTCCTCAAGCTGTTTTCTGGATCGGTCATTTTTTATAGTAAGTATTTTATCTTTTCCCCCATTTTTAACCATTTGATTTTTTCTATTAATTATTGTTGTCTGATGGAATCATTGATTACTTCATTCTGTTTTTCAAGGAATCTACTACTTGGATATGGTTTCCACCTGCTGTTCTATGCTACTCATCCTCTTTCCACTTTTTTTGCTCCAGAATTCTAATTTCATGTATTATCTCTTCCTTTATTTTCTCTAGTCCCTGTGGCCAAGCAATTTTTTCCCCTTGATGCTCTATTTGCCTTTGTTATGGAGCTAAACATTTCTTCTGGGTTTACTTCTTGTGCATCTCAAACCCACAGTACTTTTTCATTGTGTTTGGTGTTTTCTTCTATTTACTCTTATTTCTACCCTCAATTCTTAGATTGGAACATTGTACCGTGGCCATAGTTCACCCCCTCCAGCCTACTTGGTGGGCTGGGTAGACCTTGTTTTCCTGTGTCTCTGTGGAGTATGGATGCCATTGTCACCACTGTCATTCTGAATGGAGTTGCTGGTATCCTCTCACACCTTCTTCTACCCCACCGCTGCACACACTTACTTTAATTCCTAATTTCTACCTATAAAACCATTTAGTATTGGTTCCTGGACACTGAATTGGTCTTGTCTCCGTTGCTTTTAGGAGTAAACAGGTTGATCTTGTCTCCCTGAATAGGGATCTATCAGAGCTTGCCAGAGCTGAGAATTGGGTGAACTACTTTTTTGTGTGTGTTTATTGTCCCATCGACACCACATTGATGACAACTAAGGATCACTTTGATGATGACGGACTAGTTCATATCCCTGAGATACTCTCTTAGTTTTGGCTTTTAAAAGGCAGGGTGTGGGAATACAAAGCGATTTATAGGGCTGAAGAGCTAAAAAGTGACAGAGAGAATAAGGAGAGGGGAATAGACAGAGATATAGACTCATATCCCTGGAGGGAGGCTTGGGAAAACCACATGCCCTGCAGGGAAAGTAGCACTGAAGAGGCAGCCCAATAGAGAACTAATTAAAGGTAGTCCCAGTATAATGTATCTTTTCTGCATGTCTGAACAACTTGATATGGCATCATCCATGTGGAAGATGTTGGGGACCTGTTACCAGAGACAAGGACTGAAACATAAATGACATTCTGCACCCACCTACCAAATGTTTGGAAGCATCCTTTTTCCATTCACTGCATGGCTGGAATGGACATTTTGAAAATAGCCTTACTCATTACCTATGTGGCTTTTATGACATTCCTAACTGAGGGAATTGCACCATGTAGAAAGGGTGGGTGGGGAGGGTCTGAGGGCTCTCCTCTCCCTCACTTAGGCCATATAATCTTGAGAAATGGGCCTAGGTCTTTGGCCTCTTCGTTCGTTCTTTTCTGTTCTAGGTCCAGGGAGTGGAATGTCTGATTTGCCAAGGAGTTCAAGCTACAAGGATCCAGGAGTCCAAGAATCCAGGCCTGGTGTTGCAGCCTACCCAGCAGAAGCCAGCAAGGCCAGCTTTGGACTTGAATTTGGTGGGACGAATGCTATGTAGGAACTGAGCTAAGCTGTGAGCCTAATTCCTCTTTACCCTTTCCATATCTCCTCCTGCCCCCTCAAAAAACAGCAATAAGGTGGTATAGGGGATATTATACCCCTGAAGTTTAAGGGGAAATATTTATACATTTTTTTTCTTGCTATGTCTTTGAAGTAAATATCCATTTGTATAAGTTAATCTTGGGACTCCAAAAATGATTGGGAATATAGAGAATGGGGGTATTAGAGAGACTACTGAACTTCCTCAGAGTACTGGAATACCCTGTGAGGCATGAAATGTAATAGGCCTGACTCTGAAAGCATGGAGCCAGAGTTCGCTATGATATACTAGACCAAATGAAGCAACTTCTGAGTAAAGCCAAGAACCCGCTTCGAAGTTAGGTGTACAAGAACAAGCACTAAGAAGCAATAAGGAACAGAACAATCACAAGAAGCAGTAAATCTTAACTCACCATCCAGAGCAGTGCTCTGTCTGGAGTATTATGTAGGTACCAGGGAATATAGGGCCCACCAGAAGGGATGTTGGACTATCTAGAAACCTAAGTTGTTTTAAGCTGGCGATGAAGAGAAGGCAACATTAATATTTTGTTTTTGTTTCTGCTGTCAGTGACAATGATTTTTAGACTGGAAAGGACTAAAAAATATTGCTAATAGAGATTTGATTACTGAGACAAATAAGTAGATAAGAGAATGCCTAACTTCCTTTAAGGAATTTATGTTAGTCACCTAGCCAAAACTAATTAAATTTTGGATAGTGTAGAAACTGGCAAATGTGATTGCTATGCCACAGGCAATGATCTTTTAAGGATCATGAAGAACAGAAGTACCTCAAAAATGGGGAAGTAAAACATTGCTAAGAGTACTCCAAAAAAGGAAAGAGAGTAGAATCTGAAAATTATAGGCTATTGATTTTCATTTTGATTGCTGGGAAAGTTCTAGAACATATTAGGATGAAGCTAGATAGTGCAGAAATTTAGGTTTAAGAGTCAGAAAGACCTCAGGTCAAATACTGCCTCAAACATTTAGAAAGTCACTTAACCTCTCAGCCTCAGTGTCCTAATCATGTAAAATGAGGAACTTAGACTCAACTGGTCTCTACGGTCCTTTCTAGCTCTAAATCTATGCTATTATTTATAATTAATGAACATCTAGAAATTAAATCTGTCATCAAAAAGACCATCATTAAGTCATACCCAAACCATGATTTCAGAGTAACAAAGATAAACGTTACCTTCTTCTAACAGAGAAGTTAAAGACTGAAGATGCTTAAGTTGCTGTACATTTTTGGATTCCAATTCCAATTTGGATTCTAAATTACAACATAGGATTTACTTTATTTGTTCATATTTGTTACAGGCATTTTTGTTTGTTTGTATCCAATTGGGAGGTGAGAAAATGAAAAGATAGAAAATAAGTGCTTGTTAGTGAAAACAAATAAATTTAAACAAGAAAAGTAGGTCATGGCAAAGTCACTCCATTTCCTTTTTTTAAAAAATGAGATTACCAGACTGATAGATTATGGGAATAGTAGAAATATAATCACCAAAATTTTAGTAAGAAATTTATCAATCTCCCATTTTCTTGTGGATGGGACTTTGAAATATAAATTTGGATAAGACTCCTTCAAATGTTGTGTTAGGTGAAATAAAAACTGTCCTTCATTAAGCCAGATTATGGGTTGTAGTAGATAAGTCATTGTAGTTCCTTCTAATTCTGGAATTCTGTCATTCTGTGAGTATTTGTATTAGAGCTGAGGCTTTTTTTTTTCTTTCTCTTTTTTTGTAGTGACCTAAGTGTGAAAAAAATTCTGACATTCTCAGGGAAAACCCTGGGTAACAGCATGAGCCATAGATAACCCGGTTTGTGTAAACTCAGAGCTATGATTGTAAGCATAACTATTTCATCTCTGTCTACAGTACAATTCTTTGTCCATAGTAGAGAATGTAAGCATTAAAGCCACTATATTGAAAAGCCTATGTTATGAAGATTGTTAATCAATACTGAGAGGACAGAGAGGAGGAGGAGTAGGGGAGATTACCCAAGATACAGCAGAGTAGTGGGAAGGGGGAAATGCAATGGGGAGAATAAAATGAGAAATGCTTTTAGTTCACTTTTTAAATAGATACTTTTCTAATTGCAAAATAAATAAATCCTGCTGTCTATAGTATTTGCTTTTTAGGAAGTCTCATAAAAGTGCCATAGAAGGCAAAATTTTCAACTGTGTAGAGGAAGAGATGGAAATATTTTCAAAAATGTCAAAATTTTCAAATATTTCAAAAAGTCAAACTTCTTGTTTCAACTCTGACAAAGGGAATAATAGAGTTAACATAAGATAGTGGGGTAGCAATTATACGTAATCTGAAAATGAGTACTACACTTTTGTAAGGATATCCCATTGTGGGATGCTATTATGATGCATAACACATTGCTCAGTAATCTTCTGGGTTTTCCCAAAGTTCAGAGTATACGCGCTGTACTCCTAAACTGTCAGGGGAGTAAAAATCTAGTTCAGTAGTAGTTATTAGTAGAACAGAGTGCTGATTTCAGCATAGCACTTTTGCACTGAAAACTATAATGACCACAGGCTACTACTACAGCACATAGAGAACCACACTGAAAGCAAATGAAGAGTGTCTTAAAGAATGGCTTTGCTCAAGGCAACTTGCTAAGAACAGCACTAGAATTAAATTCAAGTTCTTATTGTTCAACCAACTTTCATTATCCATTCAGCAAAAATAACCTAAATTTTCTCACCTGAAAAGTTGAGCTCTTTAAAAGAGATAATCTTTAAATTCCCTTCTGTTTCTAAATCCTATGACATTTCACTTTCCCCCCACGTGCTAATCTCTTCTAGGAGAAGCAATGGCTAGAAATGACTAGAAAGCTAGTCTCAGAGTCATGAAGACCTGGACTCAAATGTGACCTCTGATATATACTAATTATATGACTCTGAGTGTCAATTTAACCTCTCAGTGCCCCAAGCAACTTTCTAAGACTATGCTGCATAGGTTGCATAGCAATGCTCATCTGCTTCAGTAGCACGGGTTTACTTACCAATAATTCCCTACACTAATGACATCATAGGTACAGTTCCCCCTCTTGGCCCCCATTTCTTTTATGAGTTTGATCCCTGTTTCTTAGATGTGAATTATTTTATATTCTAATAAAGCTATAAAAATAAAACCTCTCTAACAGTGATGTAGCCCTTTTCCTTACCAAAGCCACCCCACAGACTCATAAATAGTTGGAAGGGATCTTAGTGGTCATTGAATCTAACCCTCCCATTTTAATGAGAAAATGAAATTTCCTTAATGCAGAGAGGTTAAATGACATGCTCCCTGTAAATATCGAGGCAAGATTCAAACCCAGATCTCCTTTCTTTCAAGTAAACATGCTATTTGCTGTACCATGCTGTCTCAATCCCATTGCATATGCACTCTGATCCCTGTCCCCTTCCACAGTCTATAGATGATTATAATCGCAATCATCTTTCAGCCTTCTATTGGTTCCTTCTCTACTGCCTTCAAATATGCTGAAGTCTCTCCCATCCTAAAAAGTAAAACAAAACCTTAAAAGCAAAACCTTCCCTAGACAATACCATCTTCTCAAGCTACCATTCTAATTTCCTATTCTCCCTTTCTCAGCCAAATTCCTAGGAAAAACTTGACTACCTTTACTTCTTTTCCTCTCACTCCTCGATCTTTTGCAATTTGGCTTCCAAACTCATCATTCAAATGAAACTGCTTTCTCTAACATTGCCAGCAATCTCTTAATTGCCAAATCTTCTAGACATTTCCTAGACCTCTTCCTCTTGGACCTATCTGCTCTATTTGACATGGTATCGTTTTCCAGTAGCAATGTATGGCTATGAGAGTTGGACTATAAGGAAAGCTGAGTATCACAGAATTGGCGCTTTTGAATGGTGGTGCTGGAGAAGACTTTTGAGAGTCCATTGAATAGCAAGGAGATCAAATCAGTTGATATTTAAAGAAATTAATTGAGGCTACTTACTTGAATGTCAAATGCTGAAACTGAAGCATAAATACTTTGACCACATAATGGGAAGACGGGACTCATTGGAAAAGACCCTGATTTTAGGAAAGACTGAAGGAAAAAGGAAAAGGGGATGGCAGAGGATGAGAGAGATAGTGTCATGGAAACAATGAACATGAACTTGGACAGACTTCAGGATTTAGTGGAGGATAGAAGGGCCTGGCGTGCTATGGTTCATGAGGTCACAAAGAGTCAGACAGGACTGACTGACTCAACAACAACAACAACAACAAAAACAAAAACAACTTCTATATACTCTTTCCTCTCTGGGTTTTGTGACACTACTTATTCTCCCTAGGTTTTCCTATTATTTGTTTGACCATTCCTTCATCTCCTTTCCTGGCTTTTGGTTCATGTTTAGTAAGTCTCTGGACTTAATATTTTAGAGTAAAACCAGATAGTTTTCTCTCCCAAGGTTCTAGACTCTGAGGACCTGGGGTGTTGAAGGTATCTTTCTCTGATGCTGTTGGCTCAAGCTCCCATTCTAATGTGTTCCAGCTATTGTTAGCTGCCAGTAATCTATACTCCAGTTCCACTCAATTAATCTAAATTAGCTTCTTAAGGGATATTTACTTCAAAGATATATAACAAGAACAGAAGTACAAATATCTTTCCCAAACACCTGGGGGAATACTTCCCTGTAGTACCTCAGTCCTTAGGCTCAGACTTGAAACAATTTATACATAGCATTCCCCCCACTGAGTTCATTTCCAAGTGAAGCATAGTTGATCGATAGCTTAGTCTGCATCTCTGCTACTGTTAGACTGGATTGAGCAGGTCTCTTGGGACATACCACCTGGCTTGCAGCAAATCTCAATGTGAACTCCAGTCCGTGGACTTCTGGTGGCACACTTTGCCAATCTTCTAAAGCTCACAAAGCCATACTCATCTCTAATTTCTTTCACCTAAAAGCAGGAATGAATAAATACAACAGTCAGGTTTCATCTGGTTCTAGGCAGGAGAGGAACAAATGTTCCTGCCCTACTCAGAGGCTCTGAAATTCACCCTAGCTGGACAGTGCCTTTTGAATGCACCCCAGTTCCAGCCATAGGCAATCAAAAAGGCTTATCTTCAACCATGCGGTTAGCATATTGGGACAGTTATAGAATGTTTGACCATTCTATTTGTGGATTCTATCATCTGAGCATACAGTGCATACTCACAAATTACTAGACTAATTATCTGTTCCTTTTGTTACATGCATCATAATGCCTAACTGTAGTTCTTCTCCAAAGTTCTTTCCTAGGCCTTTTCTCTTCTGCTCTACATTTTCTCATGGTAGCCTTACAAGATCCCCAAATCATCTCTACCCAAATGTCTCAGATCTTTATATAAAGTTTCAGTCTCTTCCCAGAGCCTGTCCTATATTACCAATTTCCTATTGAACATTTCAAACTTAATGTCCTTAAGGCATCTAAAACTCAGCATGTTCAAAACTGAAACCATTATCATTGTATTTAAAATCTGAAACTAATTTAGCGAATTATGTAATAGGATGGAACTATAATATGTAGGTTAGTTAGTCATATTGGTCTATGTGTTATTCTTTCTCCCTTACTTAGAACTCAAAACACTGAATCATAGAATAGGAGAATTGGACCTCAGATAGAGAAACCTTAGAGGTCATCAACTCCAACAACCTCATGTTACAGATGAGAAAACTGAGGCACAAAGAGTTGACTCATCTAAGGCATGAGACCACTCCTTGACAGAACAAACCTATAGTGGTAATAAAAAACTAAAAGTATTCAACTCAACATTTATTAAATGCCTACAAGATCCTGTACAAAGACAAAAATTCATTAAAGAGTCCCTGCCCCCAAGTAGCTCATGTTCTACTGGGGAGATATGGTGTATACAGTAAGCAAAAACTTGTTTTCCCTAAAGATATTCATGTTCTTCAAGGGCATTTCTTTTATATATCTTTCTAGCCTCATCTCTTACCTTTCTCAGTTTCTCTGCATATGATCTCTTTGGTCAAGAATATCTTTGAATATAATTCAAATACTAAAACCTTTAACTAAATCTTAGAAAGGTAAGAAATTTGCTGCTATTTTTGTTTTTGGTTTTGTTTTTTGTGAGGTATTATAGAGCTAGGGGAATAGTTAAATTCATAAAATATTTTACAAAATATCTTATAAAATGCTCATATTTGAAAAAGTCAAAGGGTATGAATGAAAACTCAGTTAATAAATCTCAATTTCCAATTCTCTGTCACCACAAAAAGAGCTGCTATAAGTATTTTTGTACATATGGATCCTTTTTCTTTAATCTCTTGGAGTACAGGCCTACTATTGCTGGGTCAAAGGGCATGTACACTTTATTAGCCCTTTAGAAATAGTTCCAAATTGTTCTCCAGAATGACCAGACCAATGTGCAATTCCACGAATAGTCCATCACTGTATCTATTTTTTCCCCTATCCCCTCCAGCATTTGTCATTTCTGGGTGTGAGGTGATACCTCAGAGTTGTTTTTATTTGCATTTCTCTAGTCAATAGTGATTTAGAGCATTTCATACAGGTAGCTTCAATTTCTTCTTCTGAAAACTGCCTGTTAATATTCTTTTATCAATTGGAAAATTACTGTTATTTCTGTAAATTTGAGTCAGTTCTCTATATATTTGAGAATTGAGTACTTCATCAGAGAAACTTGCTATAAAAATTTTTGATATTACTTCATTGGCACCTTTTGGTGCACTATTGGTACCTGTTAGCAAAATGTAGTTTCCCTGATTATCTCCTTTAATTAGGTCTATTTTTGCTCTTGCTTTGTCTGACGTGCCTTTTTTATGTCTGCAGAAACATAATTGATTCTGTTCTAGCCTTTTACTTTAACTCTATGTGTGTCTTTTTGTTTCAAATGTGTCTTGTGTAAAAAATATGTTGCTGTGCTATCTGCTTCTGTTTTATGGATGAGCTCATCCCATTTACATTCACAGTTATGATTACCCACTATATTTTCCTCCAACCTATTTTCTTCTGTTCATCCTCTTTTTATTTTTATCCTGTTCCTCCTCAAAAATCTATTTTACTTCTGACCACTGTCTCCCTTAATTTGCCCTCCCTTTTATCATTCTCCTTAGCCCCCCACCCATATCTCTTATTCACTTTGTCACCTATTGCTTATTTAGTAAGATATATTTCTATAGTCAGTTGAGTGTGTGTATGTTTGTATACATATACATACACATATATACATGTATATATTCTTCCCTCTTTGCCAATTCCAGTGAGAGTGAAGTTCAAGTATTATTCCCAACCCCCTCCATGTTAAAGCTTTTCTTTGTATGCCTCTTTTATGCGAGATAAATTTTCCCTTTCTACCTCTCCTTTCCCCCTTTACCCAGTGCTTTCTCATTCCGTTTTTTTGGGGGGAGGGGATTCTGTTTTTTAAGGCATTATTTTCTTCAGCATTTTTTGTACTTCTTTACCAAGCTGTTGACCCTCTTTTCATAATTTTTCTGCGTCATTCTCATTCATCTTCCCATTTTTCCTCTATTACTCTTATCTCTTTCTCTCTCTTAAAAAAAAAAAACTTGTTTTTGGATCCGGTTAGCATTTTTTTCTTTGAGGCTTTGCTTGTAGCTGGTTTCACATTATTATCTTTTTCTGAGTTTGTGTCTTGGTCTTCCCTGTTATCACAGTAGCTTCTTAAGGTCATATTCTTTTTTTGTTTGCTCATTTTCCCAGCCCATTTCTTGATTTTGAACTTTACATTAAAGTTAGTGTCTGCTCACCTTGGGGTGGGGAAGCACTGTCCCCAGCTTCAGGCTTTTTATGTTGCTATTTTCAGAGTTAGTTCTGGGTATCCCCAAGTTTTCAGTACCTTCAAGGTGGTGTGATCAGGGGAGAGGTATGTTTGCTGCTCACCTGGTCTGTGCTCTGGTCTACCCAGGAAGGCCCCCTGCTTCCCTGTAGCCACAAGTGCTGGCACTCCTCTTGGCCCTGGAACCTGGGTCCCTCTTCTCCTGCAACCAGGGCCCCTGTTCTCCTGCAACCATAAGTGCTAGCATTCTTTTCTACCTTGCAACTGTGACCAGGGCCCTTGCTCTCTTGTGACCAAACAGAAGTGCTCTTCTCCACTCTGGAAATGTGATCCAGAACTGCATATGGACAACAGAGTTATCAATCAGCATCAGCTGCACCCAGTGGCAGCAAAGGGCCCTTTGCAATCTCTTTCTTATCAATTTTCTTATTTCCTTACTGTTTCTGGGCTAAGAGCTCCTGAATGCTGCAACTACTGCTGCTGCTGCTGCTGCTGCTGTTCCAGGTCAGCCTCCACCCCAGCTTCACAGACCTCTTCTGCCCACCTCCTAGTTTGTGGTAGGCTGGAAAAATGTCTCACCCTTACCTTTTGTTGGCTCTGCCACTCAAAAATTTTATTTGAGACATTATTTTAAAGTTGTTTGGAGGGAAATATTGGCACGGTTCAGCTAGCTTGCTGCCTGTACTCTGCCCTCTTTACTCCACTTCTTCTAGTTCTTTTTTTTTTTTTAAGGACCTCCTCTGAAGCCAGGTCTTCCCCAGTTCTGCCTACCTTTATTTATTTATTTCTCGTTCTTACCATGATATACCTTCTCTCTCTTGGATGATTTGTTCATGCAAGGTGCTTGTGGCTGTTAACAGGAAATATTTGTGCTGCTCATTAGTTCCAAGAAGATTACAAGAACACTGTATTTTGCTTTGAATTTACATTATCTATTGTTGGAAGAGATGTAATGAACCTACCACTCTACTTGGAGCAAACACCCATTTAAGAGATCAGTTCAAGGCAATATATGATTAAATAACAAGGAAGAATAAAAAAAGTGAAAAGAGTTCAAAAGGATGAGATAATCTTGGAATGAAGTGATCAGGAAAAGGCTTAATAAAGGAACCACAGACTATCTGAGCTAGAAAAAGACATTGAAATACCATAAATGAACTCTTAAAACAGAAACAAAAACAACAAGAAATAAATCTGATTCATTTATAAGTGTAAGGTGTTTGTGGGTGTATGTAGATTATATATATATATATATATATATTTATATATATATATATATATATATATATATATATATATATATGTATCACCTGAGTTTGACTGAATGTGTGGCTTACTAGGAGACTTAGATAGATATCTCAAAGATCTTGTCCCCTTCCTTTATCCAAGGCAGAATTTGATTCCTGCATTAAGGAGAGCTGGAAAAGTGACTACAATACTAGCCACTCTGCTCTACTAAGGATGGAGACATTAAACTAGAATTATATCTATTTGTCTTCTAAATATTGCTAGTCTAGGGAAAATTATTTCATTAGGTACTGATTTCCTGCTTGCTAGGAGGGCTTCAAAGTTATATCTGAAGCCTTGACCCATATCATGTGCAAAAAACCCCATCACAAATAATGAGCAGCAAGCAAATCCATTTATATAAACCAAACAGTTCTCAGAGTGAATGAGCTTTTCCACTGAGAGCAAAATATTTCAGCCCAACCAGAAGTCCCTGATGACTCCCAAGGAGAAATTTCCTGAAATTTCTAAGGAATGAAATATCTAAGGAAATCAGGGACCTTTTGAGTATCAAAACACACACACACACACACATACACTCTCTTTCTCTCTCTCTCTCTCTCTCTCTCTCTCTCTCTCTCTCTCTCTCTCTCTCTCTCTCTCTCTCTCTCTCTCTCTCTCTCTCTCTCCTTCTCTCTCTCTCTTTCTCCACCCTCTTCCCTCCCTCAAACCCCACCCCCACAGAGGATCGGGATTCTTTCTTGAAGAAGAAAGGAAGATAATTTCTCCCAATTCTTCAACTCATCAACTCTCTACCAGAGTCTTATGAAAATTCTCCAGGTTTAAACCTAAGGTTGCACAAGCATATTTTATCAAATTTTTAAAGTTTAAAAATCATGTGATACAAATATTAGAAAAATTCTTCTCATAAATGGATACAAGAGACACTCTCTCACATACCTTTAATGAAACATGTTAGCTTCTGATAAATAAACCTGAGACAAACAAGGCAGAGAAAGAGAACTGTGAATTGATGGATACTGAGGCAAAAATTTAAATAAAACCTTTGAAATGTGACTACAGAAATATATCCAGAAAATAATTCACTATGACTTAGTTCTATTTATATCAGGTTTGCAAAAATGGTTTGATAGTAGGAAAACAATTACCACATTTCATTATAAAAACAACAAAGACAACACAAACTAAATGACTGTTTCAATAAAGAAAAAAAGATCTGAAAACTGCAGCATTCATTTATGTTAAAAACTCTTAAAAGCAAAGGCATTGAAGTTACCTTTTTTAATGATGAAAAATATATATTTAAATCCAGGACAAAAAAGCAGGAACTATTATTATTAGCACCATGATTATCATATTATATATAAGATACATCATATATTGTATGATTATTATTTCCCAGTTGTTTTTTCATGTAGCTTTGGAAATGCAATAATATAAGAGCAATAGCAAAAGAGAATTTTTCAAAAATTTAAAATTCCTTTGGAAGAAAAAATCTAGAATGTAAAAAAAAATTAGAAAAAGTAGGAATGAAGCATTCATCACATTTACAAGGTATCCAGCTATATTGCAAAAACGTATTTTTTACCAGTTAAAAAAAGAGTGGATCATTGGAGCAGACTAAATAAATAAGAATTAAAAAACAATGTCATTTAAGAGCTCAGTGTCTGATAAATCTAAAAACATAAATTACTAGGCGAAAGGAGTCCTTTTTTTGAGCAATAGGTGATTGAATAGTTTAACCAAAGCTAGGTTTAAACTACAAGCTTACACTTTCAACTACAATAAACTCAAAATGGATATGCAACAATAAAAGGTCAAAGCACAAAAATATTAGAGAATAAGATCAGGTACCTTTCACAACTATGGTTAAAGAAAGAATTCTTGACTAAACAAAAGACATCATCAAACATAAAATAGACAATTTTGACTACATTGATTTAGAAGTTTTTACAGTATTAAAATCAATGAAGGTAAAATTAGAAGAGAAAGAGTAAAGCGTGTAAATATTTACATCAAGTATTACTGACAAAAGTTGGATAGCACAAATATACAAGGAATTGAATCAAGTATCAATCAACAATTAATCATTTTTCAAACTACTATACATCTATCTATCAATCTATCTATATATGTGTGTGTATATATATATGTATATGTATATGTATGTATATGTAAAACAGCAAATGTCATTCCCCAAAAGACAAATGGCCAAAGGATATGAAGAGTTTTCAAAAAAAGAATTACATGATATAAATTGCCATGTGAGAGTATTCTCCTAATCAGTCATAGTAAAAGAAGTATAAAAGAAAACTCAGATTTTCTACTTCACATCCTGCAAATTAGCAAACATAACAAAAGACACAAAAAAGTTTTGCATGGACTTTGGGACAAAAGGCATACTGATGCAGTCACTCTTAATTGAGTTGTAAAGTGTTCCAGTCACTTTCAATGAGAAATTTAGAGAAACATGGGATAATATATATTAAATGATTCAAGGCAAAATTAGCAGAACAAAGAGAATAATATACACAATAATTACAATGTAAATAAAAAGATCACTAAAAGGAAGTTGAACTCTGAGTAACCGAAAAACTAATGAAGATTCCCTAGAGAAGAAAAGGAAACATTTAACTCCTCAAGACAGCAAGTTGTGAGGCTACTAGGATAGAATACTGTTTACCTTATCAGATACAGTCTACTAGATGTTTTTGCTTTATTGTTTTTCTTCGTCACAGAGAGGATTCAATAGGGGTGGTGAAATGACCATGATGTAAAAGCAAAGGGCGCTGTTAAAACACATATTTAAAAACTTTGAGCAAAATGTGCTTTTACCCAATATTCTAGTTGTTGAATTGCTTAGATCA
This sequence comes from Phalanger gymnotis, assembly GCA_028646595.1. Taxonomy (NCBI): domain Eukaryota; kingdom Metazoa; phylum Chordata; class Mammalia; order Diprotodontia; family Phalangeridae; genus Phalanger; species Phalanger gymnotis. The sequence goes on from CM053622.1 coordinate 382,403,063, forward strand.
TTCTAACCTAATAAATCTTCTTTACCTTTCCCTTTTCCTGACATTATGTTTCTTTGGTTTTCAAATTTATAATGTGTGCACAGTATGATTATTTCAATTTCATGCTTTATTAATCTCCTTATGAAGATTTATCAGGAATTGGAAAAGTCTGTGGTTTATGGTTTTTTAAATAAAACAAAAGAATTTAATTGATTTTTGGAAACTACAAAAATCAGTTGATCGTATATCCTTCCCTTAATGAACTTGACCTTGGTATATCACAAAATTTGACCATGAGTCAAAAGAATTTGAGTCTTTGAAATAGTTGATTATTTTGTGGATTTATAAATGTTTTAAATGTTGTCAAATTTGCAAAAGAAAATAATTTAATTTTAGGTATTATATATACACATTCAGAATTAGCTTTGTGAATATTGATAGCTCATTCTATAGGTCTCTTCTGTATTATTTAGTACTGGCCATTATATCTCTAAGGGATGGTCCCTCTCTGGTGATGTCTGTTTCCTAAGGATTATTCTACCTGAGTTAGAAAGGTTGATTATAAGATTGGTTAGTTTCAGGGTGATAAATTTCTCAGCCACAGCTACTCTCCAGAACTATGCTTTCAATCAACACTGATAAAGGGAATGCCTACACTGAAGAACCAAAGAGATTTGAAATTTGAGGAAGTAATAGTAGTAGCAGTAGTGGCAGTAGTAGTAGTAGCAGTAGCAGTTACATTGGTACCCACATAATGTCAAGAAATCTAGAAGTCCACAAACACAATCAAAGAGACTTGAAATGTTGAGGAAGTAGTAGTGGTAGTGTAGTAGAAGTAGTGGTAGTAGTAGTAGTAGTAGTAGTAGTAGTAGTAGTAGTAGTAGTAGTAGTAGTAGTAGTAGTAGCAGTAGCAGTCACAGCAGCAGAAACAGCAACAGCAGCAGCAGTAGCAGTAGTGTCTCTATGACACAAGCCTCAAGTAAGACTTTAAAAATAAAAGGCAAGTTTGTGGCTCTAAATGCTTTTAGTAGCAGGTTGGCAGTCCAAGACAAAGCAAAAGAAATCCTTTCTATTCCCCCAAAGTAAGTGGAGATCTAAAGACATTTCTATGCTTAAACTCCTTAATTCACAGGGAAAATGATAACCCAGTCTAATTATTTGAATGTTACTATATTTTGGTTAACTGTTCATCTGACTACATCTTCCTATCTGAATCTATTTATTTCCTTAATTTCTTTTAGAATTGTGGAAAAAGGCTATTACAGTGAGCGTGATGCAGCACAGGCAGTTAAGCAAATCCTGGAGGCAGTTGCCGTAAGTATTAAGTAATGCTTAAGTAATTAAGTATTAAGACTCATCACTAACTAGTCTTTCTCCTTCCCAGAGCAATTCTTAATAATAAAATGGTCATGACAGCATGATTATTATAGGAAATCATCTTGAAAATATTATTTTCTTATTGATTTCTTCCTTTTTTCATTGATACAAATAGCCCTAAGTGGCAAAAAAAATATTCACTAAAATGAATTCTGTCATTAGACAAATGTTTTCTAATTAAACTACTGAATATTAGCTTTGGAGCCCTTCTCCCTTGCCCTTGTTTTTTTTCTTTTTTTAATCTGCTTTCTGCCCCCCCCACCGCCCCCACCATGATACAAATATATCACTGAGCTTTTAAATTGATAGTATTGACTTTTTTTTTTCCTGATTGGAGCAGCAGCACACCAAATGGATACAAAGCATGGCAATTTTAGCTTTGGAAAGGAAACACAATTCTGAATGCATAACATTTCAAGACAGAGCATTAGTAGAGCAAAAATATACTGATAAACGCTTGTTATAAAACATTCCTTCCTGAGAAGCTTATTTGGATAAAAAGAACTAAAGGTGATGCTACAGTTATTGAGACTTTATTAGTTAAAACCTTTCAAATGTATTCAGGAGGGTGATAGCTGGTAAAATATACATGATTGATTCAGTTATTGAAAATAAACTCAGAATAAATTATTCTCCAAATAAGTAGGACAGATCTCAAGGGAAGATGCTTAACGTAAGCAGTTAAAAGGAAAATCCACAAAATATGTCCAAGATTAAAGTATATTATTATTATTTACTATCATTTATCAGTTTAAAAGTTAGCTATTCAGTACACTGAAAAAGCAGGGTTCACTGACAGGCATATACTGGCCTGACAATCACATACACAATAAAATCCACTTAAAAGAAAGTAGTTCCTTGTGTCCAAAACTACAATTTTGAAACCAAAGGGGAAAAAAAACCCTTCACAATCTCTGCAAAAAGCTGGTAGGAACAGTAAAACTGTATTCTAACTAAACATTGCATTAAATAAATAGGATTCAGCTTTAGTTGGGTTTATAGATTTATCTTGCCAAATTTGTATTTTGTCGTTGGTAGGGTTTTTTGGAGGGAGGTGGATGAGAGGGATGACTATGGAAAAATCCCACATACTTGCTTTTAATAATTTTTTCATGATATGGCTCTTGAATATTTGGCTTAAAATGTTGAAAACTGTAATTAGTGTTCCCTCCCCCCTGCCAGTCACCCCAATTTCACCATCATTGTCTATGGCACTATCACTTTGTGTATTCTCTAGGCTTGTAAACTCAAAGTCATTTTTCATTTATCTCTTTCCTTTGCCCATCACATCTATTCGCCAAACTTTTGTCAGTTTTTAAAAATAATAGCATTCTTTTTATAAGCATGAACCTAGTTCAGGCCTCTATTATCTTATGCTTCAATAACTGTAATATAGCTTCCTACCCAAGTTTCCCTACCTTCTGTGTCTCCCTGCTCTAATCTAAACTATCTTTAATGCCATGGCACTGTCCTGTTCACTGAAGGATTTCCCATCTCATCAAAGTCCTTCCTCATTCCTCCACAATATATATTCTACTTCAGTCAAATAAAATGGCCTGCTGTGCTCCAACCCTGCTTTTTATTCCTATATTCATAACTGTAAATGAGATATTTTCTTCTGCAAATAATTTCCTCCCCACCTCCTCCTCTCTTTCTATGTCCTCTCCTAAAATTTGATTCAAAAATCCCTTTCTTCAGAATGCCAATTTTAAATCAAACCAGTTTGGTTTTATCCTTCATCTAATCATCACTTAGATATGGATATTCTTCCATGTAACACTTCAAGTAATTGTCTAAGTTACTTTAGTTCTATGATTCTGTCATGGACCAGTGAATATTCTGATTAACAAAACTTCCCATGTAAAACTGAGTATCTGTTTATACAGTGAAACTACACCTAAACAAGGATATCTCTGCAAAGTATGTAGGGACCTGAGTGTCCAGAACTGTCTCCCATGAAAAATGCATTGCTTGATGTCCCAATTATGTATCTTTAGAAAAATAATTCTTAGACCAAAACTTTGTGGCTGACAAAATTAATTATCATGGCAAACAAAATCCAATTTGAAGATAGACTAAAAAGAAAATGGAATTGTCATAGTTGGTTTAAGTTTAGCAGAATAAACCTATAAGAAAAATTAAGTTTTTCTCCAAGACTTCTCAAAAGCAAAAAGTATTAGAATTCTGTGACTTGGTCATATAATTGGCAAGATGACTACACAGTTATTTTCAGCATATCTTCTCTCACCTAACAGCATCAAAAGAAGGAAAATACACAAAATCAATAGTAATCTCAGTTGAATCAACAAGATAGAAAGACCAATCCAGCACAAAGGTAAAAGTGCCATTAAATAACACCAGAGAAGTTACATACTTAAATATCTCATTCGGCCTTCTCCCTCCAGCCTCCCCATCCAGTATAATCTCATATGATTGAAATTTGGGGTTCAGTTGTTGTAATCCCTAACCAGTTTCTGCTAGGCAATGACCCAGTCCGTACAACCCACACCAAATAAAAGACAGAAGTCAATAATTCTGTCCACCTCTGTGAAGGGAAGTACAACTGAATGTATGTGTATATATATATATATATAAAGAGTGCAGAAGTTGAAGCTTGCACTGCTGGCTAGAAAGGAAGGAACTTTCATACAACTGAATGTATGTATATATATATATATATATATATATATATATATATGGCTAGAATATATATATATATATATGGCTAGAAAGGAAGGAACTTTCATACCTAAGAGAGAGGACAGAAGAAATCTAGCTATAGGCTATAGCCAGTCCTTTCTTCTGAAGATATATGTGCTCTAGGGAAGAAACCAACTGGATCCCTATGTTCCAAATTCAAGGATGCTGGGTACACTCAGGCTTAGGAATCTGAGGAGAAAAACTGTGCTCCAAAAGCAAAAGGGAAAAGAAAAGGAAACAAATAGTAAAAAGGAAAGCCAGAAGCAAGCTACAGGGAACACAAGGAAAGAGACTGAAAAACAAGAAGTACAAGAGAGATGGCTTGCGTATAAGTCTATATTACAAGAAAATAAATTAGTGTGACCCCTGCCCCTGAGAAGGAAAAATAAACATTTTTTTAAAAAGTCCACAATGAATAAGGAATATACTATGAAGGGAAATGAGCCAAAAAATCCTAGTGAAATTTTAGACTGCTCAGAGATCATGAAAGAAGAGGAAAAAACCCTCCAAAATAGTTCAAAAGAGAAATAAGACTTTTAAAAGGAGTAGAATGGAAAATATGCCAGAAAGCAGAACTATTGGGGGTCTCCACCACCTACCTCCTGCTCCTGACCAGCAGAAGGGAAGAATCTCACGGATAATGAATGAGGCAGGAGGCAAGATGGTGGCAACTCCGTTTATTGGGGGTGTGCAAGAGCATTATGTAGAGGTGATGAGGTGGCAGGGGTCCACCCTCGGTCTGCCCAGTCTCCTCCTCCCAGCACTCCCTCAACTAGCCTGTTCTCCCCACTGATTTGGGCAAGTCCAGACAAAGACCTGGAACTGCCACCTTGTCAACCAGGGTGGGACTCTTCCTCCCAGCGCCATCTTGTTCCACCCTTGCCTTTGGCAAAGTGCTTCAGGGTACCGGGGTCCAGAGATACGTGGGGGTCAGCTCTAACCCATCCCATTACACAGAACTCTCAAGGCACATTTTACTAAGACAAGAACTCACAACAACAGAAAATCTCTTAAAATCGCAGAAGTCATTCAAAAGAAAATGCCACATATAGTTTAAAAATTCAGAAATAAAAGAAAATTATACAGAAGAGAAGCAAAAAACAACTTTGAAGGAACATATGAATTTTCTATAATTCAATGTTGCTGACCTTGAAAACAGGACATATAAATAAAGGATCAAAGCTCTTTTTCACCTTCTAAAAAATAATAAAGTAAAAAATCTGACCATAATACCTCAGGAAACAAGAAATACCGCCTAGAACTTTTGAATATGAAAAAAAATGCTGATTTGATCAAATTCACAGATTTTGGCCAGAGACAAACCTTTACTTGAAAAGGATGGATTGTTGAAGTGTTGATTTAAAATAGGAACTGAGGCAAAAATAAATACAAAAGAAATAAATGGTGAAAGCAATGTTAAGAATCATGACTTTAAATGTGAATGGATTAAACCATTCAATTAAATGAAAGGAAATGACATAATGAATAAAAAAGAAGGGAATAATTTACTGCATAAAAGAAACATTTACTAAAGATGAATACAAAAAGAAAATGATAATTAAAAACACATTATTGGGAGATTTTTTAAAAAATCATCAGTTATAATCATGCTATCACAATGCTAAAAAAACATCCAGGATGTCAAGAAAGAGAAATATGGAACCTACTTTATGTTTAAAGTTACCATAAACAATAAAACAATATTGTTATTAAATATACATTCATGAACTGGCTTATGAAATAAAATTTACAAAGGAAAACCTAAATAAACTGCAATAAAGAAATAGAATGCCACAATTATTGTAGAAAATAATACCCTACCTTCCTTCCAGCTGGTTAAGTCTAACAAAAACATAAACAAAAAGGAACAGGTAGGCCATCTGAGAAGCTGGTTTGAAAGACTTCTAATGAGAATATTAAAGAATATACCAATTTCTCAGCATAAATTACACCTTTTAAATAGATTTGAAATAGAAGTCATTAATGCACATAAAAAGGCAAATGTATTAAACATATTTTTTTTCACAGAATATATTCAAATACTCAAGTGGATCTGTGATCTTGTAAATGTAGATGTTCTCTTGAACAATGCAGATGCTCTGTTTGGTTTGGACTCCAACAACATCATGCCCTGTATAAGCTCATCACCAGAAATCTCATCATCATGGAGATTCCTTCAGCTTTGTTCCTCATCTCCTCTGCAGGACTCTCAGTTGCCTCTTCCCTCTGATCGAAGGGCTAGAGGGTAGAACAAAAACTGCTCCCAAACATCCCTTTATAAAGGGCTAAGAATTTTTCAGCCAACTCTTCATTTGTTCTCAGCTGCTTTGCTTGGTGTTGACTCCATGAACATCATAACCCTGCGACAGGTACCCTTTGGCAGTCCCTTTCAGCTTCCTTTTGTGTATTGTCTCTACCCCCAGATTGTAAGCTCCTTGAGGGCAGGGACTGTTTTTCTTTTTCTTTCCTTTTTTGTGTATCCCCAGTGCTTGGCGCAGTGCCTGGCACATAATAGGCACTTAATAAAAGGTTATTGACTATTGAAAATGACAAACCATCCGCGTTTGCTCATTCTTTGGTATTCTTGTTCATGTCATCCCATAAGTTGTGTACAGTGGATCCATCCAACACACTGGAATACTGCCTCTCTTTTTCCTGAATCACAAAGATAGCAATGCAGCACTCAGGATCTCTAATCGTTATCATCCATCATCCATTCCTCTTGACTAACCTGTAGTCTCTTGCTGTCACATATTTCTCTGACGGTATTTTTCACTTCAGTTTTTCTTTTAATTTCTTTATTGGTTATATGTTGTAGTCTGCTCACACTCAACATTTGCCTCCCCCTTGCCCTTTATGTGATACTCATTTTCAGTTCTTTGAAAATTGTGCTCTATGTCTTTTAGACATATAACAAAAATTATAACTAATACAGAACATAAAAGCAAAAAGATCTGACAAAATGTAGATTTAATCATTCTCTCCTTCCTTTTTCCTAATCAATCTACTCCCACCTCCTCTCAGACAGTTATATTGCTCTCCTACATTTTCTGTCTTTTCCTTTCCACTAGTCCCTTTCGCTTCCCCTATGAACAAGAGAAGCAGTATTATGTTAGTGGCTGAAGAGCTAACGTTGGAGCCAAGAAGCCCTGAGTTCAAGTCTTGTCTCTGACACACACTGGCTATGAGACCTTGAACAGCTCAATTAACTTCTTGGTGCTCTAGACAACTCTAAGTCTTTAAGTTCACAGAGAATTTGCTAACAAGCATAGGGAGAAGCACTTACCTCATGTGAGAATTCCCTATTCAAAGGAACCATAGTTTTGGTCTCTATCTCAAAAAACAAACAAACAAACAACACAAAGTCCTTATCTTAAAAAAACCTCTGCTAACCTTGCTACTTCCTCATGCTAATTTCCTTTCTTACTCTTGATGCCAAAATTCTAGAAAGAGTCATTTATAGTCATTGTGTCCACTTTTTTTTTAACATTTGTTTATTCCATAACTTATGGCTTCTGTATTGCACTTTCATGAAACTATTCCCTTTAAAGTCATCAGAGCTCTCCTGGTTCCAAAACTGCGTTGCCTTTATTCTCTTTGATTTCTTTATAGCATTTGAGAAAGTTTGCAAACTTTCTTTATATATTCCCCTTAGTTTCTGTGATAACTCCATTTTTTATGATTATTTTTCCATCTCTCTGATCCTTTTCTCTCTCTTTTATAGACTCTTCTCCTCAACATATTTCATAAGTATAGATGCTCACTCTTATTCTGTCTACAATTCTTTTCTCTTCTTTTTCTGTACTTTTCATATTGCAATCCTATAATTTAACTATCACCTCTATTAGAAAACATATAAAATATCTGTATCTCTAACAGTTATTTCTTTTCTAAGCTCCAAATCTATGTTTTAAATGACCTACTAGACATCTCCCCTGGATGTCCTCTCAACACTTCTGTCTTATCATCTTTCTCTCCAAATCCTCCTTTCCTCCTTCTCTATGTCTATTAATGGCACTTTCACTCTGCTATTCACCCACATTGGAAACCTCAGAGTCACATGAGTTTTTTTAAGTGTTGTTGATTAGCTTTGTTTTTTATATTACATACATTCACAAATTACTCCCACTGTGAAAAGTGTCCTATAGCAAAGTAAAACAATAAAAACTAACAATATGGTGACAATCTAAAATTGCATACAACATTCCACATCACTAGTATCCCACCTCTATCTTTAATTGTATATTAACTTATAGAAATCTATTTTCTCTCCCTCCCATTATAAAAAAGAGCAAAGCAAGTTCCTTGTAATAAATATTCATATTCAAACAAAACAAATCCTCTTGAATATATACAAAAATACCTCATTCTGCACTCTGAATCTATCATGTTTATATGGGGAGTTGGATAGTATGTTTCATCCTTGGTCCTATGGAATCATGGAAGGTCATTGTATTGATAATAGTTCTTATAATTTTCAAAGTTGTTTGTTTTTACAATTTCTGACTTTGTATAAATTGTTCTTTCAGTTCTGCTAATTTCATTCTTAATCAGTTTATAAAACTTATAATATAAATTGTTTTCTGATCTTGCTTATTTCATTTTTCATCAGTTCACACAAGTCTTCCCAGGTTTTTCTGAAACCATTCCCTTCAACATTTCTTACAGCACAATAGTGCCACAATTTATTCAGCCATTCTTCAATTGATCAATATCCCTTTAATTTCCAGGATTTTTTTTCCTACTACAAAAAAAGATTATTTAAATACTTTTGTGTACATAAGGCCTTTTCCTATGTTTTTAAAATCTCTTTTGGGTATAGTCCTAGTAGTAGTATAGCTTGGTTAAAGAAAGGACCTGTATTGTTTAGTAACTTTTCCTTTGTCATTTCTAAATTGTTTTTCATTATATTTGTATCCATTCACATGTCTACCAATAGTATATCAATGTGCCTGTTTTTCCACAGCCACTCCAGCATTTATAATTTTCCTTTTTTGTCATCTTTCCTAATCTAATGGGTACAAGGTGAAATGTTAGAATTGCTCTAATTTGTATTTCTCTAAATATGGTGATCGAGAGCAATTTTTTTCATATGGCTATAGATAGTCTGGGTATCTTCTCTTGACTGCTGCCTATTCAAATCCTGTGACCACTGATCCATTTGGGAGTAGCTATTATTCTTACAAATTTGAATTAGTTCATTATATATCTTGGAAGTGAGACTTTTATCAGAGAAATTAGCAAAAGAATTTTGCCAGTTTTTTCTCTTTTAATACTTATTGACTCTGTGCAAAAGCTTTTTAATTTATGTAATCAAAAATTGTCCATTTTATCTTCTATGATCCTCTTTATCTTTTGTTAGTTCATAAGCTTTTCTTTTATCCATGGGCAATATTGGTAATTTCCTCCCATTTTCTCTAATTTGTTTATGATGTAACCTTTTATATTTAGGCCATTTATTAATGTGGTATTTGTTTTGGTGTAAGGTATGAGGTATTAGTCTAAATTTTCCATTTTTTTCTATTTTTTCCTATAGTTTTGTGAAATATCTCAGTAGCTGGGATTTGTGGGTATTGTGGGGAATAGGTACAAATATAGATACATTTTTTTTTCTATATGTTATGAACCTAATCTGGTATCTATTTTTTAACTTGTATCAAATTGTTTTGAGAATTACTCCTTTGTAGTTTAGTTTTAGGTTTGGCATTGCTAGATCCACCTTCATTCCTACTTCTTTTCATTATTTCCTTTGAGATCCTTGACCTTTTTTGCCACCATATGAATTTCATTATTATTATTTTTAGCTCTAAAAATTCTTTCTAATTTGATTAAAGAAGTAAAATTAATTTAGGTAGTATTTTTTTAAATTATATTGATTTGTCTTATCCATGGACAACGAATATTTCCCCAGATATTTAGGTTTATCTGTATTTCTGCACACAATGTTTTGTAGTTGTATATTTGTATAATTCTTATATACATCTTGGCTGGTAGAATCTCAAAATATTCTATACATTCTGTAATTATTTTAAATGAAATTTTTCTTTCTCCTTGGTTTTATTGATATTGTATAGAAATGCTATTGATTTGTGTGAGTTTATTTTATATCCTCCAAGTTTGCTGAAGTTATTGAATGCTCTATTTTTTTAGTCGTGTGACATTTAAAAGTTTGAGAGATATAATTTTATGGTTAATAAGTCATTTCATTGATACTAGCATATTACCAATAAAATAGGGCCACAACATTCTGTTTTTTAATTAGATTTTTTATTTTTAGTTTATAGCCCTCAGTACCACAACTTTTCGAATTCCAAATTTTCTTCCCCTCCTTCGTCTCCCCTCCTTCCCCCCAAGATGGTATGGAATTGCATGTATGTTCTACATATATCTTCGCATTAAACTTATTTACTTAATGATCAAGTTGTAAAGAATAATTATGACCAATGGAATGAATCATGAGAAAGAAGAAATAAAACCAAAAAAACAAAAAAGAGAGAGAGCAAATAGTTTGCCTCAATCTGCATTCAGACTCCATAGTTCTTTCTCTGGATGTAGCTAGCTCTTTCCATCATGAGTCCTTTGGGGCTGTCTTTGAACCTTGTATTGCTGAGAAGAGCCAAGTCTATCAAAGTTAGTCATCACAGAAGCAATATGACTGTGGCTGTGTACAATGTTCTCCTGGTTCTGTTCCCCTCATTCAGCATCAGATCATGTAGGTTTTTCCAGGTTGTTATGAAGTCTGTATCTTCTCCACTTCTTATAGCACAATAGTATTCCATTCCATTCATATGCCACAACTTGTTTAGCCATTCCCCAATTGATGGGCATCCTCTTGATTTCCAATTCTTTGGGCAGCAACATTCTTGAATACCAAAGACAAATCATGTCAGGGAGTTCATAGTTTATATGACCTTGGAAGAGTGGGTGTTCCTGAGGGTGGCAATCAACTCTGATTGGTTAATAATTAATGAGAAAAATGAATACTACAATGAAAGGTGGATCTATTCTAATGAGGAGTTGGGAGTTGTAACTGTGATCACATCATTTATTTCTGAATTATCCAGCCTTGTGCAATCTAATCAAAGAATTTATCTCTCCCCAAACCTATGTAGAGCACAATAGCCTTCCCTACCCCCCTCTTTCCACCCCTGGTGTCTGAACATGATTGATTAGAATTCCTCAATTCATTCTCACTATGAGCAATATCCTTCAGAGTCTGAATAAACTATAGGCTTCTGAAAAAATCCAGGTCCTAATTTTCATTATTAATATGAGAGAGAAATAACCATTTCTCTCAGCTGATTCTTAGGGGTTCATGTACACCATCATTTGATCTCCAAAAAATGATTTTTGCTTCTTTATTGTTATTCCCTTAATTTCTCTTTTAATTTTAATTTCACATAATCAGTTGTCAAGTTGTATTGTCTTTAATACCTCTACCTCCTTTCTCCTTTTCAGTTTTACTCCCATAGGCTAGTTCAGGCTTTTACTGACTTTTGACTGGACTATTGCAATAGTTTTATGACTAGTCTAAAATCATCCTTTGCATCACACATTGCTATAGTAATGCTCATATTAGCTATGATCATATCACTTCCACACTTGAAAGTCTCTAGTAGCTCCCTAATGCCTGCCAAATTTAGTAACAGTATTTTCATGTCTCTAATTTACTTTTTCTGCCTTTTCTCATAATTTTCCCCTTCTGATAATCTATAATCTAACCATAGTGAACTACTAACCCTTCCCTAAACTCACCCTGCCTTTTTCTATCTTCATGCCTTTGTTTATACCTGACTATACCATTGTTAGAAATACGCTTGACACTGAAATTCAGGTATCAAGGGCAATTTATTATTATTGAGGAATCCAAAGGAGTTGGAAAACTTCCTGGCCAGGAGCAGACTCCACACTTCTTTAGGAAGAGGGAGTACTACCTACAAAAATGAGATCAGCTTTATAGTGTTAGACCAACATAGATTGATGCATCATCAGCTCAGTACCTTCCTTCAGAGAACAGATTGGTCTATTCCCCTTCCCTGTTATTATCTTCCTCACACTCCCCTTACATGTCACTCCTTGGCATGTTCCCCCCGCTTCAACATATGTCCCATGTTCAAAAATGGCGGAAAACTCTGCCTTGTGGGTGTGTAAAGTAATATTCAATTAGCCAATTAAGGTGCATGGTAGCCATTTGACCCAGTTCTCTGTTCAACCCTGACTGTTATCTGGGTGGGTTAAGCCAGTTTTCCTAACATCCTGGGTTTGTGGTTTTCAGAAAACCACTAGCCTTTCTCTGATTGGCTGGGTGTATGTACCTTAGTTAATTTTTATTCCATTCTTTGTTCAAGCTGACACTTCATTATTATTTTGTGGAAACTTAACTTTTTCTAACTTTTACTAATCTCTCACACCATCTCTACCTATTGAAGCTCTCCTCATCTTTCAAAACCCATTTTAGGTTTCACTAGTTCCCTTAAACCTTCTCTGATAGGTACAACTGAAAGTAATCTCTCTTCTTTAGATGTCAGCAATCATTCAGTCTCAATCAATCAAGAAGTATTTAAAAGGCACCTATAGGGGTGGAGCCAAGATGGTGGCTGGAAAGCAGGTCTCTCCAAAAACCTATAAAAATGGCTCTGAACAAATTCTAGAGCTGCAGAACCCATGGAATAGCAGAGGGAAGCAGGGATACAGCCCAGGACAGCCTGGATGGTCGCTGGGTAAGGTCTATCCCACGGAGCTAGGAATGGAGCGGAGAAGGCCCAGTGTGGGCTGTGCCTGGACCAACAAGACCGGGAACTGGATGGAACAACCCCTAGTGCCCTGAATCGGTGAGCTGTGGCAGTTAGCAGACTTCTCAACTCACAAACATCAAAGACAACAGAGAAGGATAGTGGGAAAAGCTGCCAGGACAGAGTGAAAAGAGTTCGCAGTTTGGCCAAAGCCCTGGGGGGCAGCGGAGGTGGTGCAGCTCTGAGGACAGGACTACAGCTGCAGTTGCTTCTGGCCCCAGGCCCACCTGGTGGGAGGAATTAAGTGGCAGATCAGAGCAGGAGTGCAGAGCCTGCTCAAGATCTGAGTCGCAGTCTGGGTTGGCGGTTCTTGGGGGAGGAGGAGCGCTGGTGTGGCAGAGTTTGCTGTGTAGAAATAGCTCTAAAACAAAAGTGCAACTCCTCAAGTTTGGGACAAAGTACTCTATACTCTACAAGCAATCATACCCCATCAAAAAACTCAAGGGTCAAGTAGTTGGCTGGGAACATGACCAGGCAGTGAAAATGGACTCAGATTTAGACTCAGACTTTGGAATCTTTCTTTGGTGACAAAGAAGACCAAAACATACCACCAGACAAGTCAACAAAGTTAAAGAGCCTACATCAAAAGCCTCCAAGAAAAACATGAACTATCCTCAGGCCATGAAAGGGCTCAAAAAGGATTTGAAAAAGCAAGTTAGAGAAGTAGAGGAAAAATTGGGAAGAGAAATGACAGTGATGTGAGAAAACCATGAAAAACAAATCAATGACTTGCTAAAGGAGACCCAAAAAATACTGAAGAAAATAACACCTTAAA
>CM053622.1:382417185-382448150 GCA_028646595.1 Phalanger gymnotis
AGAGAGAGAGAGAGAGAGAGAGAGAGAGAGAGAGAGAGAAAGAGAGAGAGAAAGAGAGCACACAGGGTGAGTTGAATATGAAGGGATGATATCTAAAAAAAAAATAAACTAAATTCAAGGGTGAGAGAGGAATATATTGAGAGAGGGAGAAAGGGAGAGATAGAATGGGGTAAATTATCTCACATAAAAGTGGCAAGAAAAAGCAGTTCTGCTGGGAGAGAAGAAGGGCCGGGTGAGGGGGAAGTGAGTGAATCTTGCTCTTATTGGATTTGACCTGAGGAGGGAATAACATACACACTCAATTGGGTATCTTACCCCACAGGAAAGAAGGAGGAAAGAGATAAAAAAGGGGAGACAATAGAAGGGAGGGCAGATGGGGGAAGAAGTAATCAAAAGCAAACACTTTTGAAGAGGGACAGGGTCAAGGGAGAAAACTGGATAAAAGGGGATAGGACAGGAAGGAGTAAAATATAGTCTTTCATAACATGAGTATTGTGGAAGGGTTTTGCATAATGATACACATGTGGCCTATGTTGAATTGCTTGCCTTCTTAGGGAGAGTGGGTGGGGGAAAAGGGGAGAGAATTTGGAACTCAAAGTTTGAAAAGCAGATGCTCAAAAAAAAAAGGTTTTGCATGCCACTAGGAATTAAGATATACAGGCAATGGGGCATAAAAATCTATCTTGCCCTACAAGAAAGTAAGGGAAAAGGGGATGGGGGGGAGTGGGGTGACAGAAGGGAGAATTGACTGGGGAATGGGGCAATCAGAATATATGCCATCTTGGAGTCAGAGGAGGAGGGTAGAAATGGGGAGAAAATTTGTAATTCAGACTCTTGTGAAAATCAATGCTGAAAACTGAAAATATTAAAAGAATAAATAATGATTAAAAATATCAATCAAAAAGAAAAAAAATAAAAGGCATCTATAACATATAGGCTGTATAGGGACATAAATACAACAAATGAAATAAACCCTACTTTCAATGAACTTACATTTTCTAGTGTAATATTAGGATATAAGTATATATGAAATTTATATAAAACAAACAAATACAAAGAAGGGAGAAGGAAGGATTTCATGTAGCAATAGTGTTTGGGCTGTACCTTGAAGGAAGAAGAAGATTCTATGAGGCAGACATGAGTACAGGAGTGCATTTCAGGCAATTGGGATGGAGACAAAAGATGGAATGTTATATGTAAAGAACAGAGGAAAGTCTGGTTTGGTAGATTCAGAGTGCAAGAAGAATAATAATGTCCAATGAAGCTGGAAAGATAGATTAGGGAAAGGTTATGAAAGGTTTTAAGAACTAAACAGAGTTTATATTTCATCCTCAAGGCAATGGCGAGTCACTGAATTAATTGTGTGGGGTAATAACATGATCGTATATGTTCTTAAGGAAAATCACTTTAGCAGTAGTATAGATTGGAGACAAGTCAGGGAAACCACTTAAGAGACAATGACAACATCTGTAGGTAGAAATGGTGAGATCTGTAAACTGACTGAATATGTAGGGTGAAGAGTTGAGTATAATGCCAAAGTTACAAACCTGAGAAATTAAAAGAATGTTGTTACTTTTAACAGAAGTACTAATTTGTAATTTTTCTATGTGTTTATATATATTCTAATTGCATTATGAATGTGTGTGTATGTGATCTTATCAGCAGAAATGAACTTAAAGAAGAGGCATTAACATCTGTTTTGCCCTAACCATGACATTTTCCCATTTGACTTACTGCTGAAACCTTTCATATGTATTATATCTCCCATTAAAACATGAGCTCCTTAAGATTAGGGCCTACTTTTCTTTTCTTTTCTTTTCAGGACTTAACACATTCTTCAGTCATTAATTGTTCTTTATTGTCAAAAAAAGTTAAATTAAGTTCTGTAGTCTCACTTCAGAAATTAGAGTTTTAAGTTTGTCTAGTCCTATGGAAATTGGATGCCTTTTTTCTGGAGAATTTTGTCTCTTGTTATTTAAATTTGAATTTATCCCTGTGATCTGATGTGGAGTTAGGATTTTGAAATTTAAAAAATTACAATAATAATTGTACAATTGTGTTGAAAAAACAAAAGACTTATGGTATCTTGTTCCAAGGAAACATGGGAACTTAATTGGAGATGATGGAAAACTATCAATGTAAAGTCATTGAGCTGTTATTTATTAAGAGGATGAAACAGAGGAAAAGTTCTAATTTATAGCATTAAGATAAAACCAGGAAAATTTTGAGGGAAAAGGAATATTCAACAATCCACTGATCCTGGGAAAATATCAGGGCCTATGGTCCAATTCATAAAGAGAATAGTATTAGATTTGCTTTTTTAATGTTCATGTGCTGAATATGCAATCAGTTGTCAAAATGTATCAAATCAGTTTTTAAAACATCTCTCATATCTGTCCTCTTCTGCTACCAAACCTTAGTTTAGGTTTTCATCACCAATTGTCTAGACTTAGTGCAATAACCTCCTTTCCCTGCTTCCCCCCATTTCTAGTCCCATTCTTCTCCAGTTGCCAAAAACCCCTTAAGGCAAAGATCCAAACATATTCTTTCCCTAAGCAAACATCCTCAGTGGGGTCCCTGGTACCTTTCAGATAAAATATAAATTCCTCTTGGATTTAAGGTTCTATGCTTCATCTTTCCTTTCTAGTCTTATTCCACATTATTCCTTCAAGTATTCTATGGTAAATTATACAACTAGTTGTGACCCAAATGTGATTTTCCATCTCCTACACTTGTATGGAATGAGAAATGTATTACCTCCATTTCTACTTCTAACAGTCTTTTTCATCCTTCAAGGCTCAACGCAAATGTCACTTCCTTTATGAAACTCAAATATCACTTCCTCCCTAATCCCCATAGTGTTCTTTTTCTTCTCATATTCCCTCATAAACCCTTTTACATGTTCTATGTGTGTTGTATTTCCCTAATAGAATGTAAGCTCTCTGAAGGTAAGGACTGTTTTGGTCTTTGTATCACCACTACCTAGTATAGTATTTTATATGTAGTAGGTACTTAATAAACATTTATTGAATTAAATATCAACTGAGGTTCTTCAAATATGGTCATCTTTCTTTTGCCTCCTAGGATACCAATGAAATATGGAGGATAAAAGTACATGAAGTTTCTAACTTATATTTAAAAGATACTTGTCATGCTATATATATGTATTTTATATATTCAAAAATAAGTGAGACATCTCACACATAAGACTTCAGCCAAAGCTGAGTGTCTGAAGTGGCTCTAACAGAGAGAGTTTGAAAGATAAAGGGAAAGCTTTCAGATACAAAATAGACATTCCCTACCTCAGAAAGGGTGGAAGGTTTAGATACCTTAATTGTGTATGAAGAGGTAAAAAAGACAATGACAACACCTCTAGGGCATAAACTGAATTAATACAATTGTCCTTAGCACGTATCTGCATAAGACTCCCAAAGCAATATTGGATGTAAAAAATACCAAAGGGAACCTGGAGTTTTTTATAAAGGGAAGGAGCTTTTGAGCAGGAAGAAAAGGAGAGGTGAGTCTTCTCTCTTCTGCCTTGAGGTTACTAACAGTCTTAGAGCTGAGGTTCTGAGGGACTCAAAGTAAAGAAGCTTTTCCTGATTCCCAGCTAAAAGTGACTCCCCCAGAGGAAAGAGCTTTTGTAGCACTCCAGCTAAAAAGAGCACAGTAACACTCTAGATGAAAAGAGTGCAGTGACCCTCAGCTCAGTCAGTGCTGAAGATTTAAAAAGTGTGTAGCTACCCATTAAAGAATGATCCTAGATGGCCAACAGATTGACCTGTCAAGCAGAGACTCTGCACCCTGAGAAGAGCCCTGTGGTAGAGTGGCTGTCCCAGCTTGCTGCCAATTGGCAGAGCATCCTGGTAACACAGTCTAGCAGGAGAGACATTGGCTAGCCTAGCTAAATAGCAGAGCCACTTCTTTGAAACTTTGTGTGAAGAAAGATAATCTAAATCTTGTATAGTTGTGAATTGCCATGGTCACATATATCTCCTATACTTGTGCCCTATTACCATTGTACTTTGTATTCCTGCTTACTATTTCCCCTTGTAGATTTCGTGTGTATTTGTGGGAAAGTGTGCTTCTGATGTAGTGGAAAACTATTTGTATTTTCTGTTCTTGTGTCATTTGAATAAATGCCTTTGCTAAATAGCTAACTGATCTACTGCCTGATTGTTAAAGGGAAACACACTACTAGGGGCTTCTCAACTAACTACTGAGAGGATAGCCACCCACAGAGCCACTACCCACAACCTCGGAACCCTCAGAGTAGTAATAGCTCCCTCTCTGTAGAGTAGTGGTACAAGTTGGGTGAATGAGCCCTAAGGGGACAATAGGAATCGCTATGAACAGCATAGCTCCTCAGAGGTTAGTTCTTCAATATTGATTTCTGGGGGATGTTGCTGAATGAATAAACTTTAATGTGCTTTCCAAAAATTCTGATCCCCTGCTCCACTAGCACCACCCAATATATTCAAGAATCTCTTAAAATTAAAACAAAGCAGATTTTACTTCAATAAAAGAAAGAACTTTCTAATAACTATAGCTGTCACTTCGAAGCATTCAAGTTGAGGCTAAATTGTTCTTGTCATGAGTATCATGCAAAGGATTCGAGGTCAGGATAGAAAGTTATACTAGAGGACCTCTAAGATCTGACCTAGGTCCAAGATTTAATGATTGTATAGCATTTGCAACCCTTCTCTCAGTATTATTAAGTGGTACATGGCAAACTGCTAAAGGCCAAGGAACAGAATTCATAATATCCTCCATAACTGAAGGTGTTGTTAAGCTCAAATGAGGTAATGAATGTAAATTACTTTGCAAACCTTAACATGCTATATAAATGCCAGTTAGCATCATCATCATTGTTGGCAGTTGCAGCATAGTGGTTGTTGTTAGCCTGTGATCACCAAGCTTACAGTCAGGTGATGACTTTATTTCCTGAGCCTTCTACTGCACTCCTGCTGAGCTCAAGTGATATTTCTAGAACAACACAAGTATGTGCTAGTAAATGTTTAACATTTAGGCTGGGGTGGGGGGATGTATAAACACATTTTAAAGTTTAAAATGCATTTTTTCATGCTTTCTTAAGTCTATCAATCAATGAAACAATAAATCAAACACAGTTTTGTAGTGAATGTGGATTTTGGAGGCTCACACTGAAAATTTAACAATAGGCTCTCAAGCAGGTTAGAGCTGGCTCCAGCACACTCCATCTATAATTGAGTACTGATTTTTTTAGAAATCTCTATGTAGTTTGCATGCAAGAGACTGCTCTGGATCATGAGATGCTGCCTCAGATGGGAAAAAAATCATCAGATGCCTATCCTTTTTCAGATAAGAATGAGATCAAAAGCTAGGTTTTTTTGAAGGCAGACAGAAATTTTTTTTTTCTCATCAGGAATGGCAAAGAATTACTGAGGTCAGTCTCTAGCTAACCAGTTCTATATGATTATTTCAATAATTGGCCATCGGAAAAAACCTTGAAATTACTTTCATTTGTGTACATTAATAGCCAGCTGCCAGAATTATTGGAGCATTTCCTGTCTCTGGGGAATTAAATTTTATTTTGTATTATCTCTAGTAATAGGACCCTGCTAAGTCTGCAGATTTTGACTCATAGAAGAGAATATTTATTTTTGTTCTAGTTAACTCAGATGTAGGCTTAAAAAGGTTAATACCCTGAAATAGTCAGTAGAGATTTATGGGATGCTTATATTGGAGGAGAATCTGTTCAGGACCTCTACAATAATAATATAGTGTTAGCCTTGCTTCCTCAAACTTACTCTGAATGCTGAAGCTGAATTTTTATTGTTATTCCAAGATGTAGCTGCAACAATTCCTAAAGATCAGTCTATTAATCAACAGGTGCTTATTAAGCACCTTCCAGATGCCAGGTACTAGTCTAGTCTCTGGGAATATACAGACAAAATTGAAACAATTCCTGCCCTCAGGAAGTTTACATTCTACTGGCAGAAACAACACAGAGACATCTATACCTGTATGTATACATATGTGACTTTATAATATATAAATTAACCCAATAATATGTGTGTACATTTATATGTGCTTATAGACATATGTATATGCATGTATGCACACATTTGTACATATTTATATGTGAGTGTTGTTCATTCATTTCGGTCATGCCTGACACTTCATGACTTTGGGGTTTTCTTGGCAGAGATACTGGAATGGTTTGCCATTTCCTTCTCCAGCTCATTTTACAGGTGAGGAAACTGAGGCAAACAGGATTAAGTGACTTGACCAGGTCGCATAGCTATTAATTATCTGAGGCTGGATTTGAACTCAGGTCTTCCTGACTCCAGGCCTGGCACCCTTTCTACCATGCCACCTAGCTGCCCTATATGTGTGTATACAATACAATGTCTGTATATATTATGTATGTGTACGGTGTATATATGTGTGCACATATGTGTATATTTATAAATGCATATATGTGTATATATACAAGCATACACATATGGTTAATTTTAGGGGAGGAAGGGAAGCACTAGAAGAAATAAGAAATAAGATTGGGAAATAAGGAAGGCTTCATGCAGAAGATGTTACTTGAGTAGAGTTTTAAAAAAACTGATGAATTTTCAGAGCTGGAGTCGAGATAGGAGTGCATTTCAATCCAAAAGCCATGCAAAAGCACAAGGATGGGAGATGGGATGTGCTGTGTGAGGAATAGCAATAAAGCCACTTTGGCCCATAGAATGATATGGGAAGGGGGGTAAGGTATAAGTTTGGAAAGGTAGGTTTGGGATCAGGTTTTTAAGGTTTCTGAAAGCTAAACAAAGGAGCTTCCATTGCTAGGGGTAATGTGGAGTCATTGAAGTTTATTGAGTGCTGGAGTGAGATCAGCTTTAGGAAGGTCACTTTGGCAACTGTGTGGAGAATGGATTGGAGAGAAGAGAGATGAAATAGTAAGATAAATCAAGCAGCCGTGGCAATAGGCCAAGCAAGAGGAGATGAAGGCCTGAACTAGGGAGGCAGCTTTGTGAAGAGAGGACAGGGATGGATGTGGGAGATAACACTGAGGTAGAAATGACAAGATTTGATAAGTGAGTGTATATGTAGGGTAAAGGAGACAGAGAAGTCAAGGAGAATGTCAGAATTGCAAGCCTGGGGCCTGGAAGGATGAAAATTCTTGAAAAAGAACAAAGGAAATTCAGAGTAGGAGAGGGATTGGAGACAAAAATAGTGAGTTCAGTTTTCAACATGTTGATTTTAAGATGTCTAGGGGTGATCAAGTTGGAAACATTCAAAAATGATTGGAGATTCATAACTACAGCTCAGGAGTGTAATTAGGGCTGGATAAATACATTTGGGAGTCATTCACATAGCCATCTGTAGTCAAATTACTGGGATCTGATGAGTATGGAAGAGGGTTCTGAAAGAGTAGTATAAAAAGGGAGTAAGAAGAAGGCCCCCAGCGCAGCCAGGTGATGCAGTAGATAGAGCACTGGCCCTGGAGTCGGAAGAACCTGAGTTCAAATTTGACCCCATATACTTACTAGCTGTGTGGTCTTAGGCAAGTCATTTAATCCCAATTGCCACAAAAGAAGAAGAAAGCCCATAATGAACCTAGTAAACTGCCAATGGTATATTATACAGTTGTGGTTTTTCAATTATTACTTTGTCATGGTGATTCTTTATATGCTTCAGGATAATT
Organism: Phalanger gymnotis; assembly: GCA_028646595.1. Classification (NCBI taxonomy): domain Eukaryota; kingdom Metazoa; phylum Chordata; class Mammalia; order Diprotodontia; family Phalangeridae; genus Phalanger; species Phalanger gymnotis. The sequence goes on from CM053622.1 coordinate 382,424,870, forward strand.
TTGCCCACATCCTTAGATCTAACTAGGAGACTGTTACCAGAAAAACAGTTGTACTCTCCCCATCATATCACTGCACAAAATTTCTCTAATCCCTACTCACGCTGGAATTCTGGGTCCCCAGAGGGTGGCTACTACATCTCTCCCTAAGGTTCTAGGGGTGACCCTGAGGGAGTGGGGATTCTAATGCTATTGCTCACAAGCCTCTATCCAGTGTGTTCTCCTCAATATCATTGAAGAAGTTCACATCTTCCCAACATCTCAAAGTTAACCAGTCAACATCCATTTGCTTTTACAATAGGATATTTACTGAGAAGGTATAGTAAGACTGAAATACAAAAACCTAACTGAGAGGTACACTCTTTTCTCTGCAGATCTTGATCCCTGCAGACAGTGGACTTAAAATTAAAGGTGTTGATACAAAACATCTGCCTGTCAAGTAGGGATGGGGAAGGTACTTCTTGGCCCTTGAAGTCCTTTTTCTCACTTTGAGGTGTGCCATGGTTGATGGGCAAGTCACTCCCTTGCTCAGTTGGGCTGACTTCTTGCTGGGGTGGGTCACACAAGTCTCTAAGCTATGGTGCTGGCTTTTCACTTGGGCTTAGCTACTTCATCTACTGGCAGACTTTGCCATGGATGCTGGATCTCTGAGTGACTTTCTGAATTTTTGAAGCTCACAAAGTTATAACTTTCTTGATTCCATCTCTAAATATTGTTACCCAGGATCAAAAAAGACTAAACACAAGAATGGGAAAACAACAACAACAACGAAAAAGTACACAGATGAGTGGCCATCTACCTCCTACCCCAACCCAGAGGAAATTGCCTTTATTCTTACTTATGTGAAAACTGCCAGAGAAAAGAATTCAACTGCTAGAACCATCTGTCTATCTATCTATCTATCTATCTATCTATCCATCTATCTATCTATCTATCTATCTATGTACGTATGTATGTATGTATCATCTATGTATGTATGCATGTATGTATCTATCATCTGCGTGTGTAGGTATCGATCACCTATGTATGTATGTATCTATCATCTATGTATGTATGTATGTATGTATCTATCATCTATGTATGTATGTATGTATGTATCTATCTATCTTATCTTTATCTTCTGTTCCAGCTCAATAGCCAGTTGAAAGATTTTTCTTTTCCATCCAATAAACTGATAGGAAATAGAGCATGCTTTCAAGTAGGAATGGAAAGGGACCTTCTATAATACATTCCTGGAAGGAGGCTCATTAAACCTTTATCTGAGTTTGTTACAAGGCAGAGCATATTACTTGTACTTTAAGGACTGGGCCCTAATTAACCAATATCTCCATTATCCTGGGCATCATTAGTGTGTATGATTTTAGTGAAAGTCAACATGGAGTAATGGAAAGTGAACCGGGCTTGAGCTAAGAAGATCTGGGTCCGAATCCTGTCTGTGACAATTACTAGATATGTGGACATGGAAAAGTCTCTTAGCTCCTCTGAGCCTTAGTAATATCTTCTTCTATCAGATATGGTAATGCTACTTGAACTTTACCTTAGTGTTATTATAGAGAAAGTGCTTTGTAAATCTTAAAGTTCTATAGCATAGCATCATGGCATGGTAGAAAGAACACTGACTATGGATTCAAAGACTTTGGATTTAAATTCCCCATCTGACATTTACTACTTATGTGACTTAGGACAAGTCATTTCACCTGTGGGCCTCTGTTTCCTGATCTGTAAAATGACAGTGTGAGATCATTTGGACCCTGAGATCCCTTTCAGCTCTACATCTATGCAGCTCTAGATCTAATAGAAAAATAAGAAATCTTTTTTTTTTACTTGATTTGACTCCCATCCTGGAGCATATAAGTGATCATTAAAATACAAGAAAGTGATATTGTACCAAAGCAGAGTAATGAACACCATCCTTGCCTTTAGCATAGCATTTGTCCTTACCATTCTTCTGTATTTTTGTATTTTCTACATTGTTTAACATCTCCTTGTACACTGTCAACTAATTTTTAGGTCGTGAATAAATTATTGGTAGAATCTTAATACATTTAAAATATATAGTTATTTGATATTCAAATGTGTCCATTCTAGTTTTCTATGGTTCTGATATATGAGATTCCTGCTAGTTTTTATTTTGCACAAAGCTTTCATAGCCTGGGCGATCTGTTCATTTTTTTTTCAAGGAAGTTTTTCTCCACAGAAATGAAAGTAACATAGCAACACACCAAGAATGGCAGAATACCAGGGATCACAGATTGGAACATATCTCTTTTTTTCTCCAAGGAAAAGGTCTTAAATATATACTTACATATTTGCATTCTGGGTGATTTTCATTTCTAAAATGGAGATTTGGATAACAGTAAATACTGATTTTTTTTAAAAAAAACTGCATTTAGATAAGCAGATGTTGGTCATTAAGTCAATCAGTACTTTTGCATACATAATGCATTATTTCAGAATTTCAAATTATTTCAGAATATTTGTGACCTTGTTTTAGCATATGCAGTAACCAACTACGTTAATCTGAATGCTTCATAACTAAGTTGAAAGGAATGCCCTTTAATACTTTTTTAAAAAAATAAATTCATTTATTTATTTTTAGTTTTCAACTTTCACTTCCATAAGATTTTGAGTTCCAAATTTTTTCCCCATCTCTCCCCTCCCTTCACCCCAAGATGACTTGTAATTTGATATAAGCTCTACATATACATTCATATTAAGCCTATTTTTACATTAGTTATATTGTAAAGAAGAATTAGAAACAATGGGAGAAAACATGAGAAAGAAGAAACAAAAAAAGAGACAGAGTAAATAATATGCTCCAATCTGCATTCAGACTCCACAGTTCTTTTTCTGGATGTTGATAGCATTTTTCCATCATGAATCCTTTGAAGTTGTCTTAGATCCTTGCATTGCTAAGAAGAGATATAAGTCTATCAAAGTTAGTCATTGCACAATGTGGTGTTACCGTGTACAATGTTCTCCTGTTTCTGCTCACTACACTCAGCACCAGTTCATATACGTTTTTCCAGGTTTTTCTGAAGTTCACCTGATCATTATTTCTTATAGGCAGTAGTATTCCATCACATTCTTCAACTGTTGGGTATCCCCTCAATTTCCAGTTCTTTGCCACCACAAAAAGAGCTGCTATACCTTTAATACCTTCAATTAGCAACTACAGAATGAGTGTATAGGAATTAGCAACCAGTACTCACTTCTCTCCTGTTTATACGGGCCCCCACTGTGAAGGGGCAGTCTTTGACATGTATAGCATCATTGTGGTTTAATAGTAATTGAATAATCAAATTATAAGCCAAAACCACCATATTCCATAACAGTAGCCTTGCTAGGCCGTGACAAATAGCTTGCATTTAGTTTAACGCGGTAGCGGAAAGAGTAGTGGAGTTTGAGTCAAAGGACCTGGGCTTCGAATCTTACATCTGTTGCTTATTAGCTGTATGACCTTGGATAAGTCATCTCATCTCCCTAGATTTTAGTTTCCCCATCATGTAAAAAGAAGAGAATTGAACTTGAGCATCTCTAAGATCATTTCCAACACTAGCCTTCTATGATTCTATAATTATGAAGGGTATAATAATTATAAAGAGAGTACATAACCAGGATGATTTCATTTTGCTTTGGTTTTTTTTTGCTGCTAAAGTGGTCATTAGTAGTCTTTCTGAACAGAATTCCTCAATGGTCCATCATAAGCCAAAAGTATGTTTGCTCATTTTATAGTTACTAAATTATATTAATAACAATCACAGCTTATATTTCCATAGCATTAGTAGGCTATTTACACAATGGACTATGGCAAACACAAAGTCATACGATGTGGTCCCTGCCTTCCATGAGTAGACATCCGATAGAACCTACTAATGATAGCTCATATTTATATAGCGCTTTAGGCTACAGAGCATTCGACATATGTTTTCTCATTACATCCCTCCACTAGACCTGTGAGGTAGGTATTGTAAGTATTATGATCTCCATTTTATAAAGTAGTAGACTGAGGCCCATAGAGGTTAAGTCGCTTGTCCAAGATCATGTAGCTGGTGTCAGATTTAAATTTAATCCAAATGTGGATTTAATTAGTTTAAATTAATTAGTTAATTTAAATATGGGATTTAAACCCATATCCTTTCAAATTCAGCATGTTTTTTTTCCCATTATAACACACTCCATCTTTTCTACTGCTCTTACTTTTCAGACTGCCTTCTGATTCTGGTCCATTGGTTGCTTGACCAAAGCCTGGCAAATTGGGGAACTGACCTGTTGTCTTCCTCTGAGAATCAGAACCAGAGAATTAGAGCTTAGATCACCTTATAGGTGCTTTAGCCTAATCCTTGCTTTACAGATGAGGAATTCAAGACCCAAAGGAATGAAGTAATTTGCTCAAAGTCATATAGATGGAAAAGTGGCAGAAGTAAGAGTCAAACCTGTGTCTTCTGAATCCAACTCTAGTACTGACCCATCATAACTGTGTTCACCCATCCAAGAACCGAATCCTAGCAAAAGGCTCAGACTTGGACTACGGAGTGCTTCTGTTTTGCTTCTTCATTTGTATCTCTCACTTATGTTTCCCTCTCTGTTACCCTTGCAGGTGAACTTCCTGCCACACCAGGAGCTAGATACAATCCCTGTACAGTCTTGTTGTCTGCAGAACCACAGTGGTTCTAGATTCTTCCTAGTTATTGTTACCTCAGATTTTTCTAGTTACAAAATATCATAGCCAGACTAAAATGCAGCTTGAAAGGTCATGGTGCGAAAGCAGAATTTTCATAGATCTTGTATGTAGAAATCAGAAGGCATAATTTGTGACCTTTATCTTTGAGAGCATATATGTTGAGGAGAATGAGAGATTTTGTCACTCCTAGTTTTACCCATATCTTTTTTTTTTTTGCTCTGGGATGGTTTTCTATGCAGTAATAATTCACATGAACCAACAGAGCTCCTTGTTCTAGGGTATATAAGGAAGGATACAACTTCTGCTCTGAAGGATTTTAGAGATACTCAAGCTCCATTCTCTTCTTATAGATGAGGAAACTAAAAGCCAGAGAGATGAGGTGACTTATCCAAGGTCACATATCTAACAAGCAGCAGAGATGAGACTCAAACCTCAGGTCCTCTCAAACTCCAACACTCTTTCTATTGCCATGCTAAACTAAATACAAGTTGTAACAGCATGGTCTAGTATGACTGTTACTACTCTCTATGATGTTGGGGTTTTCTTGGTTATTTGGAATTTGAAATTAATTTTTGAATTGAATTTTTAAATTGAAATTATTAATTGAAATACTTTTTAATATTTATAATTTGAAATTAACTTCCTCATAGAAACAACATTATATTTGAGTACTAGATTCATAGGCCAGATAAAAGTCAATTTAATCCAAATGTATTTTTGATCATGATTCTGTGGGAAAATGCATTCTAAATTCCCATTGGAGATGCTTAGAACACCTTATATTCACTTGCTCTCCACTTCTCTTTCCATCTCAACCCATTTGCCAAGCTCTAAGGTAGGAGATAAAAGAAAGATTTTTGGATGAGGGTCCAGGCAAGGCTCCCAAGGTGTCAGTGGGAGAACAGGAATTGAACTTCATCCTAGCATGGCAGCATCTGTTATTCCTGCAGGTGGCAGTGGGAAGAGACACAGTGGAGTGAATTGACCCACATATTCAGAAATTATGAACTGCCTATCCTTGGTGAGGAATTGACACTTGTTCTGAGTTGCTTTAATATCTTGTTCCCTTTACCATAGGGCAAAGATGACTCAGATATGGGAGTCACTTATTATGTTTTAGGCTATTCTGTGGGTCCAGTTAAGGTGCAGTGGAAAGAGCACTGAACATAGAGAAGATGTGGGCTTGAACCCTAGCCCCTGCCATTTCATATTTGTGTATCTGGACAAATCACTTAGCCTCTCTGAGTTGCCTAATCTGTAAAACTGGGGCAAGTTACTTGTACTATCTACCTGGAAGGTGCTTTATAAACTATAAAGCTTTTATTGACTTTGGTTTTCTAAATGACAATTATTTCCTGGACAATTCACAGACTTGGAAGAATTAATAATTTATCTGCTCTACTTCCTCTGAAATGCACCTGCATTATCTCCATTAATAAATTACTTACCACAATAGCCACTTTTGAAAGGTTTTACGAAAGGTGCTAAAGCATATACATATTGATGGGTGAAAAGAGAAGATTCTAACTTGGATAGAGGTTATATGGATCATTCAAATCTATATTTTATCTCAAGGGATTTTTAACAATTTAAAGAAGCCAAACATCTTACAATACAAAGTCGCCTTATATCATATCTACCATGTCTATACCCCTGCACTTGGGTATCCTCAGAAGACTGCAGTCAGAGATAGAGACAGAGACAGAGGACAAGTGCAGCCTTAGAAAAAGATAAGAAACAAAAGACGTCAGAAGTGGAAAAGGCTTTTCTTTTCCTTTTCCTTTTAGGAATTTCAAATAAAAATCAAAGATACGACTTGGAATCACACATCTAACCAAATTGTGGCTGCTCTTTGCAGTAAAGAGAGCACTGGCCTTGAAGTCAGGAAGACCCGAATTAAATCTGGCCTCAGGTCAGCTTTGTGACCCTAGACAAATTGCTTAGCTTTGTTTGCTAGTTTCCTCAACTGCAAATTGGGGATAATAGCAGCACCTACCTCCCAGGATTATTATAAATATCAAATGATGTAATATTTGTAAAGTGCTTAGCACAGTACCTGGAGTATAGCTATACAAATATTAACTGTCATTATTATTATTATTATTAATACCTCACAGAGTTATTGAGAGAATCAAATGAAATAATATTTGTTTAAAAAGAGCACTTGGCACAGTGCTTGGCACATAGTAGGCACTATGTAAATGTTTATTCCCTTCCCCAGGGCCTTCCCCCTATTTTTTAAATTTTTTTCCTTCCCTCTATTTTTAAGAGAGGCATTCTGATTTTCTACAGATTAATCCTTCCCCAATTCCTCTACCTTTAAACCTCATACCAAAGGGGTGGGTGGTTTTTTTTCATATCTTTTCATTAATGACTATCCTTTGTCCCATATGCTGTCTTATTTATAATCTCTTTGGAGAGTAGGAACTATATAACTTGTACTGAATCTAGCCAGAACCATATAAGAACCATATAAACTATGGATAGGCAAACAATATATATGTATATATATATACCTATTTATGTCTAATAGCATCCATCTCTGTGATGGGGGATGGGAGAGGGAGGGAAAAGAAGAAATTTACATGATAATTTTATTGTATATTTGAAAGGAATAGCAAATTGTGCATAGTAGGTTTGCAGTTTCATGAGCCGTCATCTTTTTTTATTGTACTTTGTTGTTGAAATGCTTGTTTTATCCCATAAATTAAAAATAAAATAAATAAATGTGGGAAAAGAAAAGAAAGGACTGCAGAGGATAAACTATTTTATATCTATGTCAAAAAGTAGTAAATCCTTAACAAGTGCATCTTTTTGGATGTCAGATTCACACAACTGTTAGAATGGAAAGCCCTCCTCCTTTTTAGGCTAGTGTTGACTCATCAGACATCACCTCCTTAAAGTGTAATATCCTTCCCTAAATATAATGGTAGTTATGCTAAAGCTGTTGTTTTAAAAGTCCATTTCAACATTAAATGATACCACCTACCTGAAGATGGAATAGGAGGTGGAAAACATAGTGAATGTGATGGCATTGGGCCCTGTTTCAGACTTTTACAGTAAAATGAATGCCCAAATTAGATAACCCATTTTAAGGGAGTGGTGGAGAAAAATAAGGAAGATGGATATATATTCTTTTAACTTTCCATTCCAAATTCACTCCCTCTTTTCTATCTCTCTCCCATCCATTGAGAAGCAAAAAAACCCCCAAAAAACCCAAAACTCATTACATACAAGTATAACTGTAAAAATCATTCCTGCATTAGCCATGAAGAAAGATGTATTCTGTAAGAGCTTTGACAGTATCTGCCATGGTACAACAATGATATACATCATTGAAACATATGATAGACAGACAGATAGACAGATGTCATTGATACATACCCATTGAATCAGCTTCACTGAGAGCAACCTCTTGCCCTGAGATGATAGAGGGGGGATAATATAATCAATATGAGAATATAAGGTAGATCAAGAACAACAAGGTATACTATTCTGATCTTTCAAAGGTAAAGTCTCAACTTGGCCCAAAGAGCATCCATTAAGCATAAGTAATATCAGTGTTCTGACTTAAGGGATTTATATGGTTTTTAGCCCACTGTAGCATATTGTCATGACCCACGTATCCAGATTTTCAAAAAATTTCTATTTTATTTTTTCTTAGTTAAATGGAAATGAAAATTGTTTACATTCTTTTTTAAAAAAAGTTCATTTTCAAATTCTCTTCCTCCCTTCTTTTCTTCCCTCCCCTTTAAGAAGGCAAACAATTTGACACAGATTATACATATGCAGTCATGCAAAACATTTCCATATTAGCCATGTTGCAAAAGAAAATTCAGACCAAAAAAACCAAGAATAATAAAGTTTTTTCTGAAGTATGCTTCAATCTGCATTCATATGCCATCAGTTCTTTTTCTGGAGGTGGGTAGCATTTTACACCATCAGTCCTTTGGGATTGTTTTTGAGCTTTGTAGTACCAAGAATAACTAAGTCTTGCAAAGCTGATCATCATACAGTATTGCTGCGACTGTATACAATGTTCTCTTCATTCTGCTCATTTCACTTTGCATTAGTAGTTCATGTAAGTCTTCCCAGGGTTTTTTTTTTTTTTGAAAGCATCCTGCTCATCATTTCTTATGGCACTGTAGTATTCCATCACAATCGTATACCTCAAGTTGTTCAGCCATTCCCCAATTAAGAGCATGCCCTCAATTTCCAATTATGGCCTCTACAAAAAAGTTCCTATAAATATTTTTGTACATATAGGTGTTATTCTTTTTTCTTTGATGTCTTTGGGGGTACAGAGCTAGTAGTGGTATTGCTAGGTCAAAGGGTATGCAGAGTTTTATATCCCTTTGGGCAAAGTTCCAAATTTCTCTCTAGAATGGTTGGGTCAGTTCATAACTCTACTAGCAGTGCATTAATATCCCAATTTTTCTGCATCCCCTTCAACATTTGTCACTTTCCTTTTCTGTCATATTAGCCAACCTGCTAGATATGAGGTGGTACCTCAGAGTTTTTTTTTTTTAAATTTGCATTTCTCTAAGCAATAGTGATTTAGAGCGTTTTTTTTTTTCATATCACTATAGATAGCTTTGATTTCTTTGTCTGGAAACTGCCTGTTCATATCCTTTGATCATTTGTCAATTGGGAAATGCCTTGTATTCTTATCAATTTGACTTAGTTTTCTCTGTATTTGAGAAATGAGGCTTTGTCAGAGAAGCTTGCTGTAAAAATTTTTTCCCACTTTCTTGATTTCCTTCTAATCTTGACTGCATTGGTTTGTGCAAACCCTTTTAAATTTGATATAATCAAAATTATCCATTTTACATCCTGCAGTGCTCTCTATCCATTTTTTGGTGATAAATTTTTCCTCTGTCCATAAGTCTGGCAGGTAACATACTCTACGCTCCCCTAATTTGCTTATACTATCACTCTTTCTGTCTGAGTTATTTTTGACCTCATCTCAGTATGGTATGAAATATAGGTCTATATCTAGTTTCTGCAAAACTACTTTCCAGTTTTCCCAGCAATTTTGGTCAAATAGTGATTTCTTATTCCAAAATCTTGGATCTTTGGGTTTATCAAACACTAGATTATTTGGGTCATTTGCTACTGTGTGTGGTGTCTATCCTGCTGATCTGCCACTCTATTTTTTAGCCAATACCTGATTGATTGATTACTGCTTTGTTATACAGTTTGAGATCTAATATTGCTAAGCCACCTACCTTCACATTTTTTCCATTGGTTTCCTTGACATTCTTCACCTTTTGTCCTTCTGGATGGATTTTGTTATGATTTTTTTCTAGCTCTATAAAATATTTTTTGGTGATTTAATTGATATGGCATTGAATAAGTAAATTAATTTAGGTAGAATTGTCATTTTTATTATATTGGCTCAGCCTATCCACGAGCAATGAATATTTCTCCGGTTGTTTAGATCTGACTTTTTTTGTATGAAAAGTATTTTGTAATTATGTTCATATAGTTCCTAGGTTGGTCTTGGCAGGTAGACTCTCGACCATTTTATATTGTCTACAGTTACTTCTATCTCTTCCTGATGGATTCTGTTGGTAATATACAGAAGTGCTAATGATTTATGGGGGTTTATTTTATATCCTGCAACTTTACTGGAAATATTAATAATTTCAAATAGTTTTTTAGTTGATTCTCTAGAATTCTCCAAGTATACTGTCATATTATCTGCAAGAATGATAGTTTTGTTTACTCATTGCCTATTCTAATTCCTTCAATTTCTTCTTCTTGTTTTATTAACTAGCATTTCTAGTACACTATTTAATATGAGTGGTGATAAGAGACATACTTGTTTCACCCTGATCTCATTGGAAAGGCTTATCCCCATAATAGATAATGCTTACTGGTGGATTTTAGATAGATGTTACTTATTTTAAGGAAAGCTCCATTCATTCTTATGATTTCTAGTGTTTCTTGTGTTTTTAATAGGAATGTATTGCATTTTGTCAAAAGTTTTTTCTGCATCTATTGAGATAATCATACAATTTTGCTGATTTTCTTATTGATATGGTTAATTATGCTGTAGCACTATAACATAATGCATAATAATAAGGAGAGAAAGTGAAGGAGTACTGAGCTGACAATGGGTGTATGGTAAGCGAGGTTGAGTTGGAAAGCCCTACTGTTGGCTCCCCTGGGAAGGGTTGGATGTGTCTTGTCTTTCCAACCTGCTATTGCTTTGATGAAATACCCCTTGTGGTCATGCTTTCCTTCTTTCTTCCCTCCCTCCACTTTTATGATATGAGCCATTCATGCTAAATTGAAGTACTATATATTTTTTAAATTTTTTAACTTCTTACAGCTATTTCCTCTTTTTTAAAGAAAAAATTTCACTACTATTTCCTGTTTCTTACATCACTATAGTATTCCATATAGCTTCCTCCCCTACCCCACCTCAAGAACCATTCCTTGTGACAAATAGTATTTTCTGGAGAAGAGAAAAAAGCACAACTGATGAGTACATTGAAAAAGTCTGAAAATGTGAAAAGTGTAACACCCCCACAAAGGGGCAGGTTGGGAGTGTCTTCTCATATATTCACTCAAGTCCCACTTGATCTTTATAATTTTGTTAAATTTACTTCTGATTTTTTTGGTGTGTCATTCTTTCCATTGTTACTGTGTATATTGTTATCCTGGCCTTGCTTACTTCCCTATGCCTCAGTTAATGTAGCTCTTTCCATGCTTCTCTGTATTAATCACACAAATTACAGTAATGTTTGTTTTGCTTAGTCATTATTGCAACTCCTTTTAGGGATGCATTTGATGTATAATGTACTTTTTTCCATCCTCTCACTTTTATATTGAATAGGTCTTTTTTTTTAATGTGTTACTTCTAAACAACAGATTGTAGGTTCTTGTTTTCTTACCCAATATGTCATTCTTTTTTGTCTTATTGGACTGTTTAATCTGTTCACATTTAAAGTTATGAGTTAAATTTATATTTTCTTCCATCTGTTTCTAAAATTCAGTTTTTTAAAGTTATGAATGCCCCCTCTTCTGCTGCAAACACAGCATTTTCTTCCTTCAGTTATTTTAATCTTTTTTTAAGGTGGTGCTATTTTCCCTTCACCCTGATTCCCTTTTTTCATTTGTTATTCCTTTCCATTTAGGCTTTTATTAGTTCCTTTTTCTTTCCTGCTTTTATCTGGTTATATATTTCTCCTTTTTTCTTCTGTTAGTGAAGTAGATTCCTCCTTCATCTTCTCCCCTTCAGCTAGTCCCGTTCATTAGTTTTTTAATTTTTTGTGCCCCTTTCCAAAAAAAAAATTTCTTTCATTCTTTATTATCTATCTTCTCTTTCTTTTTACTTGAGACCCTCAAGCTCTGATTCATGATCCCTATAATTATCTGGTCTCTCTCTTCTGTGTATTCTTCGGGCAATCAAACCTTCCAAGGTGTTTTGGAAGGTATTTATCCAAGGCTCTCCCCTCTAGGCACTTTCTGTTATTGACTTGTAGAGTTTTCTCTGTAGATTCCTCTTTTCCATCATGTCTCATTCCCAATACAGTGTCAATTATTGTAGGTGTCAGAGAGGACGTTACTACATGGGAGGGCCCTTTCCTCACCACTAATCCAGGGGTAAGGAAACTGTAACCTGGAGGCCACATGTGGCCCTCCAGGTCCTGAGGTGAGGTCCTTTGACTGAATCCAAACTTCACAGCACAAATCCTTTTATTAATAAAAATGAAATCCTCAATAAAATAAAAAATAAAATCTTTAATAAAAGGATTTGTGCTGTGAAGTTTAGATTCATTCAAAAAGTTGCACTTGAGGACCTGGAGGGCCACATGTGGCCTCGAGGCTGCAGGTTCCCCACCCCTGCTCTAAGTTCTGTTCCCTGGGTAGAGAATGGGGCTAGTATTTGGTAGTTTGTTGCTATCCAGCTTTCACCACCATAGGGGACTATGCTAAGAACTAAATACACTCTCTGCCCCATGCTTGTTCTTTTACCTGCTTTGCCTTCTCCCTCCTCACTCTGGTTCCTTTTCCCCTTGCTTCCCTTTGAACCTCTCTTCTTTTCCATCCCTTTTCTGTAGTATATAGTTCTCAAGCTTTTTGTTTTGATGAGAGAAAAACTTTTTTAGATACAATGAGATTCAAAAAGTAGAGTTTCTATGGAAGCAATGTGGTGCACATCCAAGTGAAAATGGCATTAATCATTTCCTGTTTCCAAAAGAGAGTGAGTCAGTATAGGGGAAACCAAGGGAGCCAGAAGCAGAGCCAGAGGTCAGGACAGGTGGGCACCTGGGGTAAGGGATTAGACAATAGAGGAGGCAGGGACCTTGACAAGAATAACAAATATGACTATAATGACGACAGCAGGGAGGTGGGAGGGAGTGGTTATTCAGATCTAGTTTGGCTTGGCAATGTCAAAGCACAAGATGTTGATGGCCTGGTTCTAGAAGGTGGAGGTGGATAAATATGAAGAGGACAATTTCATGGACAAAAAGAATGAGGGCAAGGGCCACACTGGACCCAACTAGGATGATATTACAAGCAATTCTGAAAAATTCTCTAATCTACATCAGGAGTCAGGCTGTTAAGGATGAAGGAGGCAGCATTGACCTGAAAAGCGCTCATTTCTTTTAAACCACAGATTATTAAAAAGGCAGTTCAGTATCTTGACATATGGCTCTTCTAACAAAATATATTTATAAGGGCTTTGAAAGTCCCTCTGAAAACAGCAGTGCTATGTTATTGCAGTGGTATGAAATGATATTTACTGCTGGAGGAATGGGGTCTATCATTCATGTCTTAATTGCCAATGAAATGATTTAGTCCAGCAAGAAGTGGATGTCTGCCATGGATGGAATGTCTAGTATAAAGACCACAACAGCCGAATGCCACTGCTTCCCTGTGGGTAATATCTGTGTGTCTTAGTTTTGTTTTCATACTTTCTTTTTCATGTATGTGAAGAAGAAAAAGACTTATCAGTTTTCCTTTAGTTAAAAATTGGGATAATATAAAAGTATAATTTTTTAACAGGTATATTTGATGCTCCCCAAAATCAATTTAGTGATTTTAGATACACACACACATATATATATACACACATTGACATATATGTATGTTGTGCATATATACAGACACACATGTATATGCGTATATACACGTGTATATGTATATATACACATTATATACATACATGTATACATATATGCATATACATATACACACACTGATTGTCTCAAAAATGATAGGTGCTTTGGAACAAACATACTAGGACTATCTGAATGAATATGAACAGGAGGGAAAAACCAGCCTGTGTCTAATATTTATATCCAACACCAGGTCCCATATTAGTAATTTTATGAAAACAGTACAGAATTTCAGAAAATTTTTGCTATTTTTGATGTCTGTTTTTTCTTTAAAATAATATTCTGAAAATAAATTGTCATTGGTGAATATTTTTTTAAAAAGATCAAGAAAACCAATATATGTTGGTACCTCCTAGTAGGATGATAAGTGTTTCCTTCCTTCTCAACTTTAGACTGTCATTTGTTCTAGACTGTCTCTTCAGTATGAATTGTTCGATTTTTCTGTCCCCTACTTTCTCTATATCTAGCTATTGACATCTCTGAAGCTCTAAAAAGGTGTACTGGGCCATTTTTTCTCAGACACTGAACTCCATTGGGCAACATATTCTCTAAGCTAGAATTCAAGTTTCCAATGCTTCATTTCTTGCACTAGAAAAATTTAACTGTCTTTTTATAAGATAAAAGCTACCTGTGACTCCACAGGCATTAAAACGTTCTATTCATATTTTTGGCCCGGATCCATTATGCCATTAGTGAAAGGATCATCTGGTATAAATGACAACCCTTGCAGACTGGAAACTCATCTATAACCTAGAATCTTAGAGGGGAAACTGAGAGGTTAAGTGACCTTCTTCACAGCTATACAGTTAGTATCTGTTAGGGCTTGAACTAAACTCTTTCAGATTCAAACTGGCCTTCTATCCATTTCAACTTTTTAATTTTGATAATGTTTTGAAACAACAAATGTAAATCAAATCACAGAATTAAAGGGGGCACTAGAAATCACAACATGCAACAAGCATTTCAAAAACTTTAAATTTTATAAAATATTTTACTTTTCAAAGGCACATCAATAATAGCCTTGTTTACAATTCTAAATATGGTATAGAAATATTTAAGTAACAAAACAGGGAAATAGATTGGTATGTGGAGAATTTTTTTTAACATTGATAAAAATGAATATAGAATATTTCTTACATACAGAAAGCAAGGCTAACATTAGATATGTTTCATTTTGTATTGTTTTTACTTCCTCCTTTTTCTATAAACAGAACTGAACTTTATGCCCACATTGTAGTGAAAGTGGTTTTTAACAACACTGTGGGCCATTCTAACAGTACCTGGTTAATTCTCTGGCATCCGTTGAGAGACTTAGTTAAGAAAAAAATTAGGAATCTAAACCTCATATCCAAGAACAATACAGGAGTGCACAGGGCAAAGAATGAAGTGGCCATGGTGCTAATCCATAAAGCCAAGGAGACTCTGTTTTGGGAACAAAATTACAGTAAGTATTAAGCCTGTGTCTGTAGGAGAACAGCCATGAAATCAATCAATTATCAAAGACTGTAGACACATATTCAAAGAGCATGTCTTCCCTGCATCTTATCTGAATAGCCTGAGGTGTGATTGACAAGAGGATGGTGGGCAGCTATTTTCTCTCTCCACTAAGACAAGAGGAAAGAGGCCTAAATTGCAGCATAAGATTAGATAAAGTGAAGAACTCTCAAAGAAAGTTATTGGTCACTGGAATCAATTACTTAGGGCAGAGGTATCAAACTAGGCATTGGACTAGCAAAACCTGAGTGATTAAATCCAACTAGGAAATATTTAACAAAATAAAAATACAATGAAATATAAATAATGTCAGTTTGTGGTTTTCTAAGTCAATATGCATCTGACAGAGTTTCTTTTTTATTTGAATTTGACACTACTGACATAGTGGGTTATAAAATTAAGCCTGGTGGTCCTGAGACTACCAAGACAGTCTCTCCTTAAGGGAAACTATAGCTAATGAAATCTGTTCATGAAAAAAAAATATTGGCAATAATATTTTTGAGGTTGGTATGTCTGTGCGCCCCCAAATAACATTTTTCCAAGAGTTTGTTTTTCTCCTTGCACCTATGTTCTCCACAAATCCCCTATGTGCCCTGAATCTTGACATGCAAAACAGCCAGCTGCAGGTGGCCACCAAAATCAGAGTATAAGTATCCCACCCTCAGAAAGGCATTTTGCAGTATATCTCTGCTCCCAAGCATAGCCTGCCCTCCAACCAGAGCATGCCTTTCCTGCTGAATGGACACATATCTCTGAGCTCCCCAGTGCAGCCCCATCCTTGCATGAATTGTACTCTGTGTGTGTGGGGGGAGCGGGGGGGGGGGGGGGGGGGGGGGGGGGGGGGGGGGGGGGGGGGGGGGGGGGGGGGGGGGGGGGGTAGGAGGGAGAGAGTGAGTTGTGTATCAGGTACCCTTTTTTCTTTCCTCTTCTCTCTCTTTCCCATTGCTTTCCAATAAACTTTGCCTTGAGCTCATTACATATTATTCTCAACACTTGAACTCATTAAGGCATTTATTTCCCTTGACTTCTCTGAGTGGCCCACAGGCCATCCTTTAAACATAAACCAAGTACTAGATAAAGACTTAACTTGTTGGTAGCCCTGCCTCCACTGGGAACTATAGTATTGTAAGCCTACCTGTAGAAAGCAAGGGTCAACAGGGGAACCCTACATCATCCCAGCAGGGATTCCTTTATGCCAGAGGACTGGGGCAATACATGGGGTACTGGAATAATATTGGTAGTGTAGGCTGTTCATTGGGACAAACAATCCTCACTGGCCTAAAGACATTAGGGAAATTTCAACTGGGAAGCCTCAAAAGAAATTTGGAGAGGAATAACAATTACCTGCAAGGTCCTATTTTCTACTGAAGGGCATCCTTCTTATATGCTTTTTGGCTTGCAATCTAGGATGAAAATTAAATGTCAGATCTGAAAAAAAAATTCCAGAGGAGCCTTATGTGTCTCAGGATCAGGGTTTCCTTGTATGTCTTAGGGGTAGAGGGTCCAGCGACTTGGACCAAAAAGTAGAGACACCTACTTCTTCCCAGAGCAACACCAGCACTAAAACTCCTGTGTCTAGAACAGTGCCTAGAGGAAGCCTATTTGGACAAGGTGATAGCCTGCAACCTCAGCCTAGTCTCTCCCTCCTCTTCCTCCTTCTTCTTTTCTCTCTCTCTCTAACTTGGGGAGGCAGATAAGAGAGAAGAGGGAAGGAAATCTTTTTCCCAGTCTGCAGAAATTTATGACATCATAAACTAATTAGACATGAAGTCTGTGACTAGAATTTAATTACCCTACTATGCATTTCCAAATTATGGTTTGGATGTTTTTTATAAATATTGAAATATCTTAGTGATTTTGGGGAGTACATACATGCAGGAAGAAAAACAAGCCAACTGATGGAAAGATATTTTTGGGCACACAGCCACACCAATCTCTAAAGTATTATTGCCATTATTTTTACATGAATAGATTCTATAAGCCTTAGTCTCCCTAAGGGGATATTGCCATGGTGATCTCAAGAAAATCAGGCCCAATCTTAAAGTAATCCATCCTTTGGTCTTTGGGATCACAATGACTTGACTGGCAAGTTGTTATCATCTATCAGGTGCATTCCTTTTTGGTATGTAGGCCTTACAGAGGCAGCATCTCAGAGGGAGGAAGGGGAGCATCTTCGCCTAATTTATTACAATCTAATAACCCATCCAGTGGCCTGGAAGGTCCTATGGCACAGGTCAACAATACACTATCTTAATGCCTACTACATACAAGATAAAAGGATCAGAATCTCAAAAGCAATCTGGGTCCAAGTTCCATAGCTGCTGGGGAAGGACCAGGAGAGCAGGTGTTCAGTGGTCCTGAGGAAATAGAATAAATCTGGATCAAAAGGTGACTGATCCAGGTCTTCATCTGATCCATTTGTTTACAGACTTTATGGGAGGGGTCCATCAACATGAAATAGGAGGAGTTCATGAAGATACAAATGCCCTCTTGGTCTGTAAGCAAATAATCTAGGGCCAAGCAGTGGTCCATAACCATGGCCTTGAGGGTCCTTTGTCCTTCAGTGAGGATATCAGTTCTATGGCAATGTCCATAATCTATTCCTTCAGGTATCTGGTGATTGCCTCTCATGTATCTTTCAAGCATCTGTGCAAGTCCTCTTCAGCCATTCCTCAGGTGACTGCTCCTAGGAGGACCCCAACTCCAAATAGCACGTGGCTCATTCCCCTTTTGTGCTTAGACAAGGGTCTGATGGTTGGAAGGCAAGTCAAACAGCCTTGGTAGAGTTTTAAAGGTGAGCTAAATGCCCATGGTAATGAGGGTGCAGATAACAATATCCAAGAATGAGACTGGAGTGTGAGTGTAAATTAGGTAAGAAGGCACTGGGGTGCACAGGTTTACTAGGTGCCAGAAGAGGCCTGGAATTGGATCCTGTTTACCCAGATGCCCTTGTGTTCAGTGATTTTCATGGCTCATGTCCAAACAGGTATGGTTCACATCTGTGGGAGACCTCACCCAGGAGATAGTGTACCACTGGATTTGATCGAGAGCAGTCAAAGGCCTTGGAGTGACAATGAAAACTGAATAGTGTCTTAGTTGTTTGTGGATGGATCAAGGCTGTCCCATTGGGGGGCATGCTAAGTAGGCACAACCCCAAAGCTATTTTCTCCAAAGATGGGGGCCTCTAGCAGGCCCAGGACCCAGCGAGATTGCTGGTCTGGGTGACTGCTTCTTCCAGCTCCACTATGGAGGTTCTTCCCTAAATCATCCCAACAATAATGATCCAGGAACTTAGGGGACCAAGGGAAAGGTCTCTTTGGGTTAGTACACTGACTGGTTGCTAGCTCAGTGAATTTCAGTGTCTCTCTACAACTGTTCCCAGTCCAATACCTCTGGCAAAAGTAGAGTGGGGGCAAGTCAGAAATCACCTAAGGAGGCAAGAAGGCTCAAGATGGTGGGGCATCAGCACAGGTTTGGTTATTCAGAGAACTCATATTTGCTTCGGTGACCTTGGCTGATGATGGGGGCAATTCAGGTGAGAAAGACATGTTCTGGTGTTACTTTTCCTCTACCTTCACTAGCTAAGTCTTAGTTTACGGCGAGTAAAATGACACTGAGTCAAGTTTTCCAGCAAGATAACAGTTTATTAACAGTGCCACATATAGCTGTTAATAAGGTGGGTTACTCCAGCCACCTCAGCAGACTGGGAATCCCAATGGGATAGAAAAGACCATTTTTATTGAGCCCCAAAAGGAGGGAGGGTCAGAGTAGTTGGAAAACTTTATAATTAGCTACAGATGGGGAAAGTGAGTTGACCTTCGGGTGTGGTTGATCACAATCTTCTCTGACAATTAAGGAATGTACATTGCTCTATGGACCTCAACTGCCTCTTAGTAATCTTGGCTAGAAAATCAGAACCACCCTAGTCAGGATCACCTTGGTTAGCTGTTCCCTTGGGGAGCTTAAATCGCCCTTAATTTTGACAAGGATAGACAAGAACAGAACTATCCCTTGGGAAGGGGCCTGAGCCTAAGCTAGTTCTTTGTTTACAAATAAACAAAGCAGAGTTCCCAGCAAATGGTTAACAAGCAATGTCCTGGGGCTAAGAGTATTCACATTATTCAATCACACCTTTAGTTTGGACTGGGAGAGGAGGCCTTTCGGTTACATTGAGAATTGGGGTTTGACAGGATCAATTATAGAGTAGAATCAGTTATTAAATGATATAACATAGTTTTAATTATGCTGATAAGGTTCTGGTAAGGGGTGAGAATAAAACATCAAAGAACATAGCTGCTGCATTTGTGTCCTTTGGCTCTTTTGAAGTCAGGGTCAGGAGTTCATGTCTTTGTTTACTTCTCCCGTATAGGGAAATGGTGAAATCTCATTTTATTTGTTCTAAAAATGGGAAAAAAATTGAATTGGACATTTGGTCCTTTTAGAGAGGCATTGCATAAATGCAGGGATGATAAGATCTCCATGAACATTTAAGGGTGCTTCTGTCTTTGATAATTGGGGATAATTGTGTCAAACAAAGCTGGCTCTATATTTTAAAATGAATGGGAGAATTTTAAATTTCCAGAGAGATAATTTCTTTAGTTATTTTGATATTTATAATGTTAAAATGGAGCTCGAGTCCTGAAAGATTTCATTTGGAGGCAGTTTGGGGATCACAGAGTACACAATTATACATAAAGATCACTGCCCTCCGCACTATAGAAGCATATTATTAAGTTTTGTTTTCAGAATCTGTTGGAAGGGTTTGCAGAAGCCATCTGTCTTACTGACTGATACATGACAAAGAATCTCCTCTACACCATACCTCACTTCCCCAAAATCAAAAGGTCCCAAATTACTTCCTAAGGTTGCCCATTCTACTTTTGGAAAGCTTAAATTATTATCAAATCTTTATCAATCAAAATTTATGACTTTGAAATTTCAACCCATCGTTCTGCCATCTAGGGTCAAATAGATCCTTATTTCTACAAATGATTGAGGAAAGCCATTATATCTCCCCAATCTTCTTTTGTCTAGACTAAATATCTCTAGTCATCTTATGGTATGATCACAAAGTTCTTCATCATTCTTCATTATCATCTCCAGTGCATCAATGTACTTCTTAAAATGGAGCTTCCAAAACTGAAAATAATACTCCATATGTGGTAAAATCAGAGCAGAATATACCAAGTCTATCACTTCCCTAATGTTGAACACTGTCACTTTTTTTTTGTTTGTTTTGGAGGGGGGAAGGCAAGGCAGTTGGGGTAAGTGACTTGACCAAAGTCACACAGCTAGTAGTCTGAGTGTCTGAGTCACGTGTCTTGAGTCCACATTTGAACTCAGGTCCTCCTGACTCCAGGGCCAGTGCTCTACTCACTGTGCCACCTAGCTGCCCCTATATGCCACTTTTGATGCAGCCCAGATTGCATTAGCTTGGGAGTCTAGCCAAGAAGCAGACTAGAAGGAAGCAAAACCTAACCCAATCTTAAATCTTCTATAAAATAACCAGGCCAGGAAACTGAGGCCAAAGGGCAACCACAGTTTTGTCTGTTGGAATGAGGAAGAGTCTGAAAAACAACTGACTTGGAAAATGGACCAAAGAGAGGTAATTTAAAAATCATTGAATTACCTGAAAATCATGACATCCCCCCCCAAAAGAAACAAAACTGCCTAAATACCTTAGAATTAGAGGACAAAATAAAAATAGAAAGAATCCACTGATAACATCCTGAAAGAAACTACAAAATGGAAACTCAAAGAAACATTATAACCAAAATCTAGAGCTTTCAGGTCAAAGAAAAAATACAAACAGACAGAAATAAAGAATTTATATACTGAGGAATCACAGTTAGGATCATGCAAAATTTAGTAGCTACATCTATGAAGGAATGAAGAGATTATAATATGATGTTCCTTAAGGAAAAACAATGGAGGTTTATGACCAAGAATATCTATACCCAGCAAAACTGAGTATAATCCTATGTGGAAATATATAGATCTTTAATGAAAGAGAAGACTTCCAAGCATTCTTTGTGAAAAGACCAGAACTGAATAGAACCTTTGAAATAAAATCATAGGAGTAAGGAGAATCGTAAGACGGTAAATAGGATTAAGTGATCATAAAGGACTAAACAAGCAAGTGATGTTTACATTCGACCTGAGAGAGATTATACTAGTGCCTCCTGAGAATGCTAATGGCCTCAGGAATCATAGAAGGAATTAAATGAGATAGATGGCCTAGGAGTGATTTTATTATGTTTTAATGATCTTTTGGAAAAGGAATATTTTGGGAGGGGGAAGGAAGAGGCGAAATGGGGGAAATTATCTCAAATAAATCTCAGATGTAAGTAGAAAACCATAAACAAAGAAAAAGGTATGGGAGGAGTGGCTGACTCCTTAAACTCACTTTTATATGAACTGGTCAAAGAAGAGAAGAATACAGACACAGCCTGGTGTAGAAATACATTTCATGCAACAGGGAAACAGAAGTAAAAGGGGAGACAGAGACAGGACGGGAGAAATAAGAAAGATGACAAATTCAGGAGGGAAACTACTCATAAACCAAACAAATTCTAACTACAGAGGGTATATTGTGAAGAGGGGCTTAAAGGGGAAAAAGAAAGGGTAAGAATCTGTAATTGGGCTGTGAGTGACAGAAAGAGAAGAGGGGCAGGTGAGCATTGGTGCTTCCTACCTTCTTTTCTGGGTAGGAAACAAAGAGAAAGAAAGTATAAGAGAATAGGATGGAGGGAAATATATAATTATTATAATTGTTAAAGTGAATGGAATGACCTCACCCATAAAAGGGAAGAGGATAGTGGAATAGATTAGAAAACAGAATCCAATCTGTTTTTGTTTTGTTTTGTTTTGTTTAAACAGGAAACATACCCTGAAATATAAAGATTCATATAGTTAAAATAAGGGGCTGGATTAAAATCTATTAACTTTCAGATGAAGTATTAAAAAAAAGACATGAAAATCTTGATCACAGACAAGGCAAGAACAAAAATATTTGACTAAAAGAGATAAACAGGGAAACTGAAACATATGCTGACAATGAACATCAATGCTAAAAATGTATACACAAAATGGTATTGTATCCATACGCTTAGATGTTGATTCATTTTGAGCTTGTCTCTCAGATCTTTTTGAGACAGACAGTTGTCTAACAATACCTCACCAAACTTGTACTTCTGAAGTTGATTTTTTGAAATGACTTATTGGAGAAAAAACAACAAAACTCTGAACTTGGAGTAAAGGGACCTGATTTGAAAACCAGCTCTACCTCTTATTTCCTGGGTGACCTTGACACTTTACCTTTCTAGGCCTCAGTTTCTTCATCTGTAAAATTAGAGAATTGCCCTAGAGGAACTCTTAAGGTCTCTTCCAGTTCTATTTGCCATTATAATTTTACATTCATCCTTCAACTTATTATAGTCATCCCCATGTTCCAGCCTATCAAAATATTCTTAGAATGTAACTATCATCATCTATGCCTCCTAACTTTGCCTAATCTGTAAATACATATTTCATCTAATCATATATCAAATTCATTGAGTATAATGTTAAAAAAAAAAACACAAGGCTAAACACACACACTACTGGAAACCATCTTTTATGTTGACATAGAACCATTCATGATTGAATTAGCTCTGAGTCCACCTCATTTCTCTATCATTTGCCCAAATCTATTTTTTTCTCACAAGTCATACTATTTCATGACTGTCAAATATTTTACAAAAATCTAGATAACTACATAATTTCCCTTATCCGCCAATATAGCCAAAAAAGGAGATAAAGTTAATCTGTTCTGAGCTAGTTTTGATGAAGCCATACTAACTCTTTGGGTCACTATTTCATTTATCATCCTGTTAATAATATGTAAGGGTATATACCAGAGATGGAGAACCTGTGACTCTCTAAGTCCTCAAGTGCATCCTTTTTACTGAATCCAAACTTCACAGAAAAAAAA
>CM053622.1:382448650-382469186 GCA_028646595.1 Phalanger gymnotis
TGAGTTTTTCAGCGGGGTATGACTGCTTGTAGAGTACAGAGTTCTATGTTTCAAGCTTGGGTGGATGTGCTGCGTGGCAGCACTCCTCCTTCCCCAAGAACCCCAACCATGATTGGACTTAGATCTTCAGCAGGCTTTTCACTCCTGCTCTGATCAGCCACTTAATTCCTCCCACCAGGTGGGCCTGGGGCCAGAAGCAACTGCAGCTTTAGTTCTAAAGCTGCCCCACCTCCACTGCCCCAGGGGCGGTGGCAGAAACCGCAAACTCCCTGTCCCCAGCAGCTTTTCCTACTAACCTTCTCTGCTGTCTTTGGTGTTTGTGGGTTGAGAGGTCTGGTAAATGCCACAGCTCACTAATTCAGGGTGCTAGGGCACGCGCCGCCTGGCTCCCGGTCTGGTCCATCCGCGGTCTGGTTGGTCTGCGCGGCCCACACTGGGCTGTGTTCCGCTCAGCTCCGCTGCCCTCAGCTCCCAGCTCTGTGAGGGATAGAGACCTTACCCAGAGACCATCCAGGCTGTCCTGGGCTAGAGCCCTGCTTCCCTCCACCACTTTGTGGGTTCTGCAGTTCTAGAATTGGTTCAGAGCCATTTTTATAGGTTTTTAGAGGGACTTGGTGGGGAGCTCCCGCTAGTCCCTGCTTTCCAGCCGCCATCTTGGCTCCATCCCCGCCTCCCATTTCTTATATTAATGAAAGGATTTGTTCTATAAAACTTGGATTTAGTCAAAAGGCAACACCCAAGGACCTAGAAGATTACCTATACACGGCCTCGAGGCCACAAGTTCCTTACTCCTGGACTATTAGACCTTTGAGACCTTAACAAAGTTAAAAGTTGTAAGGGGCAAAAACAAAGGCATTGAAACATTCAAGGGAAGTATAACAGTGATTTTGCCAGCTCTCACTTTCTGAGGACCATGTATGTATGTTACATGTTGTTCCTCTTCCAAGGTTCTCTTGTACCCTTAATAAAGCTGAGAGTATTTAGTCTCTTTGCCATTTGCTCAAGCCTCCATTCATTGGGTTCTTTGAATTTTTAGGGGTCCTCTTCACTGTAGTTCCATTTTCCCACTTAACAGGTTGACTTTTACAAAAGAATGTTTACTTCAAAGTATAGCAAGAATGAACATACAAAAAACACCCCTCTCCAAAAAAAGTTTAGAAGTAATAATCCCCCTGTTAAATCACTTCAGGCACTGGGAAGAAGAAGAAGATTAGGTTCACATCTTAACTTGGTTCCTATACAGCATGGTCCACCAAGTTCTAAGTCTAACTCATCTCTGGGCTTTTGTCCCAGGATCCAGGTTCTCCAGGCTTCCCTGCTTGGCTGGTCCAAGGTTTCCATGGCTTGAGCTCCTTGGGCTAGAAACTCCATTTAGACCTAATAAAAAGGCCAAAAACAGAAAACAAAAAACCAAACCCCAGACAAAACCCCCCAGCCCATTTCACTGGGCCAAAGAACCTAAAGGAAGGCAGAGAGGAGGTAACTCTTCTCACCAGATAGGTTCATTTATGCCCATTCTATGGACGAACCGGATCTTTACCCCCTGGACACAGTTGGCACGATAGAATGAGACTAGAGTCTAGATACTAGAGACAGTCTGGTAGTTTTAAAGATGCAGCCAGTTTCAGTTACAAAGTCAATGGAAGGAAGCTACTCCTATCCGTGTGGTCAGGGAATCCAGAATGTCTTCTTCCAGAAGCAGGTCTTTGCCACATCCCACATCATTGTAGGAGACTCACATATGTTCAAAGCCTGATTACAGAAGCATTTTAGAGATTTAAGAAGACCTCAGAAAGGGCTTCAGACCTTAACTGTGATTTAAATAGCTCAACTGCATATGAAAATGCCAGAAAGACAATGAATTTGCCTCAAGACACAGCATGCTTCAGTGTCGTCATCCTTACTCACTCACGAATTCCACCTGGAGCCTAGGAAGTGTATTTGGAGTGTCATCATAAGTAAAGGTAAGGTCTCAATGACAGGGGATGAACCTCAGAAGTAAGACCCTGAGGGAGTCACAGAGGAGACATTTCTAGCAGTTCTGGGCTAACTGTCATTGCTCTTGCTTTCTGAAAACAGCTCTTTAACTAAGCAAGGGGGATGAGAGGGGAGAGATGTAGAGAGAGAGAATAAGGAGCGGGAGAAAGAGAGAGAGAGAGAGAGACAGAGAGACAGAGATCAGTTGCCTCACATTACCATTCAAAATATTTGGAATTTGGCCCCAGATCTGTGATTGCATTGGCAGAGGGAGCTCCTTGTGAAGAAACTCTTCTAATGCAGATCCACGTCAGCTTTGCTCCTCGTAGTCTCAGTTACTTGGAGCTAAGTGTCAGAGGCAGGCACTACAGAGTCAACATAGCTATTGGTAATATATACACTGAAAATGCCTTTTGCCATTAAGTGGCCATTATAAATTATAGTACAATGCAAAAAGTGTTGGCTTTAATGTTAGAGGCCTTGGGTTCAAATCCCACTTGTATGATCTTAAGTAAGTCACTTTAACTCTTTGGGCCTCACTTTCCTCCTCCGTAAAATGACAGTGTCCTTTCTAACTCTAAATCTATGTGTGATCAATCCTATGATTGAGTGTTGGCCAAAAGGCCAACTGCTTACTTTAGGGGGACCTACTTTAAAAGTTACATACGACAGATAACACAGGGTAGAAAGTTTCGTACTTTCTGAATGTCACCTTTAACTATTATTCAGGTACATTTGTCTTTGTGGATATGCTTTCTTCTCATACTTTAAGTTCAGTCCTCAGAAGCTATTTTTGGGGGAAAAAAGCTATTTTTTTTTGCCAGCTAGAAAGATAATGCTAAAACCATCAAAAAAATAAAGCTCAAAATGAATCGTGTCAAATTAAGATTTTGAGCATGATTTTTAGCTTATTCGTTTTTAGGAAAAGAGGAGGAGGAAAGAGCAATAGCTTTATAAGTATAGCTCCTTCCATTCCACAGTTCTTTTGTGGAATGATTAAAGGTGCCTAAAGTTGGATTCAGAATGGTTAACAGTAAGAAAACAGGAAGGAGGATCTATACAATCCTCAGTTCTATATTCGGTTCATGCTCATAATTATGATTTGTCAACCTAAAGTGTAGCACCATGTCATTTTCTGGATTGTAGGTATATACACTAATTGTATTTGCTTATGGTAATGACACATTTGGAACTTCTCCGTCTCCTCTTTTGGATAGAAATGAGGGCAATAACAAATATGAAGGAAATTATCTAGGTTGCTTTATCTGGCAGTAAAGTATTAGTGATTCTGGAACATATATGGATGTCAAGAATAGCAGCTGTGTTAGCCATTTTTGAAGTCAAAATTAAGGTAAACTGAGGCACAAAGCTCCAAGCATGATCTAATAAAACATGAATTTACCAATAAATAGGATCTTTAGCTTCCTCAGAAAAGCTAAGACCATGAAGTGAGCTAGATATTTTATAGTTTTTTTTTTCTTGGAAGTACGGAACACACACAAAAAAGGAATTCATAGGTATGAAAGGAGTTATGATTGGTTAAACAGCCTAAAGAAAACAACATGATTGGTAGTATCATAGATGTGGGAGACGACATGATTGGCTGGAAATTGGGAATGTGGGGCGAGTAACAACCTGTCCATGTTATTAAGGAATGCTTATTGATTTATAAAGCCCATCTGCATCCTGCTGGGCTTGTTAGTGGCACAGAGATAAACAGACTTCCTGGCACCCACCTGCATCTTCCAAGGCTTGTTAACAGATCTCCTTAATTGTGGATGAATATGCTCATTAGTAGGAAAACAGGTGGGGCATGTAGCAACCTCTCCTGGTTGTGGAGAGAGAGAAACTTTATCACCATAAAAAGGAGAGAGAGTAAAAACATGTACAGAACCTTCAATGGCAGCAAGCTTGGCAGCTGCATCAGCACAATTGTTTCCTCTTGACACAGGGTCAGTTCTACCAGTGTGAGAAGGACAATGGACAATGGCCAGGGCAGCAGTTTCAGAGCAGACAAGAGATCTTTGATAAAATTCTCAATAGCAATGACATTATTGGCAGATGTTAAAAACAGCTCTCTGTAGCCGGTGTTCCAACATTATGGAAGATACCAAATGCATAGTGTGAGTCAGTATAGATTATGGTTTTGGCTAGCTCATGCCTGGGTAAGGGTCACAAGCTCAGCAGTCTGGGCACTGAGACAAGAGGGCACTGAAGCCTTCTAGGCAATGTCATAATCAGAAACAAAAGTGGTGCCAGTGTAGTGAGTACCATCTCTCATAAAGAAAACAAAGTCAGGATTTTACAAGAAAGGCTTGAGTTTAGTAATGAAATAAGAAGGCCTCAACTAAACCAAACCAAACCCAACCTAAACTCAACTTAACTCAACCAAAACAAGCCTCCTCTACCAAAAGGGTGGTTGTGGCCCCAGTCTGGATACAGGGAAGTACTCCAGCTGCCCCAGAATGAGGCTAAACAGAATCATAACTTACTGGGTATGGAGTGGATCAGATGTTTGGGTAATGACACCAGAAGCCACCCCTCTTTGTTCATGTACAAAAAAAGAGGAGGACTTACTGTAAACTGGGAGTCCCAGTGAAGGTGCTGTAGAGCAAGCCACAAAGGTTCTGAGCAGTCTTTAGTCACAGAGACAAGAAGTTGAGTTATCTGGCCAAATGAAGGCTTCCATTGCTGGCAGTACCTGGCTGCTCCAAGGATAGTATGCAACTGCCACTCAGTGGTGGATATAGTGAGCTGCTGGGTGGCCTGAATGCTTTTAGGAAAGACCTAATGGGTCCCAGCAGCCCAAATAATTCACAAATATTCCACCTGTGGAAGGTATCAATGGAATTTTGATTTAGAGGCTTTATGACCCCTCTAGCGAAGCTGTAACATGGTATGACAACCATCCTCTTGGCACACTTAAGCACTGGGGATGTAAGCAGGAGGTTGTCCACATAATGGATCAGAGAGGAGCCCTTGAAAGTGATAGAAACTAAGTCCTGTTGTAAAATTCAAGAGAATAAAGTGGGACTCTCTACATAATCTTGTGACAGACAAGCCCATATCCGCTGTGTGTTTTACCAGGCAAAGGAAAATAGATATTGGGCGTCTGAGTGAAGGAAATTATAAAAAATGCTGAACAAAGATACATCACCATAAAATAGGTAGTTTCCCAAGAAATTGAGGAAATGATGGTAGTAGAATTGGACACCACTGGATACCCAGGGTTAACATAAGCACTGATTGCATGTAAATCTTGTACAAAGTGATTAGCAGGCTTGACATCTGGCTTAGGCTTCTTAATAGAGACAATGTATTGCAAGATGATTTTCAAGGCATCTTGATGCCATAAATATCTTGATCCCTTAAAGAGTTAATGACGGATGAAATGCCCTCACTAGCCCTCTGGGTAAAGGGTACTGAAAAATAGATGGTGGAGGGCTTCCCCTAACTTTCACGGTAATAGGGTTGACAGATTTCAGGAGTCCCATGTCTGAAGATGTAGAGGTCCATAGGGTGTCTGGGATATAAGATGAGATGCTAAATGCATCTCTGAGTATCTCTGGGTCATTCTGAATGAGGATGGGGAATAAGAAAAGGGAGTCCTTGGACAGAGTACCATCTTTTGATCAGGAAATAGGTTTGCATAAGAGATCTCTCACCAATAGATGTGTAGGGGATTTGGGCATGAGGAAGAAAGAGTGTTCAACAGACAAGAGGCCAACAAATACCATGCAATAGGGCAATCTAGGAACATTCTGAGGTTTTCCTGAGATCCCAACAACATTTAAAGACCCAATAGAAGTACAGTTGGAATTGGGTTTACTCATTATAACTGAATTAGAGGCTCCACTATCCAGTAAGCCAGTAATCCAGACTATGTCATGAATTTTAAGGGTGACATGGTGTTCACTATTTTAGAGAGATGAATGGATCAGATAAAACTGGGGCCAGGACATCAGGTTCAGGAAAAATAAAGTAGTCCTCTCTGGAATCTACAGCCCCTTCCCCTTCCACATACCTTCATGCAGTAAAGTTACCCTGGGAATCTTTAAGGTTACTCTTCCTTCTATTTCTGAGGTCCTATTGTTTGTTTTTTTTTTTTTTACAGTCATGGATAATGTGGCCCTTCTTTCTACAATAAACACATTCATGTGATTTGCAAATTTTTTCATATGACCTCTGAAACAGTTTATATTAGTGGCCTCTCAAAGTGCTAGTACAGAAGCAAGGATGGCTTGTTCCTATACCTTAAGTTTTCCCTTTTCCTTGTCCTTTTCTTCTTTATCTATTCTTTCATAAATGTATAGGGCAACGCTCTGAGTTGGCTTACAGCTATGCCATCCATCTTTTATGGAAATGTTTTTATATCAGTGATTGATTAGCTAAATGTATGCTAACAATGCATATATCTCATGGGTTAAGTGGGTCTAATTTTGCATATCATTCAGCACTTTTATACAATCTATTATAGAAATGGTTAGGGGTGTCTCTCTCATCTTGTACTCTATTGGAATTTACTCCAGTTTTCAGATCTGGTGGCGCAAATTTCTATGACCACATTTAAGTACTGAAACAATCTAGTACAATAAACCCAAAGATTAATATTTTCAACAGAGATCCTGTAGTGGCCAATTGGGAAGACCTGCAGAGTCTTGAGGGTTTCCTCCTATAAGAAGCATTCTATTTGTCACCTCTGTGATGACAGTTCTTTCTCTAGGGGAAAGTAGATCTCCATAAGGTCAGTAATATTTCCCCAAATGAGTTAAAATATCTAAAATAGCCTTAAATTGGGAAATAACAGCCCAAGAATTTTCATCAAATTTGAGGGCATCCTTCCTCCAGTTGGAGAGATCAGAGGGACTGAAAGGCTGATTATGTGCCCTAAGGTGTAATAACTAATCTTTCTCAGAAGGGGAATATACCAGTAGGTTGTTCCTCAATTTTAGAAGGAACTAAGTTGTCATTTGATTTAGAAGGAGAATAAGATAGGTGTGAAGAATAAAGAGGAGAACAAGAGGCGGTGGAGAAAGAAGAGGAAGGGGAGAAGGAGGATCTAGTGGGGAAGGCAAGACTATAGCAACAGAGGAAAAAGTAGCTGAAAGGAATTGTAGAGAAGTAGGAGGGGATAAAGAACTGGGGAAAGGTAAGGAAGCAGGAAGAGATACTGGCAAGGAAGGGCAGAAAGAAGGTGCTTCTGGGGGGTGTTAGGCATGTGCCATTAGACAGGGCAGCCCAGCTGAACCAAAATTCTATCTGGCTTTGACATTGATTAAATGCTTTAATTAACAGTTAAATTTAGGCCAAATTTAGGTACAAAATTTAGTCCAAACAAACTATTAGCTGAATCCTTAGCTAATTTAGACCAAATTTATCTGACTGAGAAGACAGGCTTCTCCAATTGCTTCTTGAATGGGAAATACCCCTCCCAGCTTAATCTGGGAGCCTCCATTAAAGAAAGAAAAATTATTCAAAGGTTTGGTATCCATCCTGGATGGAATCAGGATCCTCCCTTAGAGAGAGGACAACAAATTCTCCAAGGGATTAGACTTCCCTGAAGGGGCACTGATGTTCCCTCAGCATGTACCAAGATCTCTTGAAGAGAGAAAAAAAAATTCTCCAAAGGTTTAAATCCTTTAGGGGATTTTCTGGGTTTCTTGGCTAATTATTTCCAAACACACTAAACACAAATAGACCAAGATAAACAAAATTCCAGCTTTTCCTCAATGTAGGGTCCTTAACTTGCTTGGAGAAGTTGAGATCAAGGGAAACTTGGGTCTCTGCCACAGTCATCTGTGGAGAAGTCTCCCTGCTCAATGAAAATTTCACTGAGTGTTCTGGATGAAAGAGACTCCTGAAGAGGTTGCCTTGGGACCAGGCTCCCTCTCCCACCTCATATGTGGCTCACCAATTGTTATGGTTGAAAGTAAGGTAAACTGAGATACAAAGCTCTGATCACAATCAAGTTATTAGTAAATCATGAATTTAGCAATAAATAGGATCTTAGTTCCCTTAGAAAACCTAAGACCATGAGGTGAGGCAAGTTACTCTTTCTGGGAAACACAGAACAAAGTACGGGCCTTCATAGGTGAGACTTCATAGCCAGGAAACAAATTATGTTTGATTAGAAAGCCTAAAGAAAACAATATGATTAGTAGAATCATAGATGTGGGAGACAACATAATTGGCCAGAAATTCAGAATGTGGGGCTAGTAACAACCCCTCCTTATTTTTAAGTAATGCTGATTGATTTATGGAGCCCATCTGAAAGCCTGGCTTGTTAGTGGAACAGAGATAACAGAGTTTCTGGCACCTGCATCTTGCAAGGCTTGTTTAGTGCCATATCAGATCTCCTTTAATTGAACATGGGTATGTAAGACGTATTGGTAAGATAACAGGTTTCTCTTGTGCATTGGCATTTCCACTCCAGAAACAGAGCCCAACCTTAATTTAAAGTGAAAAGCCATGAAATAAGTAGAAAACAAAAGCAAAAAAAAAAAAAAAAAGAAAGTTACCATGGCAACATGGAGGATCAAGGTATAGACTTAGAAAAGGACAACAATGTTAAAATAGCTACATTCAAAGTCTCAAAGAAAAATGTGAATTGGTGTCATGCCCAAAAAAAGAACTCCCGGAGGAGCTCAAAAAGGATTTTAAAAATCAAATAAGAGAGGTAGAAGAAAAATTGGGAAAAGAAATTAGAATAATGCAAGAGAATCATGAAAAAAAGAATCTAGTAAAGGTAGCACAAAAAGGAAGTTTGGTAAAAGAAGCACAAAAAAATGTAAAAAGAGGTAAAAAAATTCACTGAAGAAAACAATTTCTCAAAAAGTAGAATTGGTCAAATGGAAAAAGAGGTACAAAAGCTCACTGCAGAAAATAATTCCTTAAGAAATTATAATTGGGAAAGTAGAAGCTCCATGAAACAACAACAAATGCTGGAATGAAAGCAAAAGAATGGAAAAAAATAAAAGAAAATGTGAAATTTCTCACTGGAAAAACAACTGACATGGAAAAGAGATTGAGGACACATCATTTAAGAATTATTGCACTACCTGAAAGCCATGATCAAAAATAGCCTGGACAGAATATTTCAAAAAATTACGAAAGAAAACTTCTGTAATATCCTAAAACCAGAGGTAAAATAGAAATTTAAGCAATCCATTGATCTCCTCCTAAAAGAGATGCCCAAATAAAAACTCGCACAAATATTAGAGCCAAACTCCAGAGCTACCAGGTCAAGGAGAAAATATTGCAAACATCCAAAAGGAAAAATTTCAGATACCATGGAACCACAGTTAGGATTACACAGGATTTAGCAGCTTCTACATTAAAGTATTGGATGGCTTTGGAATATTCTTTGGATATTCTTAAAGACAAAGGAGCTAGGATTACAAACAAGAATCACCTACCCAGCAATACTGAGTATTATCCTTCAGGTGGGAAAATAGATTATTTGATGAAATAGAGGACTTTGAAGCATTCCTAATGAAAAGATTGAATTAGATTTGACAGAGCTGAACAAAAAATTTGATCTTCAAAACAACACTCAAGAGAAGCATAAAATGGTAAAGAGGAAAGAGAATACATAAGGGGACGAATGAAGGTTGAACTGTTTATATTCCTACTTTAGAAAATGATACTCATAACTCTTTAAAAACTTTATCACTATTAGGGCAATTAGAAGGCATATACACAGAGAGGGTGCAAGTGTTAAGTTGACTATGATGGAATGATGACCAAATAAACAAAGAATGGGGCAAATTATTTCACATAAAAGAGGCATTGCAGTGGAGGGAAATGTGAAAAGAGGGTGGCAGTAAACGCTTGACTCTCACTCTCATCAGAATTGGCTTAAAGAGGGAATAACCTACACCTAGACCGTCAGTTGGGGTATAGAGATCTATCTTAATCTATAGAGAAGTAGGAAGGGACAAATATAAGTGAAAGAGGAGGATAGGTAGTCAGAAGTAAAACACTTGTGAGGAGATAAGATGAAAGGTGAGAGAGAAAAGGATAAATAGGGGAAAAATAGGATGGAGGGAAATACACAGTCAGTAATCATAACTATAAATGTGAATGGGATGACCTCACCTGTAAAGTGGAGGCAGATAGCAAAATGGATTAAAAACCAGAATCCTACAATATGTTGTTTAAAAGAAACACATTTGAAGCACAGAGTCACACACGGAGTAAGAGGCTGAATCAGAATCTATTATGTTTCTGCTGAAGTTTAAAAAAAAAGCAGGGATAGCAATCATGATTTCAGACAAAGAAAATGGATAAAGTAGGAAAGTATATCTTACTACAAGGTACCATAGACAATGAAGTAATATAAATACTAAATATATGTGCACCAAATAGTATAGCATTCAAATTTCTAATAGAGAAGCTAAATGAATTACAGGAGGAAATAGTAAAACTGTACTGGTGGGCAACCTCAACTTTGTACTTTCAGAACTAGATAAATTTAACAAAAAAATAAAAAAGAAAGTTAAGGAGGTGAATAAAATTCTAGAAAAGTTTGATATGATAGACTTCTGAAGGAAAATGAATGGGAATAGAAAGGAATACACCTTTTCTCAGCAATATATGGCACTTATACAAAAACTGAACATGTATTAGACTAGAGCGTAAAAACCTCACATCCAAATGCAGAAAAACAGATTTAAATTATTTTTAGTTTTCAACATTCATTTTTATGAGATCTTGAATTTCAAATTTTTCTCCTTCCCTTTCTCCCTCCACTTCCCGTTCTCCAAGATGGCAAGCAATCTGATATAGGTTATACATGTGCAGTCATATTAAACATATTTCCACATTAGTCATGTTGTGAGAGAAGAAACAGAATAAAAGGGAAAAATCATGAGAAAAAAAAAACAAAAAAAGGTGAAAATAATATGCTTAGATCTGCATTCAGACTCCATGGTTCTTTTTATGGATGTGGATAGCATTTTCCATAATGAGTCTTTTGGAATTGTCTTACATCATTGCATTTCTGAGAAGAGCTAAGTCATTTACAATTGATCATCATACAATATTGCTGTTACTGTGTACAATATTCTTTTGTTTCTACTCACTTCACTCAGCACCAGTTCATGTAAGCCTTTCCAGGTTTTTCTGAAATCCATCTGCTAATCATTTCTTATAACACAATAGTATTCCATTACATTTATATACCACAACTTGTTCAGCCATTCCCCAATTTATGGACTTTCCTTCAATTTCCAATTCTTTGCCACCCCAAAAGAGCTGCTATAAATATTTTTGTACATGTAAGTCCATTTCCCTTTTTTATGATCTCTTTGGGAGCCAGACCTAGAAGTAGTATTACTGTATCAAAGGATATGAAGTTTTGTAGTCCTTTAGGCATAGTTCCAAATTGCTCTCCAGAATGGTTGGATCAGTTCACAACTCCACCAAGACATTAGTGTCCCAATTTTACCACATCTTCTCCAACATTTATTATTTTCCTTTTTGATCATACTAGTCAACCTGATAAGTATGAGGTGGTACCTCAGAGTTGTTTTAATTTGCATCTCTCTAATCAGTAGTGATTTAGAGCATCTAGAAAAGCAGAAATGTTAAGTGCATCCTTTTCAGATCATAATGCAATAAAAATCTCTTTCATTAAAGGGCCACGAAAAGATATGTTAAAAATTAATTGGAAACTTAATAATTGTCTGACCCCTTTACCATTTCTGAGCTGAGAGCTACCAGAACTGATGCTGCTACTGTCATTGTTGCTGCTATGGCATACACTCTGGACCAGCCTCCACCGTGATGTCACAGCCCTCTCCTACCTATCTCCTAAGTTTTCTTAGGCTGGTAAAATGTCTCACCCTGACTTTTGGTCGACTCTGCTTTGCCAAAATTTGATTTGAGGTATTGTTTTAAAGTTGTTTGGAGGAGAATGTTGAGAGAGTTCAGATGGGTTGCCATCTTGGACCTTTCCATTTCCACAAAATCTGGATTTCAAAATCCAAACAGTCTTTTTCCTATACATTTAATATGAATGGATCACATAGGACAATATAAAGTATGGTCCACACAAGAATTTCCTTTGTGAAAGATCTGGAAGTCATGACAGAGCCAAATAGAGTGAGTGATCCAAAGAAGAGATACTAGGACATCAGAAATTATTCCACATTTCTACTATGTGTTATTTTCTCGCTAATTGGCCATCTTGAGTGAATCTGGGCAGAAAGCCATAGAGAGTGAGGGGATGAGTTTGCATTGATGACTTTTGTCCTTATCATGGAATTAACCTCTCTGAAGTTCTCTGAATTTCTCTGTTTGTTGTATGGGGATAATAATATTCATAATCTTTAACTAGCATAGTTGTTACGATACTCAAAAGGAATCCAATTCCATTCATTTCAACTTGATAAACATTTATTAGGAGCCAAAGATTATAGAAAATGCTATATAGATGTCAACTTTTATTACTGAACTTCAGAGAAGCCGTTATCCAGGTGCTTCATCAATTCCGTTGACAGACTATTACCATGGGAATAATATTAATGCAAAGAGGGCCAGCTAAATGGCTACTTACATATAAAATTTTGTTTTCTCTGTGAAAGATTGTAAAAAAGTTCTTTATAGCATTACTTGTTCATTAAAATTTTATTAAACACACATACACATACATGAAAGAAATAGTAGTTTCTTTGAATCTTAACCTCAACTTGTTCTTCCTCTTCTGCCTGAAATACTTATGTCTTTAAGAAAAAAAAGGATACAGAATTATAGAATTTCAAAATTGTAAAGGACTTCATTGGCCACTAATCCTACTCATACCCCAAAAGAATACCCAATACAATGCAAATATTTATTGTTCCTTGCTTAACAGCCTCTGATGAGGAAAAACTTGCTAATTCCTAAGGGTGTCTGTTCCATTTTGGGGTAGCTCAAATTATTGTCATCTTTTTTTTTATTGACATCTTTTCCTATAACTTTTATTTCCCAATATGTTCTTCCAATTTCCCTCATGGAGAGACCCACCCCTAAAAATAAGCAATAAAAAAGCAGTCATCAATTAGCTAACACATCAAGTCCAACATATTATGCAATGATTTACATATACTGTTTTCACCTTTTCAAAGGAGGGAGAAAAATCCATTTTCAGAGATATTATTTGAGGTCAAGTTGATCATTATCATTATATAACATTCAGTTTTGACTCTTTTATTCTTTATATTTACATTTGTTTAGCCACTGTGTACAGTGCTTACCTGGTTTTTCTTGCTTCACTTTGTACCAGTTCATATAAGTCTTCCTATACTTCTCTGAAATCTTCATACTTATCATTTCTTATAGCAAAGTATTATTCCATTACATCCGTGTAGAGCAGTTTGCTTAGTTATTCCCTTGTTGATGGATACTTATTTTATTTATAGTTCTTTGCTATTAAAAGAAAATTTTGCTGCACATATTTAGAGGTATACAGGATTTTTATATTTATCTTTGCTTTCCTTGAGACATATTCCTAACAATGGATTCTCTGGGTCAGTAATCACCAAATAGCATAATAGATATCTATATGTGCGTATAAATATACATACATACATACATGATATATACATATATTTTTGTAAACCTTAAAGTACCATAGTAGTTATTTTTATATTAGTTCTATAGGTAGCTATTGTTATCATCATCAAAACTATTTGATACTGGCTAAAAAAAATAGATCAGTGGAAATCAGAAACAATTTAACTCAACAACCCGGTGTTTTACGAACAATAACATAAATTACTTAGAGAAGAACTCCCTGTTTGACAAAAAAAAGCTGGGAATGTTGTAGAGAAATTTTTCAGAAATTACCTTTAGATCAACATCTTATATATCACAACATGCTCAAAATTTATATGTAATTTCAATACTAAAAGCCATACTATCCAAAACTTGGACCATCAAATGTCTTTCATAGTTATGATTGCTATGCCTGGGCTAGTAAGATAGAATTCTTAACAAAACAAAGGAAAGAGGTGATCCTAAAAACTAAAATAGATCATTTTGATTCCATGAAATTAAAAAGCTCTTGCATGAATAAAATCAATGAGACTAGGATAAAAAGAGAAACAATTGATCTGCGGAAAATATTTTAGACATGTATCTTTGACAACAATCTGGTATCTAATATCTAGGGAACTAACAAATATATAGTGACAAGAATCATACACCAATCAATAGGTGGTTAAAAAGATATGAACAAACAGTTCTGAAAGAAAAATCTCAAGTTACTAAGAGAAACAACTCTGAAGTTTTACCTCACATCCATCAAACTTACAAAGAAGATAAAAGAAATCATCGGTGTTGGAGGAATTATGAAAAGACATGCAAATTAATATTGTTGATGGGGCTTTAATAGGTTCAACCATTTTGAAAAGCGATTTGGACTTAGGTTGAAAGGGATAGTTATAATTGTTAGGAAATTTTCCCTGACATCAAATGTAAATTTCCCTCTTTGCAATTTTTATCCTTATTCCTAATTCTTTACTCTTAGGCAGTTGAGTTTTGCTTCAGAAATCCTCAACATTTACATAATATCACTGTCTTACTCCCATCTACAACTTTAGTATTGATCCCACAAAATAATTCAATAATTTAGAGGAAATACTTTGAGATCTCATGTAAGCAATATAATTAACACAAAAATCTACAATGTGGTTATAAACAAATGATAACTAAAGTATCATTGCATAAATATTCATTATATAAAATAATGTGTTAAAGTGATCTTTTTAATATTAGCAGAGAAAGTAGATTTCATAGGCCAATAGTATGACTGCCATCATCTTTCCTTGACTCCTTATCCTGAATTTTCACCGAGAAAATAACTCAATGATTTCATAATGAAAACTAATTCATTGTATTTAGATGAGTGATATGCAGCTTCAGTAGCATAAAATAAAGGATGATTCTCTCCTTTCCCACATGTTCTATTTTTAATAGAATTAGGCAATGTTTCACTTATTTTTCTGGTTTGTCCATAAATTAAAGCAAGCCTGTCACTAAGAATAGGGAAGGTAGGCAGTGGTATCAAAGGAATAGTGGGATCAAGAAGAGATACTTTAAAATACAAATTTATACATTTGCAGCAGTAACTTATTTTGTGCTAAGTGTTGTAGTAAAGGCTCTAGGTTAGGTAGGTGGCACAATGTAGTGAATGCTGGGCCCGAAGTCAGGAAGACTCATCTTTGTGAGTTCAAATCTGGTCTCAGACATTTATTAGTTATGTGACCCTGAACAAGTCACTTAACTCTGCCTCAGTTCCTCTTTTGTAAAATGGCAAACCATTCCAGTATCTCTGCCAAGAAAACCCCAAATGATGTCATAGAGAGTCAGACATTACTGAAAAATGACTAAACAACAAGAAGTACAGCAAAAGTTCAAAGCTTGTAGTCAAACACAGGGGCTGAAATTTTCAAATGCAAGGCCTGGTGTATGGTAACCGATTCCAAGAGGGTACTATATAAAGGTCTTATCTTGGTTCTACTCTTGTGAATGAAATTCAACTTTCAGGTTCCACCTCTGGTTTCCTTCTAACCCTCAATATGCCAAGACAATGAGATGAACCCCACTTATCCAGATATTATGAATTAGTGGAAAATTTGCATGTGACTATTTTTAAAGAAATGCAGTTTCCTATATACTATATAAACTACAAACATAAAATGCAGTTTATGTACCATATAAAGTTGTCTTTAGAAATATTATCCACTTACAGGTGATGGTTTATGCATTTAACAGTCACTCAATTTTAGGAAGCACATTGACAAAGTGGAGACTGTACAGAGGAGGCTGACCAGGATGGTGAAATGAACATACTATTGTTAATGGCCTGTTATAATAATTAACTTAGTTTAAGCTGAAGAACAATGTAATGACCCCTAAAGTCTACATTTCTGTGCAGATTTAGGGAGTTTATTTTAGACAAAAATTACAAATTCAATCACAATCTCTCTGAGCCCCCAGTTAGGAAAATTCCTAACATTTAGGCAGATGTTAATTTCCCTGTCTTAATTTACATTTACACATTTACATATATCTTTAAATCTTTGTGGTTGAAATGAAATTCAAGTTACTAGAAGCATTTGGGTAACAAAAGAACAGGTGAATAGACAGGCACTCAAGGAGAAGCTGGAAAAAGAGCAAACCTTTTCTTAGGTCTGCTCAAG
The DNA here is from genome assembly GCA_028646595.1 of Phalanger gymnotis. Classification (NCBI taxonomy): domain Eukaryota; kingdom Metazoa; phylum Chordata; class Mammalia; order Diprotodontia; family Phalangeridae; genus Phalanger; species Phalanger gymnotis. Next base: position 382,464,814 of record CM053622.1, read on the forward strand.
ATTTCTCCTTGAATCCATGAGTAGGTGGGTACACTGGCACTATCAGTCCAAGTCTATTGCTCCAAGATGCCTGTTGGACTGATGACCCTCCTATACATTTCTTTTCTCTGGCACAACTTAGTTTTACCTTCTCTTTCTACTTTCTTCAGTTGCTTTTGGGCACTGGCTCTTTCTGGCTCATCTTTGCCAGATCTCACTCATTCGTCTCTGTATCTAGGACCCCCAGAATCTCTACCTGTTTCTAAGATAACTCCCTTTCTATAAAAATTCCTTGGGAAATAACCAAGTCTCTCACAAAATGGCTTTACTTTGTTTTATTTTACTAAAGGCTGGATCTCCCCATCTCACCCACCCTGGAAGTGCAGTGGGATCTGACTTTGACTCCCATTTCCAATATGGGCTCTTTAGATAAGGTAGTCTCCTCCTACTCTTCTTCCTTGGGGGAAGGGTATTCACTATACTGATGCCACACAGTACAAACACCTAATCAACTTAGACCATTATAGCTCAGAACTCTGGAGCTCAAGATATCCATGATTCTCCATCTTCTAGGAAGCAGAGATTACAGGGTATACTGTGACATTTATATTTATTCAAAGAAATGTATGAGCCTTCCTCATACTCAGTTCTGATTCATTGATTCAATCAAGAAGTGTTCTTATCTAACAAAGGTAATCACTTTAATGGGTAGGAATACAGTTATGAGTAATTGGGAATTTTTTAGCTTGGAGAAGACACTAGATGGAGCTATTATCAAATATTTAAGTCTTTCTTTGATGTGAAAGAGGGATTGTTGTTCAAATAGAGCTTTACAAGAGTGAAATGGATTTCCTTAATAGGTATTAAGTTAATCACCATCAGAAGTCTTCAAGCAGAGTTGATTGACAGCTTGTCAGAAAAGGAATTATTCCAAACATTTTCCTTTTTCCAAAGTGCCCATCTTTAGGCAGCTCACACATGCTCCAGTCCACCCAGATTTGTCCCCATTTTGACTAAGTTTGATCATATCGCTCCAGCTCAAAAGTTTTTAGGGGCTATTGGATGACTCAAGACCTTTTGCCTGGAATTCAAGCTCCTCAACAATTTGACACTATCCAACCTTTTTTGCTTTAATTCATATTACTCCCTTGACCTACTCTATACTGCAGCTAAGTGAGGCTACTCTCTGTTCCTGAACACAACCTCTAAGTTTCTGCCTTCCTGACTCTTCCTACTATATTTCTCACTTTTATTTCTACCTGAAGTTATGGTACCCACTGAGCCCAATTCAAATGCTACCTCCTCTGTGAATTTTTCCTAATCCCCCTCCAAGTCAATGTATACCACTCCCATACCTGGGCACTGCTATGGCTACTATGAAGATGACTACACTGTCAATGACAGGGATCACTGTTACTGCCATCACCACCACCACAATCACTTCTGTACTGGAAGGTCTTTCCCATTTAATGCAATGGACCACTTGGAGCCTAAAGGTTAAGATTGTAGATGGGATCTTAGAAGCCACCTGCTGAATCCACAGAATTGTATTTATATATTCCTTAGCAAAGAACTCACAGCTGGATTTCAGGTCAATCAACCTGGAAGTCACATTAACTCAAAATGTGCTCTGCTCTGTTTCACAGTGCCAATTCACTATAACCCTGGGGGAAACGAAATCAAGCTGCCCAGGATGTACATGTGTCCTGCCCACAACAAAGAATGACTCACATTTCTAAAGCACTTTAAGATTTGTGTTTCCTCACAAACAGCCCTGTAAGGCACATATTATAAATATCCCTATTTTATAGGTTAGTAAACTGAGGTGGAGAGTTTCAATGACTTACCCAAGGTCATACAACTTATTTTGTAATATTGTCTATTATAGCCATCTATTTTTAGGTCTTCTTTCCCTATTAAGCCATATTGTAAGCTTCAGGAGGGATAAGAAAATGATTTACCTAAATGTTGTCTCTCCCTCAGTACTTAGTACAGTTCTCGGCACACAATAAGCACAATAAGTGCTTAATAAATTGGTTTTTTTTAAATTGTTTCCTTCTTGTGTCTACTTGGGGCAAGATGGAGTCTGAGATAATATCTGTTGGAGGTGGCTCTAACATTAAAATTCTCTTAATTCAAATTCAACATTGGAATGAATTGAGGCACTTAAGCTATTAAACAGTTAATGAAGGGAGGTTCACTTTGCCCTAACATGACAAGAATATTGTAACAACAGTGTTACTAGTAGCTACTGTGGCCATGTAAGGCCAATAACACCAGCACACAGGAGGGCTGCTAGCATAGGTTCTTTGATCTGCTTTTCTAAAGAAAGCAACTTTAAGGGTTTAACAATGTCACTTTAATTAAACACACACTCACACGCACACATATCATTCACTTAGTTCAAGGGAAAAAGTCAGCACCCTGAACTTTCAGAGAAAATACAAACAGAAATTACAAACAAAAAATATAAGCAGAGCAGATAACACAAATCAACAGACAGACTTCTAGCTATCTGACCAAAGCTATACATATGTAATTACTAGAGAGAGAAGCACCAACATCTGGGTTTTTAAAGCCAGGGGAGGGGGGACCTCCTTAACAGCTACCCAGAGTCTCCACACCAACACTCTTCCAATGAATGAGCCCCAAACAAAATGCTGACCTCAAAGTATATATACACTTCTTCAGGGTCAGAGCACTTCACACCTCTTGAGGGTTTCACAGCTCTCGATGGTTTCATACCTCTAGTGACCTAACTAGCAAAAGGGTGTGGGCCTTCCCAATCAAAGGCACTTGATTGCCTTAGTGCTGAGAAGCACTCCAAAACAAAAGACAGAAAAAAATGTCCCACTTTGCTTACCATTACAAATATGCAAAAAGGGTATAGTGGCAGCACTTACCTTCTTTGGATGCAACCCCCTCACAAAGGCATCTAGTAATCAGGGCAGGATGTGGTGATGGACATGGTAATTCATGGTCTTCAGAAATCCACCACATTGGAGGGGAACCTGACTGGGAGTTTTTATGCCCTTAAATGACCAGGAAACTACATCAGGGAAATTGTCTCCTTTTAGGAAAAATTAATCATTGTTTCAGAAGAGAAAGAGGAGGAGTGGACCTACCCATGTTGTGGGGAAATGCTGGTAGATAATAGTTCTATCACAGCTCCCAACTCTCACATGTTGGTTCTAAGTATTTTTTCCCATATGACACTAGAGAAAGAAGTGAAAGGACAATGCTTTTACCTCTACAGAGACCCCAAAGGACAGTTTTAGATTGAGGAAATGGACACTGCATTTAAAATGCACCCCTTCTGCTAAGGAGTGATCAGGGCTAAGGATGCCAAATTTTTTAAACAAGAAGGAGTATATAATTGGAGCACATGTAGAGTGCCTTGGATGGCATTTCATATGGAGGATACTCCAGGGCAAATGGCAACTCTCCAGGTTGAGGACAGTAGGGAGCTCTTCCAGGAGAATTATAAAGATATGTAAAGGAAGTGCTTTGGAAAGATTATGTAACCTATGTAAACATGCTATAACTGGTTCTTGTTAGCTAACCATGTAGCATCTTCCAGCAGGCCTGAGTTAGCTTCAGCAGTTGCTTTACTTTTATTATCTTCATCTGTGCTCTGGTGGTATGATGGCATCTACTGAGAAACCATGCTACAAGAGGAAGGGCTGTTGGGCCTTCTTGCTTTGAAGCTCCATTAGATGCCACATCTGGGGCCTTCTCTGAGACTTCAAAGAAATGTCTTCCTTAGCCCTTTTGTTCATTCTTGTCCATTCTAGGTGCATGAAGTATAGATTCTGATGATGAAGAACAGGTCACAGGAACCCAGGAGTTGGAATCTAGGTTGAGTATTGTAGCTAGCCTAGCAGCAATACCCTGAGGAATAAGGAACATTCTTTAGGAGTGACCTTTGGGACTCTAGCTCAGCTGAACAATTCATCCAACAGTTGTGCTGCATGTGGACATAGATTTTGTGAGCCTGATGCTTTATAGGAAGTGACCTAAGCTTTGAGCTTACTCTCCCAAGAGACTGAGGACTGAGGAGATATAGGGAATTGGAAAAATTTGTTTCCACTATGCTTGTGAAGTAAATAAAATATTTCTATGTAAAATCCATCTATATTAAGTGATCAAATGGAATTGGGGTTCAAGTCACTGTCCCATAACAAATTAAAGGAAATGGTAACTACTTTAAGCGAATTTACTTCAAAAAACTATTTAGACCAGAGCAAAATGGATCAAAGGTAAAAGCAGAGACCATAGAGAGCATCAAAGGAAAGAATAAAGAACACAGAGGCAAAGTAAATTTGGGCTGCCTTGAAATCTGGGAGATTTATTGTGGATCTTAAAAGATATTGGATACATGCATTTAAAAAAAA
>CM053622.1:382469686-382484977 GCA_028646595.1 Phalanger gymnotis
GGTATTAGTCTAAAGAAGAGAAGACTCAGGGAGATATTTTAACTTTCTTCAGGTATTTGAAGGCATACCACAAAAATGGAGGCATTCGATTTGTTCTGCTTAATCCCAGAGGGCAAAAATAGGAGTAATATGTATAAATTACAACGTAGAAAATTTGGGTTTTATGTAAGAAAAAATTTCTTAGCAATTGGAAGTATCCAGAAGTAGAAAGGATAGCCTTGAAAAGTGATGAGTTCCAAATAATTGGAAATCTTCAAATAAAGTCTGGATGATCACTTGTCTAACACGCTGTAAAGGGGTTTCTCTTTCAGGTATTTGTTAAGCTCTGGTCCCCTCTAGCTTTGAAATTCTATGATTCTCTAGGAGAAAAAAAAAATGCAGTTTGTTAAACTAGAAAAAAATATTCATTGTTTTGCAATTTTTGGAAATTATTTTTGGAAAATTTTGGAAAAATTAGAATTTTTAAAAAATGATACCTTGTTTTGATGGATGCCTTTGTTTCCACTGATATAAAAACATCCATTTACTTGTTTAAATTAAATTTTATTTTATTTTCAGATCCAAATTCTCTACCTCCTATCCCCCTCCCCCACCATGAAAAAGAAAAAAACCTGTTACAAACATGTTTAGTCAAGCAAAACAAATTCCTGTATTGATCATGTCACATATATATGTATATTTATACATACATATACATATACATATGTATATGTGTGTGTCTCAGCCTGCACTCTGAGTTTATCACTTCTGAATCAAGAAGTAGGGAGCATGTTTAATCATGAATCTTCTGGAATTGTGGTTAGTCATTGTGTTACTCAGAATTCTTAAATCTCTTAAAATTGCTTGTCTTTACAACATTGTTGTTATTGTATAAATTGTTTTCCTGGCTTGTTCATTTCGCTCTGTATCAGTTCATACAAGACTTCCCAGATTTCTCTGAAACCACACCCTTCATCATTTCTTGCAGCAAAATAGTATTCCATCACATTCATATATTATGATTTATTCAGCCATTCCCAGGTTGATAGACACCCATAAGTTTCCAGTTCTTTGCATACACATGCATATACACACATATACACTGCTATAAATGCCTTTGTGTATATGCTTTTTCCCCTCTTTCTTTGATCTTTTTGGGATATCAGTTTAGTACTGGTATCTCTGGGACAAATCTTATGTATAGTTTAAAAGCTTTTTGATCATAGTTCCAAATCCCTTTACAGAATAGTTGAACCTCCAACAGTACATTAATGTACCTGTTTTCCCTTAGCCTCTTCAGCAATTGTCATTTTCCTTTTTTGTCAATTTTACTAATCTGATGGGTGTGAGGTGGCACCTCAGAGTTCTTTTAATTTGCATTTTTAAAGAATATTAGTGATTTAGAGCATTTTTTCCATAAGACTATTGATAGTTTGTAGTTCTGAAAAATTGTTTTATCATATCCTTTGATTATTTACCAATTGGGCTCTGGAAAAGCATTCATTCATTTACAAATATATTCTCCTTCATCCCTTTCCCCAATGAACCATCCCTTGTAACAATGATTTTTAAAGTAGAAAAAAAAATTCAGCAAATCTAATTGTAATGGAGGTGGAAAGATTAGGAGCCTGTTTCTGGGAGAGTTGACATAATTCGTTATATTTGTAGTCTTTCTTAATTTGACCCAATCCTGAATTCTTGGTATAAATACAAATTAGTCATAATGCATACTCCTTCTAATATGCTTTTTAAACTCACTTCCTAATGATTTGTTTAATTTTTTGCATCAGTGTTCATTAATGAAAATAGTCTATAGTTCTTTCTGATTTTTTTCTCCATGAATTTGATGTCAAGACCATATTTGTATAGTATGCTACATATATGTAGCTTAATTATATGTGCATGTCTATATGTATATGTGTATATAAAATTATGTAGTGTATAGATATTAATATTTTGTACATACATTTCATCTTACAGAAGCTAAAGTATTTTACAGGGTTTGATCCTCTGTTCAAGTATGTTAACAGGCTTCTAGGGTTTTTTCAGCCTACCACTGACTTTTTCCATGTTTCTACCAAGTATCTGTTGGTGGGGCTACAATACCTCAAATCAGTTAAAGGCCAGTACTCTTTTTACCTCTTTTCAACTAGAAACCACTAGTGAACTACGGGCTATGCAATGAATACAATGTGTGTGTATGTGTGTGTGTTTGTGAGACAGAGACAGAGAGAAAGAGAGAGAGATTTATGGAGAGTCGGGAGAATTAAGTACGTGAACTATTAGTGGAAATCCATAACTCAGTACAAACAGAAAATCTATCAAAAATGAGTCACATACAATAATATACAATAACCAACAATTCAACAATAAAATATAAGGCACACACTTATTACTGAAAGTAGTATGGCCATTCTTGGGCCTAATTTGGCCAACCTTGACTTGAGATCATATAAACTTCCCAAAAGTGATGGCCAATCCTGTGTCTGCCACAAGAGCAGTCACCATTTTATCTTCCACTTCTTGCTGAGGTGAGCAATAGTAGATTTAAAAAAAAAAGTCTGCTTTTGTTTGAACGAATGAATGCATTCATTAAATGTTTACTGTGTGCAAAGAACTGCACTGAGCACTTAGGGACACTAGTAGAAAAGTTCTCAAGGTGCTTCCTTTCTAATAAGGAGAGATAAAATAAATATAAAGACCAAAAGGTCCAGTGATCCTTAGTGTGCAACAACAAGGCAGAAGTAATTTAAAAAAACCCACATCCATTTTTGATACTGAGCCATTTAAAGGTATCAAGAACTTTTGTTCTATAAGATTAGATTTTGGCAGAACAACAAATATATATCCTTCTAAAATGAATGTAACATGAGTTACAGAGAAGTTGCTCAGGAGAGCGTGATGAAGTTAGAAGGATGAGGCTATTGTTTGAAATGTTGATTACATCTATCTGAGGACAATGTGAATGTTTTCATTAACACCTAGATGAGGACATTTCCTGGACCTGGGTACAATTATATTTGAAGATAAGCAATTAAATGACAGCATTGGGAATGATAGCTTAGTCTATTGTAGATCTAAGATTCCTATTTGTATTGGGCCTATAAAAGACACAACATTAGGGCCCGTTAGTGAGGAAATAAGATCAAACTTTGGTCCCTGGAGTTTGGGGGACAGGAGGAAAATGAGTAAAGCAAAGCTTTGAAATAACAGGTCCTGGCTCCCCAATCTGGAATCCCTGAAAAGAGGGTTGCAGAGTTTCTCAATCCAAGAGATTGTAGTTTCTAGGAACAGTGATAGGGTAGCAAGAATTCTTTATCCCTGAGTTCCTGGATGTAGCTATAAAATAGCAGCGGCTGAATCTTTTAGCCTGAAAGTTGGCAGCCATGGAAAGGAAAACTACATGAAGGAGTTACATTTTGCAACATAATATCTCCTTGAAACACTGTTCTGTTCATAGGAAATAGTTTAAAAGTAACAAGGACAGAAACAGTATTTTTACATAAAAAAGATATGGCCTCAAAGAATGTAAGATATTTTCACCATCCTAGGTGAACATTTTGATGCTTGATAAAAGTAAGAAAATAATTTCGTTTTAATAAAAACTATTAACATATGTGTATGAAGAAATAACTTTTAGTTTGATTTGAACAATTTTTTTCGGGGGGGGGGGCAATGAACCTTGATGGAAATATAAAAACTCAAATTACTTTGTGAACAAAGAAGTGTGAAGCCTTATGTATTAATAGTTTGGTGGTTTAAAGGGAAAGAGAAAACTTTCATTTATTAAAACCCAGAAAGATATGAGCAAAAGAAGTAGTTCAAGGTCACAAAATGAGATGGCAGTTCACCTTGAAGACTTTAGAGCTCAGGGCATTGTGGTTCCTGGTCTAATTTGCATATAATTGTTAATGCTTAAGGATGGCAATTTTAAAAAGTGATAAATCATATAAACTTCAGATAGTAAGGTGAATCCCTGAGAGCCAGGATCTGATTTAAACCATTTAAAGCTGTAAGGGTACTTTCTGCTTCAGTGGACAACGTAACGTCATCCTCCCACAGCTTTCTGTTGCTTGCCAAAAGATGAGAGGCAAGCATAGGTAGCCAATGGTCAGCTTTGGGGCCCAGCCCACATGTTTCAGGCTGCCCAAAGCTGAGCAGAAGAGAATCTTCTTGATCTCAGAGATCTTCCTCTGTAGGCAACCTCAGTGGCTACAGCTTTCTCAGTCCAAGATAACTGAGAAGAAAAGTATATAGAACTTCATCTGAAAGGCCTTTTTTGCAGCCATTCCCTCTTAAAAGAATCATGATTCAGATATATCAGAGAAGAAGCTTATTGGTGATTATGAAAGGATATTTACCACGATGTACTGTAGGAGGCAGTGATGGGGTGCTTGGGTGCTTGTGCTTGGACCCTAATTCTAACAGCCTCTGCTTCAGTGCCTGTGCCTGGACCCCAATTCCAAAACCACATCCAGTTCTAAAATTACATCTCTCCCTAGCTTCAAGATACTGTCTCTCTAGTTTCTCTCTAGTTCAAGGGCAGCATGCCCTAGCAGAATACTTATCTCTACTCCTTTCACAGTAGACAGCTGTGCCTACGTATAGGCTGACTCCCGGTGTCTTGCTAATCGGCTGTGCATGGGATATAGCAATATTTACTGCCTACTGACCTTACTGATATGCATCCTAGACATAGTCAAATGTATACTCCTTTACATTAATCCTGCCTAACAAGACATTCGATGGAAGCAACCTGTATATTCCCAGTCAGCCCTGACCATTAGTTGACTTAGTGATGTTTCACGGTCAAAACCACACCTCCTCCTAGCACCCACCTTGGGCTATTTCCCAGTGAACTCTGGGTAATACACCTGCACAGTAGATACTAAAAGTGCATGTTCCTTTAAGAACTAACCACTCCTTAACCATGCCTTAACCACTCCCTAGTCCCACCCCAAAACAACTAATCAAGACACTTGATACGTGTTTCCCCCCAAAATGCCCTATATAAGATATAATTGTGTCCCCTTTAAGATTGCAGTTTCCCTAAGAGCTCTTGCCCACTGTAAAGCATAAGAATAACCTTTTGCCAACTTGACTTAAAGATTGTTTGGGTCCATGAATTCATTCCAGGCAACCTTGCCCTGGGAACTTTAGTTTTGGGATTCCTGGATTCCCAGGTTTTTCACCCTCAACAGCAGCAGAGACTGTCATGAATCAGCTGTGAGGAGATCTTTACCTCATTTTCCTCCTCTTCCTCCTCCTTCTCCATTGATGCCTAGAAGGTCAACTACTTCATCTCAGAAGATTTCCTATATAGCCCTTTCCTCACCAGACATGTCTCAAATGACAAAGAAGGGATAAATATTGATAAATCCAGGTCTTTTTTTTTTTTTTATAAGCTTTCTTTCCCTTTATGAGAAATTAAGACTCAGGTAAACCAAGAAGGACACTAAAAGCAGTCCAAAAGTCCTGCAGTGTCCCAGAAATACTCTGCATACCAAGACACTAAAGCCCTGGTAAAACCACAACTTCAGTGATACTACTGGACCACAAATCACTTGAAAATTTCTATATTCCTCATTACCCAACTCTAAAGGAAAATGTTTGCTGCCATTCAGATGGGATTGTTGTAGAGCACATTCTTTTCTAGGTAGCAGTTGAACCAGATGATCATTTTGTCCTCCTTTTGACTTTAACAATCAAAAGAGAAAAACACTTGGTTATCATAGAAATCTAATGGTCATTAATCTTCATATCTGCCTGGTCTCAGTGATAATGAGTGGTGGCAGGAGAAGAGTTTTGAGGAGTTTCTGGATCAAACTTCAGTGGCAAAGTAAATGGATGGAGAATAGGAGTTACTGAACAAAGTGGGAACTGGAACCAAGGAGAAGCAAGGAATTTGGACACTTACCTAATAAGGGAATTAGACCAGATGATCATTTATACCTCAAAATTTATAATTCTGTCACAGCTTTGAACAATATGGAGAGATTGAGACCTTCATTGATTCACTGATACCATGAATTGTATAGACTGTTTGCATTACATAGACTGGCCAAAACATAAACAATTGCCATTTATATTCATTCTGTTTTCAGGGTGAATTCTCTAATCTCAAGTACTTCCCCTTTAAGAGGTGAGGAATTCAACTTTGTAGATAAGTAAACTTAGGTAGTTCTGTAAGTCTTAGGAAGGTGGGGCCAAGGGAGACAGTCTGAGTTTTTATAGGCTTGAGTGGGAATTCTTTGTGCCTTGTAATTTTTATCAAGTTAAATAAATCCTTTTTCAAAAAAGAAAGAAAGAAAAATATAGGAATATGGAAGTTAAAGTAGGTATATAAGAGGATCAGATTGAAACCCAAAGAATAGCAGACCAGGCAGTGTTGGAAAAGAGCAAAAAAAAAAAAAAGAGTAGATGACTTTAGCTATGTGATTCTCGATTGGCTGAATGAAGTTTAGATTGGAGAAGCTTCTCACAGATGCGTGTTGCCCTTTTCTGTCCCTTTGGTTTGAGAAGGAAAAGCTGACAGGTGTAAGACAACTTGAAGCTGTTGTTGTTATTGTTTGTCCTTCATTCTTGAAGGAGATGATGCCATGACATGCAACTGAAGTGGATATAAGTGAGGGAGGGCTGTATAAAGTCACCAGCCTCACTTTCTTCTCCAGAGCCATCTGGGTCCAGTGGCCAGATATAGATCAGAATGACTGGAGATGGCCCAAGATGCAGTGGGAGCCTTTTCAAGCTAAGGTCTTTAACAGGTTTCCCTTTGACTGAGGCAATGCCCATTCAATGATTAAGGCTTAATAAGAAATGAGGCAGAGACTGGTCTCTTAGTAAAAAAAGAAAAATCAATCTGGGAGGCGAAGACCCTCAGAGTTTCTGGCCAAAACAGAAACAATTTCCATTTACATTTATTCTGAGCCAGTCCAGGCCCAAACAATGACTTGCAGCTCCTTTTGCTATATAAGAAGATCTGGCTAAGTTGATCTGCTTTGTTCAGAGTCAACCTGAGCTAATTGGTGTGAGATCGTTCTGACTGACCACACTGCATCTTGATGAGTGAATAATTGGTTGGTGTGGCATATATAGCCCAGAGATCACAAGCCGTGGTGAGTTCTTCAGCATAAAAGGAACTGCTGTTCACTTTAAGAGGTAATACTTTCTAAACTGCCATTTAAAAGGTAAGTTGTAAGTTGAAAGAGTTGTAAATGTCATGTTCAAGAAAATAGTAGAAGAGGATTTGCCCAACTGGAGAGCAATGAAAACCAATGGACAAACTATAGATAGCAAAGAAGCAGTTTCATGGGGTACAGATCATAGGATTATAAACTTAGAACTGGAAGCTATCAAATTCAGTCCCTCATTTTATTTAAGAGGAAATTGAAGCATAGGACGATTAAATGACTTATCCAAGGATTGATAGAAGAGTATGACCCAGGTTTATGTGTGGATTGTGATGTATTTGATTATTTCTGCACTTGCTTCAATATGTAAATAGCTATTGCATTATAATTATTTATTTTGCTTTATTACTAAAGTATATTTAAGATATAAAAATGTCATTATTGTGAATGACTGGTTTGTGTAAATGTAGCACATGGTACACGAATTTTCAGGTATCTACTATGTCCTAGTATGGTATGTTACTGTGTGAATGGCTAATCTTGTAAATAGGAACATCAGTGGGGATTCAAGAGCTAGAATGCTGAGTAGAGGGTGAGGTATGTTTTCCTTCAACAGTTACCTTAGAGAATTTGATTGTAATTGTGGTAGTACCCTAGCTCTGGGAACCTAGTCCTACCAGTAGGAGAACAGGTTGCAATGACCAAGTTAACCCAGAGAGCGAGTTAGTGTCTATAGACCCAATGTGAGGGATGACATTGAGGGTTGGGGGAACTGAGGTGCAGGAACCCTAAGACTGGAGTTCCGAGATGAGGTCATAGAGGGGGAGTGACCCTCAAGGACCCGAGTACTGGAGAGAGTCTAGCCGTCTGGAATGACTTCATGATCTCAAGCATTCTTTAAGTCAAGGTGGCAAAGATTTATTAGGCTTTACAACAGGGAACCTGCAACCTTACAGGGGTGCAGGAAAAGTTTTTATACAATATTTTAAGGTGAAACCTGTCAATTAGGTGTTTTGGGATGGGATTAGGGAGTAGTTAAGGGGTGGTCAGTTCTTAAAGGAACATGCACTTTTTGTATGTATTGCGTAGGTATCTTACCCAGAGTTCACTGGGAAATAGCCCAAGGGGGGCTGCTAGGAGGAGGTGTGGTTTTGACTGTAAAATGTCATTAAGTCAACTAACATTAAGTCAACAGGGTTGACTGGAAATATCCAGGTGGCTTCCATCAAATGTCTTGTTAGACAAGATGAATGTGAGGGAGTATACATTTGACAATGTCTAGGATATATATCAGTAAGGTTGGTAAGTAGTAAATATCATTATGGCCCAGTGCACAGCCAATCAGCACGTACACAGGGAGTCCAGTAAATTCTATAGGTGCAGCTGGCCGCAGTATCGGGAGGAGAGGTAAGTGTTTTGCTAAGGTATGCTGCCCTTTAACTGCAGAGGAACTGCCTGAGGCAGTATTTTGAGGCTAAGGAGAGATGTTATTTTGGAACTGGACGTGGTTTTGGAATTGGGGTCCAGGCACAGGCACCCAAGCAGAGGCTGAAGAGAAATGTTAGAATTAGGGTCCAAGCACAAGCACCCAAGCACCCCATCAACAATGAGGAGACATTCCAGCTACCCCACATATTGTGTTATATTGTTGGAATAGTGACCTCACTACTACTATTACTCTTGCACAAAAACTGGGACCCCTTTTACTCATACCAGGGAAAAATTAGACAAGATTTATTCTAAAGTTCTCAGAAGAAACTTGAGTGGGGAAGGGGGTGTGAAATGAATCAAAGAAATCTGATTTGAGGGTATATCCTTCCTCTCAGAACCTATTCCACGTAAACACAAATCTTGGGGGTCTATTCCATAGTTTATGCTCTAGTATAAGGAGTATTCCAGCTTAATAGTTATTCCTGAGACCCTGGAGTAGGGAAGAAGGATCAGACAACATAATGGAGGGATTGAGTAGTGACCTTATGAAACTGAATGAGTTGAAATGCTGCCTTGGAGTCTGACTATGTGAACTTGAGTAAGTCACTTAACCTGTCTGTGTTTCAGTTGCTTTGCTATAAAATAGAGACAATAACATCTTGTTCTGAGGATTATTCTGAAGATCTAATAAAGCCAATGTGTGTGAAAATGTTACATGGGGTATGTAGCATATATGAAGTATTAGTGATGAAAATCATTTTCATCTTATTTGATGGCATTCAGATAGAAAGAGTCCTTGGGACAAATCACTCTTTTGCTATTCTTTTATATTTAATGTCCTGGGGACTACTTCATTAGTCAATGACTTCTTTTTGTATTTAAATAAAAGGATATAAACATTTTCTGTAGGCTCACTGAAAGAATTCTTGGTACAACTGCAATAACAGACAGAACAATAGGGATGATATGAAAATGTCATAGGTACACATTTATGTAGAAATACATTATTGCCGTGTGATTTTAATTTCTTCTGCTAAGTTTTTGTATCTTGAAAATTTTTCACTCAATGTAATATAGATATTATAAATATTTGGTATAGTTACATTTATTTAAAATCTTAGTAAATGTTTATGCATCAGTGTTATATCCAAGCAATTGTGGATAACAGTTGAGCCTGGAAGGTTGAGCTTTCAATAATATTTTATATAATGGAGATTTGTCATTTGTCAGTCCATGAAAAAACAAATCATGTCTTACTCAATATTCAGCAGGTGCTAAATTTTTGCAATCTGAAGTGGTGTTGCACAGTTGCTACACCTAATCTATATTGATCGCTAAATGTGGGCTTCTTCAGGATAATCTTCCTGTTTGCTACCCCTAAACCCCTCAATTTCCAAAACAGCTCTGACAGTCATGCTTCTTTGTGAACATATTGTTGGCTAAGTCATCAAGAATGTTACTTATGGAGGACGTTTTGATTCTCCCCTCAGACCCTTAGTCATTTCACAGGCTCCATCTAGAGTTAGACTTTTTTCAGTTACATTCAACAAATCCATTAGGATGCTCCTGAAATTGTCATTTATTGTAGCTTAGTGAAATGATGTCTGCTTATTTCAAAAGTATTTCTGTAGATTTTTTACTTATCAATCACAGCCTGTCAGAATGCCTGTCTTCTTCCACCTCTCTGGCGAGGAAGTCCTGTTTTTTGTTACTATTTGTAACAGTAAGGCAATAAACACATCAATGATAATCGTGAATATGCCTACGTAGCTCTGTATCACAAAGTATGAGAGACTCTCCATAAAGAAGGTAAAACAAGTATAACATTTATTCAGATACCAGAAAAATCACATCCCATAACCAAATGTTCAGCTCCCACAGTCACCCCACTTTATCATAACATCAAGGAACTTAAAACACAATATCACAGCTTGGACCCTCGCCATCCCAAAACCTCTCTGACCCCCTGCTGGGGGTCTTCCCCAAAAACAAACTCACAGTACAGCTAAGTCACCCTGTTCAGTTCTAACAATCATGAGGGTGGCCATTAGCAGCCATAACTTCTCTCTCTCTTTCTCTCTCTCTCTCTCTCTCTCTCTCTCTCTCTCTCTCTCTCTCTCTCTCTCTCTCTCTCTCTCTCTCTCTCAGCATTTCCTGTGACATAACCGCCTTTTCCTGTCAGGAAGCTCCTCCCACCACATGTAACTTAGGCTTCCTGTGACATAAGCAGGTCACACGGCCTATTAATGGGTGGGAAAGATATTCAAATCTAATTGCTACTACACTATTGCATAGGTTTTTGTTAGGATGCTTTCCAAACAGGTTATGGTTCATTTTAAAATTCTGAAAGTATATATTGAGGATGATATTGCATAGGTGTTAACTGTTTTAAATATCTTCTTCCCATTGAACTTTGATTTAAGGGTGACAGTAAGTCTTTTAATATTTCTAGCCACAGCTTTCTCCTTCATAGCTTTACACTCAATGTGTCTTGCATGAAGGAGACCAAGTGTCATTTTTATCTAACTCTTGTGTTAGCTTTGTCCATTTATTCAGTTTGACTTTTGTTTTCAAACTGGATGCCTTCAGTCTCCATCTTTCCTTGATCTACATTAAGATTTCACATTTATTGAGTCCAAATAACATTTTTATATCCTTGGAGAAAGATTCTACAACATGAAAGATCTGTTCAAGGTATTTTTAGGTGGAGCTAAATGGCTTGATACCTTCCATGTAGAACAATGATTAATAAGATGTTTTATTTAGATTCCCTCTTGAACTTAGAAACCATACTTATTTCTATTGTGGGGAGATAATAGAGAATTAGACTAGCCTAGGGTTAGGGAACCTGCAGTCTCAAGGACATATGTGGTCCTCTAGGTCCTCAAGCTCCGCTCTTTGATGGAATCCAAATTGTTCTGTGAAATTTGGATTCATTCAAAGAGTGACACTTGAGGATCTAGAGTGTCACATGTGGCCTCAAGGCCACAGATTTCCACCCCTGGGCTAGATAGAACCATAATAGGTTTAAACTATCACTTGAAAAATGCCACATTTTATATCAATTACTTTTGATAGTATTGTACTGGTCATTTGCTTTCAATAGAAAACAGTTTTCTGTGGTGACATATACTCTTGCATACTCACTATACTTGTGCTTATTTTATATATGCGAAATATGTGAATAAGCCATGAGCATGAAACGTAGGTAAACCTTGTGATTCAACTGTTGATAGAAAAAAAATTCATTCTCGCCTTTTTGAAAATTATTGTTGTTGTTGTTATAATGCTTACTTTCATTGAAAATTCATTCCTCTCATCTTGAGTGATTGAGTTCAGGCAGAAACAGTCTAGAGATAAGTAATTATACTGCTATTATTATTTAGTGTTCTATGGATTATTACAATAGGTCAATAAGAGAGAAAATAATGGGTTTTTTGTAATACAAATCCAGTTGCAAACAGAACAATGATCATGATCCTATTTTAACATTACTTTGATTTCTTTTGCTAGATCTCTATATTGTAAAAGCTTTTTCTTTTAAGCATCTTAGAGATTATTATTTTGTCATTATTATTGAAATTCATTGTTACTCATTTATTCTTATTTTTGTGGTTGCTATTGCTATTTTATTACTTAATATTATTATCATTACTGGAATGTGGGCTAAGTAGACCAGACATAGTATAATATAGCCAAGGTCTATGTTGTTTTGAAGAGATCAAAAATAACGTATGTGATATTCAGCTTTGGAATACAGTTTTGCACTTAGATTTCAATAAGAATATGTGTAATGTTTTTGGAATTTGTAATTCTTCAAGCAGTTAAGGAAACCATGATGTAAAGACATAATTCAGAAAGACGTGGAAATGTATCTAGCTTTTCTACTCTGCATTTATGTAAAGAATTCTTCCCTTTACCGCGTACACCAGGATTTGCTTTGGAGTTTTATCTCTTTGCCAGGTTTTAGGGCAATAATTGGAGGTTTTGTTATAAGGAGTTGCAGGTTTTAAGAGCAAATTGTCAAAGTTAAGTGAATTGTGTCAACACTGAATTCTCTCACAAACTCTTTTTAATCATGATATTAAAGATGTAAAAATAAGATTTACATGACTAATTTGGAGTTGATTAATTTCCTGGGCTCTGTATACATACCTTGAAAGAATAATATCTTAGCACTTTAGAATTCTGTTAAATTGAGTTATTTGCTGCTCTTACAGAAAGTCTCTTCTCCTATGTTATAGGAAATATTTTTCTTCCTTTTTTCAGAAAGCTGTTTTCCCATTATATTGTTTCTTCCTTGATTCACAAAGCACACTTTGAAATTTGGAAATATTTCCACACAGATATGAAAATGATAAACAGTAATTCATAGAATCCCCAACTGTAAAAAAATAATAGCAGAATATAAACTTGTCTCAAGGCTGTCTCTGTCTGAATGTCATAAAAATGAGAAGAATGAGATGATAAAACTAATACAATGTACTGGTTCTCAAGCTGTCTTACAAACAATGCTATTAACTGCTAAAGTGTCTTGTACATAAGATTGATTCATGAATGTTTAACAACATTGTGTTCAATAGATGTCACCATTTTGAACATTTGTTCTCTCCAAATTATATGAAGTAAAAAGCTTTCAAAATACAGAGCTCAAGTGGAAAGAATAAAAACTAAATAGGAAGAAAATGAGGCATATTATCATCCTGCCCAGTACTATTGTCCTGATGACATTCTCAGTGAGACTATAGGTGATCTAATAACACAGCACTTTAAATTAACAAAAGGCAATCATCTTATCCACCTGTGCTGTAGAACATTAAATATAAAACAATAATAGCATGAGAATGAATTTTCCTTGAACTGTTTGTATCTGAAGTCCATTGAAAAACATGAGAACGAGATAATAATTATAGCTCACATTTATGTAGTTCTCTAAGGTTTACAAAGCACTTTACTTATAACAACCTTAACAGGTAGGTAGTGTATTATTCCCATGTTAGAGATGAGAAAACTGAACATCACAGAGGTAATATTATTTACCAATGATGTCTCAATTAGTAAATATTAGTTGGGTCCAGTGCTATCTCTCTTAATATATTGTTCCATGATATTAGTAGTACCATAACTTCTAGGATTAAAGGCACAGTGGAAAATAAGTAGAAAAGAAGCAATGATTATGGCAGTCCTAGCTTTATCAATAATTCACCTATGGCAAATGACTTTCCAACTCTGGACCAGTTTTTGCATTTGTAAAATAAAAAGTTCAGACTACGTTGTTCTATGTCTAGAGTATTTACTTTTACACACTCTTAACGTACTTCCTCTCCTTTTACCCTCTTCTCAAATTAATTCAGGAACTTAAGTCGTTATGCTCTTGGCTTAGCATTTTAGTTATTATGTAAGTGGAGAAAACTTGGTACAAGGTTATTTCAGTTTATATGGTGGGAGATATGTTATTTTCTTTTTAATTCATTGTATCTAAAATGTGAATTACAAATGAACTTCTTGTTTGAAATAATATATTATCATCTCTGCAGCACCTGAAATTCTTAGAGGATGTGCCTATGGACCTGAAGTGGATATGTGGTCCCTGGGAGTAATCACCTACATCTTGTAAGTAAAGAAAGCAAAAGTTCATTGGGCTACAACATTTTCTAGGCTCCATCCATTTGGGTCTGCCATCCCATAAAGAAGCCTTTTGTGACACTCCCTAAGCATACCCAAGGAGAGGATTTTCTGCAAATCCAAATGATAACCCTAAATTTAACCAGCACTGAATAACAGACCAAGAAAATATGGGCAGAGTCTTTGAATATGTAATTTCCTGATGGGTAAAGGCACTGCTCTTGTCTTTTCTTGTTGGTTTTTCCTCTTATTTAATATTTTTCAACTTTGGGAGTAATCATTTAGAACTGAAGATAAAATTACACTCAAATTGGTTTTTTTACCCTGATAATGCTTTACTTTTACATATCTACTAAATTAATTGGCTTAGACTCTCTCTCATGCCTGCAATTTACCTTCTCCTTATTTCTACCTCCCAAAATCCTTTTCTTCTTTCTAGGCTTGGTTCAAGTACCATTTCCTCAATGAGGTCCTAATATCCCAAGCTCCAAGAATTCTTTTTCTCCTCAGATTTTCCTAGAGCACATTGCCTATCTCTCCTTTGCTTCCATCATTTATATCTTATAAAAATGTTTATAAAGCATTGGATTCTCTCTAATAGAATAACATGTCCAGAGGAGGAGGATGTTAGGATCATAGGTTGAGATCTAGAAAGGACCTTTGAGGCCAAATCCAAAACCCCTTCACTGCCCACAATACTTTTGAAGATGGGGAAACTGAGAGATTAAATGACCTATTCAGTGTCACCTAACTAGTGTCTAAGTCAGAATCTTTTTTTGGGATCTATTTGAGGAGGTGATCTGTGGATACTTTCAATTTCTATTTTGCCCTGTGGCTCTAGAATATCAAGGCAGTTCTCCTTGATAATTTCTTGAAAGATGATATCTAGGCTCTTTTTTTGATCATGGATTTCAGGTAGTCCAATAATTTTTAAATTCTCTCTCCTGGATCTATTTTCCAGGTCAGTGGTTTTTCCAATGAGATATTTCACATGGTCCTCCATTTTGTCATTCCTTTGGCTCTGTTTGATAATATCTTGATTTCTCATCAGGTCACTAGCTTCCACTTGCTCCAATCTAATTTTTAAAGTAGTATTTTCTTCAGTGGTCTTTTGGACCTCCTTTTC
>CM053622.1:382485477-382511445 GCA_028646595.1 Phalanger gymnotis
GTGGGTTCTGCAGTTCTAGAATTGGTTCAGAGCCATTTTTTATAGGTTTTTGGAGGGACTTGGTGGGGAGCTCACGCCAGTTACTGCTTTCCAGTCGCCATCTTGGCTCCGCCCCCCCTAGGATTTTTAAAATAGATTTCTCTAAGTCAGAATCTGAAGCTGCATCCTCCTGACTACAATACAATGCCCTTTCTACCATTTTATGCTATTTTCCAATAAGCTCAATACATGTTGGCTGATAAGGCAGAATGTTACCTTTTCCTCCTTTTATGCTCTGTGAGAATAAATCTAGTAGCATTTTAGACATTTTAAAGTCATACTAAATTGTGACCATTCATTGAAAGCACTTTCTCTTCTACTCATCCCAATTATTAGCACTTTAGATGCTTATTTTTATTTTTGTTACCTTTTTCCTGAATAAAAATACCTACAGAAGTTATACTCATGTTATCATTCTATAGCTTGATTCATTTTCTTTTAAAAATACATCTTATTGATGCTCTTTTGTTTTTAAGTTATCTAAATTTCTTCTTGGATCCCTACCTATCCCCTTTTCCATATAACAAAGACTATTTTTCAGAAACAAGAGAAAGAGAAAAAATCAATATATTAAACAATCAATATATTAAAAAAGTGAAGACATATGTAATGTCCTACCTCATCTTTCATGTTATTTCATTGTTTTTAGCTATTCTTCCTGCTATCCTCCTTTTAAAAGTCTCAGTCTGCTCCTACAGCAATGCTTTATTCTGTGCATCCTTCTAGCACGAGAGGTTGGTGGTGAGAGCTGGACTGTTCCTAGTCCAAGGAGTCAGGGCAGACAATACAGGCTAATTTTCTTTTTGCCTGCCATGCTGATCAGAATGATGAATGTGTTAAAGATGGACAATCTCCAACTCTGGAATGATCTAACAGTTCTGCACACAAACCAACAGCTATCATAAGCATTAGCACCTTGGGCTTTTTACCACCTGGGGACCAGGCAAAGGGTTAATATCTTAACCTTAAAATGTCTGTGGGGATTCCTTCTTTTCCTAGGTGTTTTAATGATGGAATCCTACTGCTCTACATCTGATTCTTTCCAATGTTATAATTTTCTGATTGCCTGTAGCATCTGGTTGCTTTATTGCTTCTGTGCCTCCCCCATCAATTTTATATTTTCTTTCTGTCTCAACTAATACTAAGAGCCTGATACAGCTGTAGATAGGGAAGAGGCATTCAAGCAGTATACCTCCTCTATTTGTTATTTCCCTTTTTGTATTTTAGTAGCTAGGAAGCAACATAGATTGAATCAATTAATCATCTTGAAAGATTCATGCTTGTGTCAATATAAAAGCATAACATCTTAATGAATTCATTCAGTGATCATTCTGCCAGTGGAAAACAACTCCTGTTTTACCAACAGTACTCAGAGAAGCACCATCCTGCACATTAGCCATGAAGAGAATTCATCCAGTAAAGGCTGGCTGATGAGGACTAAATACATTTTTACTTATGCCGTAAAGTTACAGAAAAGTTTAACAAAATGATATTTTGCCCATCAGGAGTTTGCTTACCATGAGGAAAACACCATTAACAGAGAAGGATGATTTCTTCAGGAGCAAAATATGCTTAACTATTTAATAAAGCCATTCATTATCTCTTTCTTCTTCAGACTTTGTGGATTTGAACCATTCTATGATGAAAGGGGAGATCAGTACATGTTTAAAAGAATTCTGAACTGTCATTATCGCTTTGTCTCCCCCTGGTGGGATGATGTCTCTTTGAATGCCAAGGATCTGGTAAGGTGGATCAAAAAAAAAAATCCCTTGTTAAAAAATCAAATTAAAGAGGAAAATAACATATTATTTGTCAGTCATGGTTTAAGTTTGCATTCCTGTGTATTCCATGCGTTTTTTCTTCAGTTAAGCAATTTTAGTGTGAGTTAGTAATGTTCTTATTCATTTGTCATTTGACTGCAGGAATTCAGGAAGACAACAGTAGAAATAGCATTGAACTGCAGGTGATCTGTTTTTCTCATTCAGGCCCAGCCAATAATTATGTTATTTTGAGCAAATTCCCACCCCTTCCTCAACCCTCAGCATTTTTGTGTTTTCATTTCTCCATCTGTAAAGTAGGGTACAAGATGATTCTCAAAGTTTCTTCCAACATCTATTATTTTAAAATGTAAATAATTCTAAAAATGAAGGAACAGCAATCTAAATAAGTGACAAGTATAGATTATAGAAAGTTGAAATTCAGTTTTATTACTTCAAGACATTCAGTAGTAACTCAGTACTAACAAAAGTCCTTTAATCAATGGACAAGGAATTGTATTTAGTTAACACATGATAATATGTATTCAAATGAATTTTTCTATAAAGTGCTTCAGAGTCCTTAAGGTTCCTTTTCAGTAACTGCATTATTCTCTGAGGACTGCTAATTCGCTCTAAAAAAAAAACCCTTTTCATCTTAGAAAATAAAAAGCCTCATCCAAATTATCATAAATTCCTTATTGGTACATCTTTAAAGTACTCAGTTCTCCACTCTACATACTCATAGAAAGAAGCGGCTGTGAACACATTCAATTGGAGTGAAAATTTCATCTAGAATTCATTTAGATTCTGGTTCTGCTCCTTACTAGCTCCATGAGCCTGGACAAGCCGCTGAAACGTTCAGGGCCTGTTTCTTACTACGGAAAGGAGGATAATCCTACTAGAGGACCTCATGAAGGACTTTATACTTTAAACAGTGAGCCATTAACTTTCACTCTTCAGCTATACTTTAAGTCATACAAGTAATGTTTGTGGAAATATGATTACTTCATCTATTCAAGCAAGCATTTATTAAATGATCACCTTATGCCATTTGTCTTTTATGACCTCTAGGTGCTTAGCTTTTGTTTTTCTCTCTTTTTACCCAGATACTTGAGAGCACACCTTTTTATTTTAGAGGTGAAGGACCTGAAACCTTTAGTGGTAAAGTGACTTATCCCAGGTCACATAGGTAGTAGTGGCCAACCCATGAGTCAAACCTAGCTCTTTTCATTCTACCACACTATCCTTTTTTTGGACTCTTTTAGAGGTGTAGCTGGAAGTAATAGGCAGGCTTTTGGTGCTCGCAGGCCAGGTGGCATGCCAATGCCCATTTTGTCATCATAGAGTTTTTGTAAATAGGGTTCTATCCCTCCTCATGTTTATTTTGAAATTAATATCCCCACTAAGGAGCCCATCATGCTCTGTTGCTATAGGTGAAGAAACTGATTGTTTTGGATCCTAAGAAGCGTCTGACCACCTTCCAAGCTCTGCAACACCCTTGGGTCACAGGGAAGGCGGCTAATTTTATACATATGGACACTGCCCAAAAGAAACTCCAAGAATTCAATGCACGGAGAAAGCTTAAGGTAAGAAATCACAAGAGGAAGTGACTCATTTTACTACGAAATTCAGGAGTCTTCTAATAAGTAAAAATGCTAAAGTTTCAACATTCCTCTTCAAATATTATGTGTTAAGCATTTTATGTCATAGCTGGAAAGGAGTTAGATGTCATCTTATCTAACCTCCTCATTTTATATTTGAGGAAATTGAGGTTCAGAGAGAGAAAGTGACTTGTAATACAAAAAATGTCTGGTTCTAGCCCCTCCAAACTGATCTGAAATTCTTAAAACTCAAGCTAGTGGAGGATGTTTGTCCTTTCTCTTAGAACTCTGCTACACCTCCGACATTGCTTCTTAAGAATGAGAAATTTTTCCTACGTTTATTCTACTGAGGACAAATTGCTCAAAAAACCCGAGCAGTTATTTCTATTTTTTACCTACTAAAAATTAAGAAGAATGGTTTAAACATCAATCTTTAGTTAAAATGATGCTTATTTTTACAGTCATTTTGGGGGATGTGCATGGATGAAACAAATGTAACTCACTAAGCAAATGAAATTAAATGACTATTCCACTTGATTATAACTAAAATGTTATAAATCACTTTGTAGAAAATCACTCCTCAGATTTCACTGACTCCTAACACAACAATTTCTTATATTTACTAATCACGAAATAATTTTATAAATTATTTCAAACCAAGAGGTTAATGAGAAATTGTTGGAATGATGAAGAGATGGCCTCAACTCAAATTCTGCCTATTCACACACACACACACACACACACACACACACACACACACGCGCAAACACAGTTATCCCTTTCATATCACAGGGTTTAGGGGTACAGCATCTCCATGATCTGGAAAATCTGTGCAAAACTTTTTGGCTTTCCCTGCATAGCAGTGAAGACTGAATTTTTTTCTTTTTCTTTCATGGGGTGTTTACAGTACCTCATTGCAAAATTTGGATTAAGTATATGATCATAGGCTCTGTGTCTCTGTGTCATCACTTGGCCTTAAGATGTGTCATCTGTGGCTTCTGCAAAACTCCCCAAAAATTCCCATTTAATTTCTTATGCTGACCCTTGATATAGTGAAACCTCAATGGGGAAAGTCACTATGTGGAAGGGATAATAATATGTGCATGCATGCATACATACGTACATATCACATACGTACATATATATATATATTTCTTTTGGTTTATTTCCCCATTTTGTAGACATAGATAATAGAGTTTTAGAGACATTGAATAGTTTCATTCTTTTGGCTGAGAAAATTCTGAAAGACTTCCAAGGAAGAGCAAAGAAATGCATTTGTAAGGAAAATCTTTTATACATATGTACCTTTTGAGTATAAGCAGCACAATTATAGTGACAAAGATTTTGTGGTTGACCAAAGAAAGCCTATTTTAAGCATTTCCAAATTTCTGAGTTACTATGAAGTGGAATTCAGACCAGGACCTTCCCTGTCCAGAATTGGCAAAGAACAGAATTATCTACTTTAAATATATACATGTATATTTATGCACACACATACACATATTTGTGTGTGTATATATACATATATGCACATACACACACACAAACTGGTGTGTTTGTAATTTCAGGAAAATTGTTCTGTTTGAAGCTGGATCTCCAAAGGGTATGCATAGCACTTTTACAGTTAGCTTTTCAGACCCTTAGAAGTTATTTTAAAAAAATCACATCTTAAACCTATGATTCAATAAATCTGAAAATATAAATTACTTAGGAAAGAACTCCCTTTGACAAGAATTACTAGGAAATTTAGTAAACAATATGAATTAGGCTTAGACTAATACCTTACGTTATATTCCACAATGAATTCAAAATGGACACACAACCTGAATATTAAAGATCATACCATTTAAAAAATTAGAAGAAAAGCAGATCACATACCTTTCACAGCTTTCGGTAGGAAATATATTCTTAACTAGTGTTACCTGAGAACAAAATCCAGAACAGAAGTAATTTAGAAACAAATTTATGACATCTTTTAACAAGAGAGCTAAAAAAGAGGTGGCCCACCTCTTCCCCCAGTGTCTGTAACTTCCACATTATGTAGGATTCAAACAAAGGAACAAGGAAACAGTATCTGATTGGCCAGCATAGAAAACAGTTTCTAGATAAGACATGTGTTACTTGAGATGTATAATGGGAGAAAACTCCTCATATTCCTTTGCATCAGTCTTTGGATCTAACTGGGTTTCTGGTCAGCATAATCTAGCCCCTCAATTAAGCATTAAACTTGTCTGATCTCTAAGCAACAAGTCTGATTTCAGCCATACAGAGCTAAGTTCAAATAATGCAATAAATAAAAGTTTTCCCACACCAGATAAAACAGCTAATTTTGATTATGTGAAATTGAAAAATTTCTGTACAAACTCTTATGTTAAGCTCTTGCATTAAAAATGTACCTAAGAAGGGAAGTGGGTGAATGGGGAGGAAATCTTTGTATCACCTTTCTTAGATAAGAGTTTGCTGTCCAAGATATATAGACAATGGACAGAAATATAAAACCCAAATCCATTCCCCGATAAATACATGGTCAAAGTATATGAATAGAAAGTTGTCAAAAGAATTATAAAGCATTAAAAATCATATGTCATATTCCAAATTACTAATAGAAAAAAGTAAATCAAAACAACTCTGACATTTTAGAAAATATTATGGATGAAACTTGATCCTAGAAAGAAGTTGAGAAAAATGTACTTCCCTTTCTCCTTTGCAGAGGTAGGAGACTATGGGTATGGATTATTGTGTACACTGACAAACACAATTGATATATTGAAGTTTTTTACTGAACTACTTTAAAAGATCTTTGTCAGAAGGGGTAACTTACTTGGTAGGGAAGGGTGAAAAGAAATATTCAAAAATGAAGGTGATTTAAAACATTTTTCTATACTGCTATGTTATGGAAATACTTGTTTTATTTCTTAAGTTCAGAATAAAATAAACAAAAAACATGCTCATTTTGCTTTTTTGTTCTGTATAAAATCAAACTTTGACAATCATTTTTAAAGAAAAGGCAATCTGCCACTTCCTAAGTATTTAAGGAGGCTTTGACGATTCACTTTGCCTCTCTAAGCCACAGGCTTCTCATCTTTTTAGTAGAGATAACAATATTTAACTACTCCAAAGGGTTGTCGTAAACAGATCTCCTTTTAAGATAATGTAAATATAAGTTATCATTCTTACTTAGCTTTTTCATTTTCAAAATGATGTTTAAAAAGTCATTTGGACTAATGTCTGGAATACTTCTTGGAAGAATGAATGAATATTTACCCCTCGTATCAATTCCCTGACAGCATCAGGACTGATCTTTAGTGATCCATTTTCAAAGGAAGCTAAAGGTCTTGCTTTTCTCTTTTCCATTAGGCTGCAGTGAAAGCAGTGGTGGCCTCCAGCCGACTGGGCAGTGCCAGCAGTCACACTAACACCTGCCTTCCGGACACCTGTCAGTCCAAAGTTACTCAAATATCCCATGAAGACAGTGAGGGGAAAGAAAGTACATCTCAGAAGGAAATAGAAATTCTAAAACATAGCTCCACCGAGGTAGTAATTGCAGTAACAGAACCTCAGGATGAAATAGAAATAGAAGTAAGTGACAAGGAGGAACCCCCAAAAGAACCTGAAGCTGCAGCCGAAGCCAAAGCAGAAGCCAAAGCAGAGGCCTTACCTAGAGAAGGAGAAATCCTGGAAGTCAGTGCGCAAGAAGGGGAAGGGCTGCAAGAGTCCTAAATCACCCTCTTTCCCAACAGAGGGCTGAAGCTAGTCACTTTCATGCATGGGCTAATTTGTCCTTCAGCCAGGAAGATTTGTAAGTGTGACCCTCACTGTAGTGGTTCTGTTTTTGAGGTGCAAAACAATGTGTAATAATGCATCAGCTGGTGACCCTAACTCTAATGCATGTGACTGCTTATGAATAGTAGTGTCCTCTAATGGCATGTAACAGATTACATGTAATGTTATCTAATAGCAACAAATGAAATTTGACAGTGAGTAAACACAGCATAACACTTAAACTTCATGTATATTTGCAGAGGGCAGGAGTTAATGTTTGAAGTGAATCATATTTGTATTTTCTGTTTGTAAAACTTAGCCTTCTAAGGGAGATATCTGATTTTTTTGAAATGGTAGTTATTTCTATTGGCATACTGATCATCTGCTACATGTTGTTATGAAACCATTTAAATGTTTTTTTATTCATATGTAAAAACTGTTTACAAGAAGATAGAAAATAGATGTACAGTATATGCAAAAACATTCCATAAATTCTGGTATGAAATTGAAGCATTACTTTCAAGGGCCATGAAGCTATATGCCCCTCCAGCTTGTGTTGCGAATGCCTTACTATACCTTTAACTGTTTATATATTCTATATTACTAATAACCAAAAAGCTCTTTCATAGAATTCTGCCATTTCATTATCCTGGCAAATTTTCAATACAACTGGGTTGGTCCCTATTCCCTTCTCAACCTTCACTTTCTCCTAAATAGGAATCCTTTTGAAGAAAAACTCTTTAGAGGGTGATGAGAGCTAAGCCCGTGTAGAGTAGCAAAAAATAATAGGATCCTTGTCATTTTTTAAAGATATAATTATACTTGTCCAGTAGTTTATAAAACTATGTAGCTAAAAAAGCACTAATTTTTATGGATAAAATCTGTAATTACCAAGTTTTAAATACTTAGAAAAATCTTCCAAGGCTAAATCTTATGAAAGTAATTTTTAAAAATAAAATCATTATCAATTTTGCTATAGCTTAGGAAACCTTTTTTGCCATTAAAAGTCATCTTCCCTTGTTTTTTAAATAGATATAATGTTTATGAACTAAAGCATCTTCAACAAAGGTACTTTATGTGTTTTTATGCTCCAAACTAGTAGTTTCTGAATTTCATGACAAAGTATTTTTAAAGTGTCTATGTTAAAGATATGTGACAATATCATATTATTTTACTTTTTTATTGAAACATTGATTTTAGAGAACTCAGATCCCAATATTCCTTTATTCTGATTGTTTTCATTTTAAAATAAACTCTTTTTTTGGGTTTTATAGTACATATTCCCTTTTTAACATACAACCCAGTGATTCACAGAAATTGGGCTAATAAACATATGTGTAATTTTTTAAGTTCAAATTAAATTTTTTATCAAGTCAAAGGCTTATATGTTTTATAAGCTTATTTATTATAATCTATTATCTTTCTGGTAAAACTGAAAAGTCAATTGACTACAACCAGAGCTGTAATGAGACATTTGTTTTTTCCAAATAATGGTTTAGAAATTGCTACCCCCTGCTCACTGCACTATTACCATTCCCTAGTGGTTTTGAGCCTTCTTATTAACCATACATATTACTATGAGGTAAATCTCTACATGAAGAACAGAAATTTATGGCATTAAGAATATGTGTATTTGTAAAAAGTAACATTGAAAGTGCCCCTTACTGTGCTTTACTTCATATTTCATGGCAAATGGCTACATACCTTTCCTATCTTTGGCTGGTGGCTCTAAGTACAACTTTAAAATCCTCATTGAATAATCAAATAAGTTTTCTGATATATGTAATTTTCATTTCTTTCGGCCCCTTCCTCTAAAACATACATTGGAAAATAAAAGTACTTCACTTCCTGAAGGTCACTAGAGTTTTACTGAAGATATGTTTCCAAAGTTCTTCCTTTCTCCCTTCTTCTATTCTGAAGAAAAAGGTGCTTATTGGTGAACAAAGAGAAAGAGATGGCCTGTTCTACAGGTGAAAATTGTTCTATTTACTGGTCCTTGATTTAATTTAACTCCACATGGGTAAGCTGGATGAGTTCTTTGCACAAGTGTGGCCGCAATGACTTATAAATGGTGCTTTTAATATTCTATCTTTTTTTTTCCCACACGACATAGAAGCTCACTATTTTCTAATCTAGGTGAATACAAGGGCAATAAGAAAAAACATTTATTTTAGAAAGACTAGCTATAATCTGGAAAATGACTTCCTAATGGTCTGTTCTGAGTAAGATTATCTAACAGAAATGTCTTATCTATCCTACATTTCAAGGAGCAATGGCAGGTTAGGGCATCAAGCTATAGGTCAATAAATTAACCTACTGGAATTACCACCATTCATTACCTTAATCATTGTTATTATATTGTTATCCTTGATTTGGGCAGCCATGCCCAAATACACGTTGCCCCTTTACTCCCTTATAACAACAAGGTTACTTGCCGCTACTGTGGGCTGTGTAAGGCCAATAACACCAGCGCACAGGATGGCTGCTAGCACAGGTTCTTTGATCTGCTTTTCTAAGGAAAGCAACTTTAAGGGGTTAACAATCTTATCTTAATTAAGCATACATATGTCATTCACTTAGTTTAGGGGAAAAAGTCAGCACCCTGAACTTCAGAGCAAATACAAACAGAAATTACAAACAGAAAAAAAAATAAAACAAATCAACAGACAGGCTTCTAGCTGTCTGACTATAGCAATACATATGGTTGCCAGAGAGAAAAGCACCAACATCTGGGTTTTCAAAGCTGGAGGGTCGCTCTTTAATGGCTATCCAGAGTCTCCACACCAACACTCCTCTAATGAGTGAGCCCCAAAACAAAACCTCTCCTCCTGCAGTTCTAAGAGTTCTAAATTCTCCATTCTCAATTCTTGATTCTGAGTTCAATGGCTATCCTCTGGGTATGTTTACCCTTTTTCAGGGCCTGAGAGCTTCACACCTCTCAAGGGCTTCATGCCTCTTGAGGATTTCACACTTCTCATGACCTGTATAGCAAAAAGATATGGGCCTTCCTATAAACAAAGGCAAGACTCTATCAAAGGCACCTGAATGCCTTGATGCTGAGAAGCACTCCAAAATAAAAAACAGTAAAAAAAAAAAAAAAAGGCCCACTTTGCTTGCCCTTAAATCCCTTTCCCCTTTTAGCCTTAAACATGCTGGAGTTTATTATAATTGTCCCATAGTATCCACCTTATCTATACACACACACACACACGTATATTATATATATATATATATACATATACATATACATACACATATGTATGATTGTCATTAATAGTGTACTCTACAGAAGCTAGTTGATCAGTTATGGTTTTAATTTACTTCTCCCCCATTTAAAATATTTTCCCAAGACAGTATCTAAATAATTTTTAAACAGCCAGTGTCAGTCAATTCAGAAAAAATGTATAAATTCAATTGAAATGGTTGGTGATGACATCATATAAATGCAGTCTTCTTTAGAAGGAATTTTTTTAACATATGAGAATGAATATAACAACCAAAAGGTCTTTAAGCCCCTTAAATATATAATATTTTGTGATTTCAAATCATAATTTATACTTTACTAGATATCTATATTTCTCCCAGAGTATCCCTTAGCCAAATAATATTTGACTATTTAATTGGAAATCTAAATTTAGGTAAAAATTGTGCAGCTTTATTTCTTATTGACAACTGCTATACCTACTGAAGAATGAAAATTATTCAATTTGGTGAAGTCCAACTGCTCACTACGTTATTCATTCTTGCTAATCCGGGAGTTAGTCTCTAAGTTTATTAAGTCAGAATTTATAGATGTCAGTTAATGCTGCCATAGGGCACAGATTACAAACAAAACTTGTGGCACAAAAGATTTAGAATCAATTAACCAATAAAGAATTATTAAGTGCCTACTATGTTCCAGGCACTGCTCTAAGCACTAGGGATTTTAAAAAAAGAAGCAAAAAATGGTCCCTGTAGTCAAGGAGCTATCTTAAGAGTGAGACGACAAACATGCCAATAAATATAGATAAAGCAAGTTATATGCAGAATAAACGGAAAAAAATTTTTAGAGAGAAAGCACTAGAATTAAGAGGAGTTGGAGAAAGCTTCCAGGAAAAGAAGGGATTTTATTTTGTTCTTAAAGCCAGAAAAGGAAGAAAAGCATTCCGGACATGAGGGACAGCCAGAGAAAATGCCCAGAGCTGAGAAACTGAGTGTCTTGTTCATGGAAAAGCCAAGAGGCCAGTATTACTGGATCAAAGAGTACCTGTTGGGGAGTGATGTGTAAGAAGACTGGAAAGGTAGGAAGGGATAGATTATGGAGGGTTTTAAATGCCGAAAAAGAGAATTTTGTATTTGATCCTAGAAGTAATAGGGAGTCACTGGAATTTATTAAGTAATGGGGTCTGACAGGATTAGACTTGTGCTTTAGGAAAATCATTTTAGTGGCTAAATGAAAGATGGATTAGAGTGGGGAAAGAGTTGAAGCAGGAAGATCCACCATCAAGTTGATGTAATGATGTAGGTGTGAATTGCTGAGAGCCTCCACTAGAGAGGTAGTGATGTCAGAGGAGACAAGAGGGCACATAGGAAAGATTCTGAAAAGGCGAAATTGACAGGCCTTGGCAACATATTGGATATGGTGAGATGAGAGATAGAGAGGAATCCAGGGTGACTAGATAGTGAGCCTGAGGAACTTGGCCTTTTCAGGGAATTTAGTTATAAAAGGTACATGATATATATAGGAGGATAGTTAGCAGAGATGGAAGAATCAACTGAACTGAAGATTTTTTTCTTTGTGGAAGATGTGAGCACATAGGGAAGAGTCAGTAGATAGGGAGAGATTGAAAATATTGTACATTTGCTGATTAAGTATTATGTTATCAATTTTTAAAAAGAAAGTATTCATGTATGTAGATGATCAGCTACATTGTTATTGTAATATCAAATATCAAAGAGAGAAATTTATTACCATATTTCCCCATGTATAAGATGCACCTTAATTTTGGGGCCTGAAATTTGAAAAAAAAATGTATTACATAAAGTTATTGAACTCAAGTTTTATTCATCTGCTCATAGCTTTCAGGCATATTTTGGGTAAGTCTGGTGCATGTATGCATGCTTAGTCCATTCCATTTCATGAACCCGAAGCACCAATTTTGTCCTCCTTTGAAATCAATAACTTGTTTTTCATCAGCAATTCTTCTTGCCTCATGCTGAACCATCTTTGTGGACACAGGAATTCCAAGTGTCCTTTGCTCTTCAATCCACATCTTCGCATCCCTCTCTAAATCAGGCCATTTTGCTGACTTGCCTCTCATGGCCTTGTTCTGCAGTGGCATTTTCAGTAGGCTTTCTTCTTCCTGTAGCCAGTCTCGGATTGTTTTCTCAGTTGGAGGAGAACCAAACTTATGCTCAGCAGCATGATTTCCCTTCATTTTTCAAACTGGATCATTTTTAACTTGAATTCAGCACTGTACAAAAATCTTTTCTGAGCCATTTCTGGGCAGAACATGGCAAAACGTAACCTAACAAGTAATGGTAACAAATGCAAAACAATGAGCTCAAAGACAACAGGCACAAAAAAGCGGGAAATACAAGTAAAAAAAATCTACAACAATGAGTGCAAAAACAAGTGCGAAAAAGCAGGAAATGCAACTAAAAAAAATCTACAACCACTGTATAAGACGCTTTTTAAAGAGTTTTTAGACCCCAAATTTTTTGAAAAAGGTGTGTCTCATACATGGGGAAATATGGTGTATGTTTTTCTATCAGAAAAAAAAGTAAGGAATTTTTCTCCCATAGCTTTGTGACAAGGTTCAATTCCCTCAATGGTGACTAGAAAATTTAATTGGCTATTCAGAAGACAGTAGGTACTCACGCATCAACTAGCCCACTATTTCCTTTGTTGCTTATTCCTACATAACATTGAGCAAGTCATTATACATTATACATATATACATACATACATACATTATATATACATACACTGCAACCAATAGACTATAAAACCTCTCTGTGCCTCATTTTTATCACATATAAAACAAGAGGATTGCGTTACTTGGCCTCTGATATCCCTTATATCTCTATAAATAAATCTATGATCCTGTTTATAAAACATTAATCAGACCAAAGATCTCACCATTGTTAGGTAATTGTACTACAGGGTATTCTGATAAACAGGTATGCATATGTATGGATATATTTATGTAAGTATGGATGTGTATGTCTATATACATATATGAATGCGTATATGTTTGTATATGTATGCGTGTGTATATCAGTGAGGGTGTTGGTGGGTGTGTTGTATGTCATTTCTTTGGTACCTGCCCCTATGTAAGTTGGATTGATCCTGCTTTAGTTACTTCTTGGGTGCAGCTAGGTGGCACAATAGATAGAGGACTGGGCCTGAAGTTAGGAAGACTCATCTTCCCGAGTTCAAATCTGGCCTCAGACACTTACTATTTGTGTGACCCTGGGGAAGTCACTTAACCCTGTTTGCCTCAGTTTCTTCATCTGTAAAATGAACTGGAGAAGGAAATGACAAACCACTCCAGTATCTTTGCCAAGAAAATCCCAAATGGGGTCACAAAAAATTGGACATTACTGAAACAACTGAACAAAAACATGCAGATGACCCCTAAATCTATGTTCTCATGCTTAATCTCTCTCCTAAATTCTAGATCATCAGTCTCCTTCTGGACATCTTCATACCCCATAAACATCTCAAACCCACCATGTCCAGCAGAAACGATTACCTTCTCCCTCTACATCTGCTCTTCTTCCAAAATTTCTTTTGGCTGAGGTTACTTCCATCTTCCCATTCATTCAGGTTTGCAATCTCATCCTTAACTCTTCCCTCTCCTTCATTCCCCGTATCCAGTCAAGTCCTGTTGATTCTACCTCTCTAAAATCATTCAAATCCATTCTCTTCTCTACACCCTAATGATGCCCTGTTTTAGACCCTCACCTTCTCTTGCCTAGGCTACTATAGTAGTCTCTTAAATGATCTCTCATTCTGTCACCCCAATTCATCTTCCAAATAACTGCCAAAATAGTATTCCTGAGGGACAGGTCTGACAATGCTATATAGCTGCTCTAGTGTTTAGACTGAAGCAATCTTCTAAGTTTAAAATAGAAATTTAACCTGGCACTTACAACCCTCCCTCCACAGTATGACACCCATCTTCCTTTCTAACCTTAGATTACATTACTCTCTTTCATGTACTCTACATTCTAACCAAGCTGTACTACTAAATATTCCTCACACTTGACATACCATCTCCGGCTTGTAAACTGGCCTTCATGGTTTGAATGCATTTCCTCCTCATCCTAACTTCTCATAATTTTTGTCTTTCTTCAAAGTTCAGCACAAGTGCCAAGCCTTCTGGGAAGCTTCCCCTTATCTTCTGCCTCCCCTCTTCACCCAGTTAGTGCTATTCTCTTCTCAATTTACCTTGTATTAGACACATACATTACATATACATACAAACACAGCCACCAATAGACTATAAGCTCCAGAGACTATTTGTTTTTGCCTACGTGGGTGTAGCACAGTGCTTTATCCATAATGAGTACCTTGGTGAATTGAATTAAATTAGGTATTCTGGTCCTTGTGTGAGAGACATAATCTGGTCCCATATCTGAAGCCTTTCAAGGTTGACAGCAGTTGCCAAAACTTACAGTGTGATAGCACAGTCTTTAAAAACTCAGGGTAGCTTCCGCGTTGTGGTAAAGAACTTTCAGGGAGGCTGACTTGGGTTACATTGATAATTCATTATCCCCTAATTAAGAATTAATCTAAGCATCAGTCTTTCCATGGCTGTCATTGTTCTTTCCTTGGGAAATGGTTTCCAGACCTTTCCTGTTTTTGTGTTCTGCTTTCTTCTCATTTCAAAGGAAGAACGACCACCATCCTTTGAAGGATAGTATGTTCATGTAGTTAGAGCATACTGCTATACTTCCTTATATCTTATGATAGGAATGTGTAGCACTACAGACTTACTGCAAGGGGTCAAGGAACATAGCTGCTTGGGATCTGGGAGACTGTTATGATTCAGCATCTTCTAAAAGGGCTTAAAGAGCAGTGACAAAACTGTCGAAGAACAAAGAAACC
This sequence comes from Phalanger gymnotis, assembly GCA_028646595.1. Lineage (NCBI taxonomy): Eukaryota > Metazoa > Chordata > Mammalia > Diprotodontia > Phalangeridae > Phalanger > Phalanger gymnotis. The sequence continues at coordinate 382,500,732 of CM053622.1, forward strand.
TTTCAAAGACTTTAAGGAAACTATGGTTAAAGACTGGGCCTTAGAAATGACAGGTAGAGGATGCCCAAAGATATTATCACTGTTAATACTCTATTAAGATGAGGAATCACCAGTGTAAACCAACAGAAGAATACAACTGTAGCAAGTCTAATTTTTGTTATTTCTTTGAAAGATTATTTCAAGCTATTTAAGAATTGTAGACTTTATATGAAAACATTGGAAGGTTTTCTCATAACTCTGGTCATCATTTCTCATTGATCAAAACAATCTGCCAGGCTAGCAGATATTGTATATATAGCATAATTTATAAGGTAAAATATTCTGCAAAATCATTTTACATTTAAAAAGATTCATTTAAGGTGCATATAACTTGAAAATTTTAAGCTTACAGCTAGTTTCCAGCAGTAGGCAAATAGAATCAGTAGATTTTTTTAACTATGATTTACCCAGTTCCTACCATGCAAATGAATCACTCCAGTTTAAATTAAGTCTTATGTTTAGTCGATTAAGGATATCTAGTCTGAACCCCTACTATGTAAATGAAGAACAAAATTAAAACACAACAATGGAAATTCAGGCATATTATTATTCAATATTAGACAGATGGTATTAATTCAGTGACAAAAAAAATGTTCTTTCAATAAGCATTATTGCATGCAGAGTATTCTGCCAGATATCTGGGGAAATTTAGAAAGTTTAGATAAGTTGAGGTATGACAATGTCCTAGCCTTCTTGGAGTTTCCAGTCTAGTAGGGTGATTTACCACACATATAATTATTATACAGAATAATAACATCTTATTTAGAAGCTTTGATGGTATTAGAATTAAATAAACTTACTTATTAGTATGACAATTATTCTTAACTACTGCTTGGTTTTTAGTTGTGACATACATACAGAACTTATGAACAAATGTGTATTTATATGTTTTCTAAGTTTTTTTTCAAGTGATTAAATTTGTCTTCAAAGGACAAGATAATTAATCACATTGTATGTTATACTTCGGCTATGTAGTGAACCCAAGATATACATTCTATGCTTACTTTTTCTTCCCAATACTCCAAGTTTCTGATCCTTTCTTTACCTTCTGGTGACTGCTTCTCTCATGATGCAGACACTCAAAGAATACAAATTTCAGTACAGCTAAATGATGAATGATGTCTGACAAAGTATTGATTTATTTTCTGGTGCAATTAGATGTTTCTATTTTCTATTTGCACTGAGAATAAAATTTGGCATGACTGCATTCCTCAGAAAAGTACAAGACTATCTTCATTAGAAATGGGAAATTGATGTTATCCTTTCTCCCAAAGAATGGAATGATCATAATTCTAACAGAACATGTTCTACTTTATAAATGTTTATCATCTAAGAATCTAAAGAGTCCATATTTCTATAACTTTTCATAGTTGGGATACTATATTGCGGATCATTTTGTCTGCTCTTATGGTTCATCTTGTGCTCAAATCTTTTACTTTTATATTCCAACTTGGCAATCTTCTCTATTCTAAAATTCCAACAGAATTTAGGTTGGAAAGCCAAATCCACTAAAACCCAAAACCCCTTACCTAATTGTTTTCTGTGATAGTCTTGCATCTGTAGCAGAATATAAGGACAATTGCTTATTTTAGAACTGTTGTGATTTGTTTCTCAATAAACTAAGCTCATACTTTGTTATCAAGAATATGTACTTATAGCTTTGCATTATTATCTACTCCCTTTCAGGCACTTCTGTTTCCTTGTGTCTACTTAGTAATTTAAGAACAGAAATAGTCTCCTGTCTCTGAATCCTCTTTTGTACTCTATTATACCAACCATTGCCATCACATGAAGTCCATAGTGTATGTATTTCATCATGACATTGATTATACATAACTCAGGAATAAAATAAAATGGAAATTTTTCATAAAAGACAGCCATCACTCAGTTTTTCTCTATTTTCCATCCAAAGTTATCTAGTTTGTTTTTTTTTAAGAGGGGGAAGGAGCCAAAAGAACATTTTCTTTTATTTTTATTATGAATTTGAAAATTCAAACCCATTCCTTTAATCAGTTTATGATATTGATACCACTGAAAAAAGTGCCCATATTAACAGGACTATAGAAATATAAGAAGATATTGATACCTAGTAAATTATTGTATTGTTGTTCAGTTGTTTTTCAGTCATGTCCAACATTTTGTGATCCCATTTGGGGTTTTCTTGGCAGAGATGCTGGAGTGGTTTGTCATTTCCTTCTCCAATTCATTTTACAGATGAGGAACTGAAGCAAACAGGGTTAAGTGGCTTGTCCAGGGTCACACAGTAAATGTCTGAGGCCAGATTTGTCTATCAGTAGGGCAAGGTTCATGACCTTGACTATGACAATGAATGTGCCTTCATAGTTAGGAATCGCAAAGTATAAAAGATTCTCTCTATAGAAAGCAGAAGTAAAACATTTATTCAGACACCAGAGGATCAAATCCCAGAACCAATAACCCCAATTGGACATAGCAACAGTTGTATTCCAAAGCCAGTAAGTCTACCTCAGTGTAACAGCAAGAAATTGCAACACAGTATTACAGCAAAGAGCCAAGTCATCCTGTAAACTTCCCTTCCTGCTAGGGCCTTCCTGTAAACACTCATGAATCCTAACTGTCTGCTTGCTTGCATCCTCTTCCTTTTCAGTTTTCTTGTCTCCCCAGCAATCTGGTCTCCACTCTCTGCTCTGCACTCTCTCTGCAGCTCTCTTGTCCACTCACAGCTCTCTGAGCTCCTTATCTCTGTAGCTTCTGTGGCTCCTGAGTTCTGTCACTCTCTAGTCTCTGAGCTCTCTGTAGATTCTGAATTCTATGACTACCTTCTAGGTATATATACTCTTCTTTGGGCCTGAGGGCTTCATTCCCAATCAGCAAAAGGGTGTAGGCCTGGGGTTTAGCACTTGGTAAGTAAAGAGCATAGGTCTGCCTACAAACAAACCTCCAATCAAACTTCCCCCAACTAGCCCTACCTGAAGCCTATTGAATGAGTAGGAAAGATCTTTAATCACTGATTGGCATCACAATTTGAAATCAGGAAGAAGAGTCATCCTGAGTCCAGGTCCAGTACTCCATCCACTGTGCCACCTAGCTGCCCCTAAGAAATGGTTCATCTCAAAATACTGGCAGCCCCGAAGTACTTAAGGTTTTTGCATCTGAATAGCTCTGATTTTTCATATCTACAAAGGACTTATACCTGATACTAGATACCACCTTTTTATATTGTGTTTCCATAAAACAATAGTTCCAATGAGATTGAGACATCTAGTTCTTCGTTGCTTATGGAAATATATATGTGTGTGTATCTCTTCATATGTATGTATATATATGTGTGTGTGCATATATATATATACATGCACATATATATACTGAAGCATGAAACCTTACACAGACAAGAGAGATGAATCTTTTGTTTAAATTTTGTGAGTAGACTTTATTACAATGTTGAGGAAAATGGGAGAGGAATCAGGGGATAAAAATGACCAAATGTGATTCTCAGTTCCATATTTGTAGCTTTCTCAGGTGCAAATGCTATGCCCTATGAGAAAAAGGATTTTCCTCCATGTTAGCAATGTTGTGAAAGAAAACAGACAAAAAACAACAACAAAAAAATAACAGAAGTTTTTTTTTTTTTTTAAGTATGCTTCAGTCTGTATTCAGACTCCATCAGTTCTTTCTTTGGAGGGGAATAGAATTTTTCCTCCTAAGTCCTTTGGAACTGTCTTAGATCATTGTATTGCTGAGAATAGCTAATTCATACACAATGGATCATTGTACAATATTGCTGTTACTGTGCACACTCTTCTGCTTCTTCTCATTTCCCTTTGCATTAGTTTATGTACATCTTTCCAGAAAGTGTCCTGCTCATCATTTTTAATAGCACAATAGTATTCCGTTACAATCATATATCACAACTTGTTCAGCCATTGCCCAACTGATGAGCATCCCCTCAATTTCCAATTGTTTGCCACAACAAAACACATATAGGTTCTTTTCCTTTTTGTTTTTGATCTCTTGAGGATATAGACATAGTAGAGGCATTGTTGGGTCAAAAGGGTGTATGCGTGGTTTTTAAAGCTCTTTGAGCATAATTCCAAATTGCTCTCCAGAATGCTTGAATGAGTTCACAACTCCACCAACAATGCTGTATTGTCCCAGTTTTCTTAAATTCCCTCCAACATTTATCCATTTTCCTTTTCTGTCATATTAGCAATCTGATAGGTATGAGGTGGTATCTCAGAGTTGTTTTAATTTGCATTTCTCTAACAGTGTTTTAGAAAATTTTTATATGATTATAGGTAGCTATGATTTCTTCACCTGAAAACTTCCTGTTCATATCATTTGACCATTTATCAGATGGGGAATGACTTTATTCTTATAAATTTGACTCAGTTGTCTGTAAATTTGAGAAATATGGCCTTTATCAAAGAAACTTGCTGTAAAAATTTTCACAGGTATGATTACTGTATATTTCCCTCCATCCTAGCTTCACTTTGTTTATCCTTTTCTCTCTCTCCTTTCACCCTGTCCTTCCTCAAAAATGTTTTGCTTTTGACCACTGACTTCCCCAATCAGCCCTCCCTTCTATCAGTAACCCCCTTTCTCCGGTTCCCTTCTGCTCCCACTTTCCTGTAGGATAAGATAGATTTCTATACCCAAATGAGTGGGTATGTTATTCCTTCTTTGAGCCAATTCCGATCAGAGTAAGATTTAAGCATTGTCTGCCACCCCACCTCCCATGTTCCCTTCCACTGGAGAAGCTTTTTTGTGCCTATTTTATGTAAGATAATTTACCCCATTCTACCTCTCCCAACCCCCTTCTCCCAAGACATCTTTATTTCTCATTTCTCTCCTTAATTTTTTTACATTAACCCATCATAGTCAACTTACACACATGCCCTCTGTCTATCTCTACTTCTAAGTGCCTTAATAATCAAAATTCTTAGTAGTTACAGATATCATTTTTCCCATTTAGGAATGAAAATAGTTTAACCTTATTGAATCCCTCATCATCTTTCTTTCTTTTTTACCTTTTTATACTTCTCTTGAGTCTTGTATTTGAAAATCTAATTTTCTATTCAGCTCTGGTTTTTTTATCATGAATGCTTGAACGTCCCATATTTCATTAACTATCCAATTCTTCCCCTGAAGGATTGGACTCAGTTTTGCTGGTTAGATGATTCTTAGTTGTAACCTTAGCTCTTTTGCCCTCTGAAATATCATATTCCAAGCCCTCTGATTCTTTAATGTTTGAAGCTGCTAAATTTTGTATGATCCTGACTGTGGCTACATGATATTTGAATTGTTTCTCTCTGGCTGCTTGGAATATTTTCTTCTTGACCTGGGAGCTCTGGAATTTGCCTATAATATTCCTGTGAGTTTTCATTTTGGTATCCCTTTCAGGAGGTAATTGTTGGATTCTTTCTGTTTTACCCTCATTTTCCAGGTGAACAGACAAACCCAGAGAGGTTGTGACTTCTCAAGAGTAATCCCAGGATCTGAGTTCAGGTCTCCTCACTTCAGGTAGAATGTACTTTCCTCTGAGAGTATTTCTAGGGGAGAAAAAACCTCACTTAGGTAACCATTCATTGAACATATATTTCTTGAGAGTCTACCTATGTGTTAGGTATGGTGTTGGGGGTAGGAAGCGAAGAAAAGAAATAAAAGACATAGCCTTTCATTTATTCAGAATCTTGCAATCTCCTTACAGAGATATATACAAAAGTACATATCTTACTGAAAGTACTAAATTATTACTGTAGGTAATAAATGATAAATTGAGAAAGAGATCACTTTGTAACTGGGGTGATCAAAGAAAGATTCATAAAAAATGAAAGATAGTAGTCACACCTTAAGAAGTGAGTAGGCTATTAATATTTAGAGATGTTTGGAAGTGTCCTTCAGGTGGGAGAAATACAAGGACTTAATTGTAGTAATGAATGAGAAAAGCCTAAGAGCAAGGGCAATGGTGTCAAGTTCATATATACAAAGTTGAATTAGGGGCTAAGGGTAGGAAGCACTTGCAGATCTCTATTATCCTATGTGCATAAGAACATAATCTCTCTCTCTCTCTCTCTCTCTCTCTCTCTCTCTCTCTCTCTCTCTCTCTCTCTCTCAAAGAATCTACATTTGACCTGCATACTTGAGGGGCAGGTCCTATATGATTTTTTTTTATATTTTTGTCTTACTCATCACTCAGCACGACATAGACAAATCAACATATTAAAGGCATTTTTTATTTGATTCTTGACAATTACCAAACAAACTCTATAGTCACACAATGGAAGAACTGCATAACTTCATATTCCCCCTCCCCCAACTAACATGTAAAGTGAAGGAAGTAACTCTAAGTCATTTTTTGTATTACCTAGATCAAAGTGGACATTTAGGCCTAAGAAATGCTGGTAATTGCCACAATGTTTTTATTCCCTTCATAAATATATTCCCATATAAGTCATTCATTATCAGGTAAGATATTTTCTCCATGGAATTTAGTAGCCTTTTAAAAGACATATATCCAAGATATATACACACATTCACATATACACACATATACATATATATGTATATATACACATATACATATGTATATATGTGGCACACATGCATGTTCATTGAGTGAAATCAAATTATTTTTTAAATTTTTAATTAAAAAAAGATTATGCCACTTGTTTACATGGGATTGGGGGGAAGAGATGAGGCTCTTGTTCTCGACTATCATGGTCTCCAGTACCAGCTCAAAAAATGACTTTACCACCACTTCCTCCTTCAAATAGGGTTTTCTGGCATAGAGGACAAAAGGAAGACCTTGGGGGGAATGGACACAGAGGTAAGAAAGGCATAGTCTCAAGATGCAGAGGCTGAGGGTCCCCATCCTTTTTTCTATCCTATGATCTCAAACCACTTACAGATGAGGTGATTATGTACTTGTGTGTATGTGAAGGTTGTGGTGATAGATAGCCCTATTTGGCATCAAGACTTCTGTATACTAGCTACTTTCATCCCACCCCCCAGACTGGCAAGCCCCCGTTTCTCTTTGGGGGAGAGGGTTCTAAAACTAGACCATAGGAACTTACCCCTTACAACATCTTTCAAGTTCAAGTTTCAAGTTAGGGAAGAAATTCCAGCCTCTTCTGGGACAAACCCTATTTCCCAGGAGAGGGCCAAAGGCACTGGTTACTTGAGACCTGGACAAGCCCTTGGTGGTCTTGAGCACATGAAGAACGTGTTTATGTTGGGGAGGGGGTAAACAGGTGGAGAGGGAGACAAAGGAGAAAGATATCAAAATTCTGTGCTTGGAGGTAATGTAGTCAACAGAGTCCATTGGAGGTATTGAGAATTACCCTCTCTCCCTTCTAATTCCAGTCCCTAATTAGGATTTGTATATCCCTTCCACTAGATTCACTCTCCATCCCAGTCCGGCAAACCACAATTTTCCTTCGGACGCTTGGCTTTTTCTAGCTTCTGACTCTTTACCCATTCTGATCTGCCCCAACAAGCGGGACATCTACTCTCTCCCCCAGCAAGCTTCACTTCACCCTAACACCAGATTCAGCTCCATATCTGCAGCACTGATATCTAGATTCCTGTCTGCCAGGATCACCCCTCCTTGTCTCTGTGTCCTGAAAGAATGATACATCTTCCTCCCCAAATGGGGAGACATTTTTTCCTTTTCTATCTCACAGCAGAGCCCACAAAAGGGCTATGCACACAAAGGGTGTTCAAAATAGGAGTATATGCTGGGGGAACAGTAAGGAAGGTATCTTAAACTAACTGCCCATTTCCACCTGCCCTCTTCTGTTTGGAAGCATGGAAATTCACAACCCTTCTGGGGTGTGGCCAGAATTCGACACCAGACGATTCCATAATCAACTATGGGGACAGACCAATGTCCCTTGATAAATTAAGTGAATCAGTCAGATGATACCATCATTCAGTTCCATTATTGATAAATTATGTAGAATATGGGGGCAGTCAGGGATGGAGTTGGGAAACTCAAATAAAAGCCAAAATTGATTAAATATCTCTGCCAAAGGTCAGGCAGGGCAGAATGAAGGACGTATACATTTAGAACCAAGAGACTCAAGACTGAACTGTGGGGTTAGGTTGCCATGCCCCAAATGTCCCCCTCCCCCTGCTATTTGAAGAGCTTGAAGGCCAAAGAGACAGGGGGTGAAGAATCATAGGAGTTGACATTATGGATTCAGAGAGGTCAGGGAGCTGTCAAAGGAAGTGAATGATGTAAGGGAGGTTGGTGTATTGGTGTGCTTATGTGGATGGGGTTGTTGGGGGTAGGGGATGGACTCAGGGATCAGGAGGGCTGAGAGCCCAGCAGTCTCTCAATGGCTGCATTCATATCACCACCCTCAGTAATCAAGGTTTGCCATGCCTCTCAAATAATGAAGCCCATGGCATTGAGCTGCTCCAGCTGTTGCTGAACTCGAATCTCTAGTATCTACATGTGGGGATTTCCACCTCCAGCAAAAAGCTGAGTCATCTGTTGCATCTGCTGCTGGTGGTGCCCCACCACTGGAGAGGCACTAGCTGGCATGGAAGGGTAAGTGATGGGGGTTCTGGGCCACTGCTACCTTCTGCAGGGAGAGGTAGGATCCAAGGTGTCTCAAAGTTGCCAAGGCTGGGCACCAGCCCTAGGGCCTCCATCTGCAGGGTCTACAGCCCCTGTTGGATCTGTAATTTTACATGAAACTGAAGGTCTTTATCATATACAGCTTACTTTTCTTTTCCATTTTATACTAAATACAACCTGTACTTTCCAAAAACGTTCTGCTCATTTTGTTTCTCTTTCTACCCTTCCTTCTATTCTCTTCTCCACATTAAAAAAAAAAAGCAGGGTTTTTTGAGGATTTTTTTTCTACACTAGCTTTCTAATTAGACTTTTTTATATGATGATTCATGATGATAAGGTTCTGAGCAGACACATGTATATCTCACCCACATTAGAATATAGTTTATGCATTTAAGTCTTTTGTGATTGTTCATCCATGTTCACCCTTTTGTATTTTTCTTTACTCTTATATTTGTGCTCAAAATTTTTATGCGGCTCTGGTCTTTTCATTAAGAATGCTTAGAAGTGGGGCAACTAGGTGGCACAGTGAGTAGAGCACCGGCCCTGGAGTCAGGAGGACCTGAGTTCAAATCTGGCCTCAGACACTTGACACACTTACTAGCTGTGTGACCTTGAGGAAGTCACTTAACCTCAATTGCCCTGACTTCTCCCTTCCAAAAAAAAAACCACAAAAAAGAGAATGCTTAGAAATCCTCTAATTCACTAAAATTTGATTTTCCCTGCTGTAGGATAGTACTCAGTTTTGATTTGTAAGTTATTCTTGGTTGTCTCTATCCTTAGCTTTCTGAAATACTGCACTACATTCCAAGTTTTTGGTTCCTTTGGAGTGATGGCTACTAATTAGCATGTGATCCTGATTGGTGAGTTATTTGAGTTTTTTTTTTCTTTCTGGCTGCATTGATCTGCAAGTTCTGGGATTTGGATATAATGTTCCTGGCACTTTGGGATTCTTTCTATTTCTACTTTGCCCTCTGGTTCTAAGAGATCCGAGCCATCCCCTTTTTATGAAATATGATGACTAACCTCTTTATTTTGGTCAGCTAGTTCAATGATTCTTATATTCTCTTTCCTTAATTTGTTTTCCAGATTATTTGCTTTTGCTATGATGTCTTGCATTTTCTTCCATTTTTTCAATCTTTTGACATTGTTGTTGACTTGTTTTAATATTTCTTGTTTCATAGAGTTATTCTCTTCTAATTTTCAGGGCATTTATCACATGGATAAATTTTTACCTTTTATAAAGCCAAACTGTTAATTCCCTTTCCAGTTCTTTCATCCATAGCTCTTTTTTCACCCATTCTTTTCCATTATAGCTCTCATTTCACTTGTGAAAATATTTTTTAATTCTTGCTTTATTTCTTCCAAGAATTCTAGTTGAAATACCCTTGATTTTCCCATCCCCCACAAATATACTTCATCTATGTTCAATAATTCTGAAATCCCCCTTTCCAATCATAGTCTATTGGCTTTTCACCTTTCCCTCTGCCTTCCCTTGCAAAACCCTATTTTTTTGTCCACATCATTATTTCTACTCATTTAACCCCTCATTTGTCTCCCATGCCACTTCCCTGCACTAACCACTCAATCTTCTTCTCCATATCTTAACCCCATGGTGAACTAATTCAACTCCACAATGTATTCTTCTCTTGAATCCCTAATCCCCTTACCATATTCTCAACCTTGGATCACTCCCACAATTTGCTGCCTTAATTCCTACACACATGCAAATGAAGGAAGATGGAGAAAATTATGCAACTGTTGATGTGGTCCACCATAAATTCATATTACACAACCTCACTGGGCCCTCACTGCTACCCAGCAATCCTACTCTACCTCCTTTATCAACTTACTATTCCCTCTCTACAGTGGCTCTTCCAAATCTTTTCCCCCTCAGGGGTGAAGCCAAGATGGCAGCTGGAAAGCAGGGACTCATTTAAGCTCTCCCCCAAATCCCTCCAAACACCTGTAAAAATGGCTCTGAACAAATTCTAGAGCTGCAGAACCCACAAAATAGCAGAGGGAAGCAGGTCTCCAGCCCAGCAGAGCCTGGATGGTGGCTGGGAAGGGTCTATTTCACAGTTCTGGGAGTGGAGCTCAGCCCAGTGTGGGCCA